>CM031918.1:28552754-28594752 GCA_018703695.1 Prunus fruticosa | reverse complement strand
GCTTAGATTCTCACTAGCAATGGTGCCCGCGCGATGCTGCGGGTTTTAAAATTGTGTAAAGTGTGTACAAAGTCGTTTAAATATGTAGGGAAAATGGTACTATTTATATAGACATGGAGATCTAATTAAATAGTTGCATCATTCTTTGTTTGGCAAGTTTAAGTTACAACAATGTAAACGTATCCTAATCAGATCTCACTGCATATTCCAACAGCAGTAATTGAATGATCTATTTTGACCACACAGCATAAAAACATAATCAACAATCCGAATCAAGCACGTGGGCGAAGAAATTATCTCATATAGTTCCTTAAAAAAACTGCCATATACCACAACCTTACCAACTGAAAAAGACAATTGGTGTAGAGCCTCAACGAATGGCATAGATTCACTGTCACCTAACAATAAAGAAAATAGTTAGCTCTTGCATATAAACACAGAAAAAGAACAATGAATCATATAATGTATCTATGTTTTAACTTCGCTTACCCACAGTCCCACCCAACTCTATAACATAAACATCTGCAGAGCTTTTCCATCGACAGGAATGAGAGAAACTGATTCAATCCAGGTCTTAATGGCATTGATGTGTGGAACAACCTAAATTCAGTCAAACATGGCTGGAAGCCAGCCATCAGTACTCTATGCAAGTGAGAGGAAAAAGAAAATTAAAATAACAAAGTTATGAATTCATTAACATTTGTAATTTTGTATTATCACCTGAATAGTCTTTCGAAGGTAATCTCTTATCCCCCTTCTTATCCAGGACAGACTGATTTAAAAATAAAAATAAAAATGAGGCAACCCATTAAAAGAAAATATCAACATTTCATGAAGAGGATAGATGTTAGGAAAATATAAGCACACACACCTAATATATCTTCGCAGTGGTAATGTTGTTGTCTCTAGTAAGAGTCACATCTAGGAATTGTTCATAGTTGCCAAGGTCTAAATCAACCTATTATGATTAAAAGTTTAGACTCATGTTCAGCAACAACATAAACCATAAAGATAGTATTTCAGGGGCAAGATGCTGTGTTTCCACTGGTTAAGTATGTATGTATGTATGTATGTACGTATGTGTGTGTATATATATATACATAAAAGAGGGAAAGAAGTCCAAAGCGAAATACCTCTCCACCATCATCGAGAACAAAAACCTTGCCATGTTCAAAGGGATCTGCAAATTGTTGAATCAAAATCAAATTAATAAAGAAAAAAATTGAAGCATTTAAAGTGGAGAGAGTAAGAATTGAGGTGACAAGAAGGCCACATGCAAATCAATTAGGCAAAGACCAAAAGGTCGGTCCGATTTGCAACACACCCTTCCAAACGGAAATCAACGGCCCCAGATTCATCCTCAATAGCGAAGCCAGATCTTCCCACAAACAAAATTAATGGCCGCAAGAAAGCCAGATCAAGCTTCAACAGTGAAGTTCTCATCCGAGAAAAAGCCAGCCAAAAAAGATCTCCCATCCCTAAGAATCCCAACCAAAGGCAAAACTAGTTAGATTTGTCTTATACGTCATGGATAAACAGACTATTAAGTTTTAAAAAAAAGGTCTATCACAAAATTTAATCAACAAATCATAAACCCTATATTCCAACAAATCAAATAATCATATATAGTCATCTATAATCCAACAAATTATTATCCACACACAAAATCATCAATATTTATCCAATCCAATCCGGTTAATGTTTATGTTGAAATAGTATAAAAGACTGATTTTCTCACTATTGCATCAACCGAGACGCATTGCAAACCAGCAAGTTGATCATCAGATCTGAACAACTTTGGTCTCCAGATTTTGGACACACACATTCTAATTTTCACGCCGGATTGAAAGTGGTGAAAATTGTGGATCAGAACAATGTTCATTGTGCCATCAATCTGAAGAAAAAATATATATTCCCTTCGTTGGTATAAATATGCATAAAAAACTATTGCATAAAATAAAGGAATGTTTAATGATGTATGAATAGAAGCTGAAACCTGATAGTAAATTTTGAAGAACATCTTTGTACACTATGTTTTTAGTGTATTTATTTGGCACTTCATTATTATTATCTATTATGATTTTGAGGCCTTCTCTAGACGTAGCTCTAGATAACGCGACATAAAGCTGTCCATGAGTGAAAATAGGTTGGGGAAGATATAACCCAACTTGTTTTAAAGATTGACCTTGACTTTTGTTTATTGTCATAGCATAGCATGGCCTAATTGACCTTGACTTTTGTTTATTGTCATAGCATAGCATGGCCTAATTGGGAATTGGCGCCTTTTAAAAATGAAAGGCCATTTGTTTTCTGTTGCCGAAAGAATGATCCTAGGTATAAACACTTTGTGGCCAATGTGGGTACCAGTGAGTATTTTTGCTTCAATAACTCTATCAACCATTTGGGTCACAACTAATCTTGTTCCATTACATAAACCTAAAGATTGATTTAGGTTTCTCAATAACATAATAGGCATGCCTATTTTTAAAGTCAAACTATGTTCAGGCAAACCATTGAATTCAAGTTGATTGAGAAATTCTGTGGGATACATCATACAAAGGTTTTCAAAATTGGTTGATGATGAACATAAAGAATCTGAGCTCAAATAAACGCGTTTTTTGTCCAAGCAATAAGTCTATTGCGTAATTATTTATCTCGTTCAAGGAGAATTCCTAGCTGTAATAATGGCTCGTTCCCTTAAATAAGCAAAATCGGCAAAATTTTTGTCGAAATCAGGGTAAGTTGCCAAAAAAATTGATTGAATAGGATCTATGTCTGATTGAATGAGTAAATCTTGAGGAATTTCAATCCAAGGTGCCTCTTCATCATTTGGATCGTCAATATCAATTATTTGGCCATTTCCAATTCGAAGAATCCAAGCGGCAAACTCACTTATTTTCTGTTTTTCTTCACTGTTCAACCCTTTTTTTGATAGCCTCATGTTTTCTTTTAAACAGAATATTTTAAAATAAGGCCATAGGTAAGAGCTATTAAGAGATGCGTCTATGATTTCTTCTCTTGTTCCTCCTGGAATAACTGGCAATATTTGTCTAAAATCACCACCTAGCAAAAAAGGCTTGCCACCAAATGGAGCATTTTGATGCGACAAAATACCACGAAGTGATTTATCTAATGCTTCAAAACAATGTTTATGATTCATAGGAGCTTCATCCCAAACAATCAGTTCAGCCTTTTCAATCAATCTGGCAAGATGAGTTGTTTTTTTAATCTGACATGTTGAGGAATTGGTAACAGTTAAGGGAATCTTAAATCTAGAGTGAGCTGTTCTACCACCTGGCAATAATAATGACGTTATTCCTGATGAAGCAACAGCTAAAACAATCTTGCCTTCAGATCTAATTTTACTTATTATAGTATGCCACAAAAAAGTTTTTCCAGTTCCTCCATGGCCATGAACTGTAACATCCCGGCCCTAAAAATGAGTAAAATAATTAAATTAAGAGGAAATAAATTGGAGTAAAGAATAAAATAAAATGATTTGAATTAATTAAGGTTTTTGGAAATTTAAAATATTATTTAATATAAAAAGGGTCAAAAAGGTCATTTTAAGTTCGGGAAGGAATTCGGGAATTTCGATTGTACCGGTGCGTAGAGCACGTCGAAACGAATTCGTACACACGTAGTGAGCTCAGATCGGAGTTATAACGAGGAAAGTACGATCTAAATACTTAGAGGGGCAAATTTGTAATTTTGAAAAACTGGTTTTAAAACCAGAATTTCTCTCCCTCTCTCTCTCCCTCTCCCTCCCGTGCGCAACAAACCCCCCTCCCCCCATTCGCTGTTCCTGTTCATCGGCAGCTTCTTTGAGCTGCCGCCGCCGCCACGGTCCACCAACGGAGCTCGGACCAGTCCCAAAATGACCGGCTGGTCTTCCTCTTCCCACCTTAGCCAAGCCCAGCCACCACCGCTGCTGGACGTCGCCGGAAATTGCAGAAAAACGGCCGGAAATTTCATAAACTTTGGGTCGCTCGTTCTCCCTCAATTCTCAACCAAATTCGACGAGTAAGGTATGGTTTTTGGACTACTTTTCGTGCTCTAGCTGCCTATGGGATAGGATTACAGATATTTTGAGAGTTTACAAGTTCAATTTCGAAGTTTAGTTTCAGCCGGTTTTCAGTTGGCATTTCCGGCCACTTCCGGCCATTTTCTGGCTTTCACCCAAGAACAAAAGTGACTCCAAATTAGGTGTATTAGCTAAGGTAGGAGTTTGGAGTCAAGATATTAAGTTTTTCCGGTGAGTGGTTATCGCTTTGGACACCCAGGTGCGGCGCGTGGGCACTGTAGCAGGAGACATTTTTTATCCTAAAATGATCCCCTGGTTGTCACGAGCGCGTAGAATTTTACGAATCTCAATTCGGATAACGTTTGAACCCCGAACGGATTTTACATATTGTGTGATTTCCGGGTTCGATATGTTAGAACCGTTGGATCGCTTCCCATTTAATATATGTTGGTTTGGGTATTCCTAGGATCGTATAGGAATTCACGGATCGAGAATCGGAGCTTCTGATGTTCCGATTTAAATAGTTAAAGTTTGTGTTTTACGATAACCGTCCGATTTCGTGCGATCGCGAATGATCTAATCGCCCAATCTGGACCAAACTTGCAAGACGTGTATCCTAGACCTTGTGGAACGTATAGGAACTTTCGGATCGTAAAATGGAGGTCGTGGGCCCCGCGGGCCCGGTTGAGTTTGGGTAGTTTGACCCTCGGTTGACCGTGAGTCTCCGAGGTAGTTCCACTCTTCGAGGAGTACTATAACGACTCTTTTGGACGTGTCTTGACCGTCATTGGATTTATGTTGATTTTGTGGATTTATGAGATTGTTTTTATGGTTTGGTGATATAAATCTCATGTTGTTGAAATTAATGATTTGTTTAAATTCTTTTTATATTTAATAGTTGAATGTTTAATTTTTGTAAAGTATTTGTGATACATTTGTGGATTTGATATATTCGAGTGTCATGAATTTATATATATATATATATATATATATAAAATTTGAGAAAGCATTATCTTAGGTATTTCCCTGGTTATGGGTTCTATGCTCGAGAGTTTATTTGTCTACTATAAATAGGTATTGTGAGAAAAATTGAATTAAGAAATGGAATATTACTTTATAATATTTTTATATAAGGATTATGAACTTATATAAGGATTATGAACTCCACCATCATACGTACCACCCCCTTGGATGATGATATTTGGAAACAGTGGATATGGACACTGGGATTCATGGAAATATGATATGTTTGGAAATGTCAGGAGCCGGGCATCCTTGACGGGATGTTGACCGTAGACCCTTGATTGGGTAGTCTGCGCGCGTAGGACAGTTCCCAGGCGTACGGGTCTTGATTCTTCGTCCGTACGTGCTGGGTAGAGTATCAGCCCCCAGTCGGACGACTCATCCCTAGCCACATGGACGTTTGAGGGCCGGATAAGTGTGAGCTAGTCAAACAATCCCCTGTTGGATTGTTTCCCCCAGGACATGATGTGCAACATCACATGTACCTCCCCTTGGATCCTGATACATGGAAATTGTTGATATGGTCTGAATATGACGGAACCCGGGGGATCCTTGACGGGATGTCGCTGAGACCCTTGATTGGGTAGTCTGCGCGCGTATGACTGTTTCAGACGTACGGGTCTTGATTCTTCGTCCGTACGGGCTGGTTGAGTTTAGTCCCCCAGTTGGACGGCTCGTCCCTAGCCACATGGATTGTTTTCCCCTGGTACATGATGATGGTGAGAGGTGAGTGTATTTATGTATATATATATATATATATAATTATCCTTTTCTTGTTATACATATTACATATATGTATATGTGGTTTTGATTATGGTTTCAGATTTGTGAGCCTGTACCTGGATGAATGTATAAGCCCTGGATTTGGGCAGTGTTGTTTGGCACCATACGCCTTGGAAAGGGTATGGTTGCGGGATTGAACTGTTATAAAGGAAGAATTTGATGATGTGTTCATTGTACATACGCCTTGGATAGGGTATGGTTGTGGGGTTTGAACCGATATAAAGAAAGAGATTAAGAATGAGTTTATTTAATTTTATCGGAATCGGACTTGTGACCATTGATATGAGAACTACGTGTGGCTTGATCCCTTGTCCAAGGGTACGTAGGTAGCCTGGGGTCTCACCAGGTGCAGCCGCGAAATATTATGGTGTTTAAAAGGTTTGATTGATTCTGCGATGTGATTGTTGGATTTGAATCCGGTTTAATGATCTTTGTGATGTTTGTAATGTTGTTTGAGGTCATTAATTACATGGGTTATGTATTAATTGATTTGAGAACATTGTTGGTTTTGTTTCGAACTAAATGAAGGCCGGAGGCCTATTATGTGATTTGCATGAGACTATATTGTGCATGCTGCCGGTTGGTATTGTTAAATGTGATTTTGTGCAGATTGAAATTTGGGAAATGTTCATTTTATAGGGGAGACTTTGCCGAAATTTCTGTAGAAAGTCTCGTGCTATTTTCCCTTAATTTGGAAAAGAGGCTAAATTTCAGTTAGTGGGCCCGGCATCGGTGTGATGTCGGAATTTCCACAGGATTCATCTCAAGTTTCGAGGAATTCGGGGGCGGGTCCTGTCATGAACAAAAAAAAGGCCTGGTTTTTTTTCATTCACAACATTAATCACAGAATCATATACATCTCTTTGGCCTTTGTTTAGCTGTGTTACCAAAATTGAGTGTTCTTTTTCTAAATGATGAACATCATAATTTAACTCTTCTCTTAGCAATTTAATTCTAATTTCTGACATTTTATGTTCATCAGGCATAGGATGATAATGATCTTTTAAAGAGCTAGATGATGCGTTAAAAAGCTGCTCTAATTCAAACAAAAGCGAATTCTTTAATTCATATTTTGACAAAATAAGATTTGGCATTAAAAAAGCTTTCTGTAGTTTGTACAGAAATGTCATCACACATATTTTGCCAATAAGTATCAAAAAGCAATTGAGGATTCCCTACATCACAAAACAAAATGATTGTAACAAACAATTGTCTTAGTTGAGAACATGAGGCTTGTTCACAGCATTTGCTAAGGCCTCAATCCATTCTTTGTCATCTCCTAACAAACCAAGGCATTTGCATGCAGCAAGATATGATGGATGTATGATTCCATCAATAGTTTTGATGTGATCAAAATTTAAGGCACCTTTTTGCAAATTCAAAAGCATTCTCAAGTAATACAATTCACCAGATGCAGGATGTACATAGGCAATTCTACCTACTGATCTCCTTTTTTTCCTAGGTTTCCAAATTTTGTTGCGAGAATCCCATACAAATTTTGTAGGGAATTCTGCATAAGTCAATGTTCGCGCTTGAGGAAACATTTGGGTTGCTTTAAACCAACTTGTTAGCATAGTATCTTTAATACCCTTTTGGCTAACAATTGATTCAAGTGATTGATCACCATTGAAAACAACATTTTGTTCTAAAGGCAAATGTATTGACAATCGTTCAACAGCAGGCTCTCTAGAATGAATAGGGTCCTGAAACAATCTCCAAATGGCTTCATATGGAGATATGTATCTACAATTAAGATAAGCTAATATCTCATCCTCTGGCTTGTCTTGAAAAACTACTCTAGCTCTATCTGAACCTTTGTTTATGTATTTAAACATATATTTTATAAGCATTGATTGGCAACATGATTCAACATTTATGTGAGCATTGTATCTCAATAATAGTTCTGAATTGTAAGGCACCACAAAGCTATTGTCAACCTTTATTCCATTTTTTAGTACAAATTTTTTTGGATCTTCACGGCGCTTATATGTAGGAAAACCATTTTTTTCAAAAACTGATTGACTCTTGTATTGTTTGGGAAAAGATTTAGAACACACACCTCCCCGCATGCAGGGAGATTTTCGATTGATTTCCCCGCACAGACCATGGATCATGAATTGGATTACAATATCATAAAGTATAGGATTCACATCCTTGTCTGGTAATTCAACAGAAATGATGGAATCTATATCTACTGCTGAGAAGCATTTATAACCTTGTTTCAACCAAACCAGCATATGACAATGAGGCAATCCTCTTTTTTGGAACTCGATTGTGCAAATTTCTGTTTGTGATAAGGGCAACAAATACACACAAAAAAACCTAATAAGTTTTATTATCATTAAAAAAAAAAATCTCAGAAATTGAGGATAGCAGAAATTATGAGTTTGTAAAATTTACCTGCCTCAACTTCTCCAAAACCTTTTCCTGATTTGATATAACTGATCATATCATCAAGCTTCATTTTAAACACTCTAGAAATTAGATCAGGTCTATCCTCTCCCTTGTATCCAGGCTTGTTATCAAGTTCTCTAACAATTTCAGGCCATTTGACATTGCATGTGAAAGTTATAAACAAATCTGGATTACCATAATGCCTACAAATTGCCATAGCATCTTGATAGTTATTAAGCATATATCTAGTACTTCCAGTATATGAGCTAGGCAATATCACTTTTTGTCCCACATTATTGGCATCACTATCACCTTTTGAAATTGCATCATAAATACCTTTATAAACCTCACTTCTCAAATTTGTTTGATTTTTTCTAATGTAATCCAATTGATCTTCTTCAAGTGTTGCATAAGAATCTACTAAAAACTGTTGGAACAATCTTCCACCTTTTAACAATGTATCCAATAAAGGTTCTCTTTCTTGAATCTGGTAAGCTATGAAAGCTCTCATAGGCACCCTTCCTCTTTTGGGCTCATGACCTTTGTAATCATTGCTCCATTTTAAATCAGGTCTATAGCCATCTTCGCCATAAGGGAAAAGAATAGGATATTGCAAAGACATGAACTTTGGATTTAATTTTGTGATGCGTTTCAACTCTCCAGCTTTCAACTCTATAACAATATCTCTATTTGAATCAAAAAGGCCTATATCTCCCACAACCAAGCCACCAATTTCATCACATGTCGGTTGTTCATATTGTTTACTATCACAGAAGTTAGACAACCCTCTTCAAATTTATCCCTGACTGTTTCAAAAAGTTTTACCAATTCATTTGATTCATCAAACATCCTAATAAGACCTTGAACAATGTCTTCATCAAGCTTTTCATTGTTTTGTTTACAATTAACAGTGTTAAGGCGATTCATTGTTTCATTATGGGTATCATATATGTAAAGCTGAGCAAATTTTGGACATTCACCTTCAAGGGGTAACAAAGAACCCATTAAATGATGAACTTAATTGACCACTAATTTTAAAAATGTAAGGACCTGGTCCACTGTTAATTGAGTGATCAACTTTGGCTCCTATTGAAGTAAATGCAAACATAGAATTATAGGCCCTGATATTCTCTCTAAACAGCAAACTTTTTGAGCCTTTACTCGGATCAAGTAAATTTTCTAAAAAAGGAGGTGTTGGCTTTGAAATCGGAAGTTTGATCTTTCCTTGTTGACAACAAAGAGTAAAAAGAGGCTCATTGGCTGCATTTGCTTTTTTAACAGATTCTTTGAACCGAAAAAGTGCACCACAATAAATTCACTTATAATTTTTATCTCCCAAATCCACATATTGTTCCATCATTCCTACAATGAAATGAAACGTAGAAAAGGGCAAAAAGAGAAAAAACAAATAAGACAAATGTACTCCATGAGTAATATAAAGATAGGGTTGAAAATAAATATTTAACAGAGGAAAAAACGTACTTCGCCTCTTCCTCTCTATAAAATGCTTGACCCCTATTCATCTGATCAGAAATGTCAAATGAAATCTCTTCTCTGGTTGTTTGACTTGTGCTAGCTTGCTGCACTATGAAAGCTCTATTAGAAACTCTGGTTCTAGCATTTTTTTTGGCTTGATGCTTATGCGTAGTATTAGTGCAACAAACATTTTCCTGACAGATTTGTGTAGCCCTTGAAGTGGCAGAAATATGGGTTTCCTCTTTCTCAGGCTTTTTCTGGTTTTTGCAATCCTTTTAGACATGATATTCAAAAATTACAAATTCCAACCAACAGATTCGATAACTGGGAAGGGAAAAAAAAACATGCATGAGTTAAATTATAATATTTTTATTACATCTATAGCCTAATCAAGCAAAATGGACACACATCAACAGTATTGCAGCTATAAAAATAAGGTTTTTCAAACAATACAACATTTGAAAACGAATTAAACACAATTTCTATAGCCTAACCAAGCAAACCAGATATACGCAAGGACATCACAACCACAGAAATAACAATTTTCAAATGAAATAATATCCAAAAACCAATTTTCTACAGTTGATATGCATGATTTCTTCAGAAGACGAATAAAAAAACTGACCTCTTGCCTAACAACGATGGGAAGAGCTATCAAACAGTCAAAAAAGCAGCTAGACCTCACCTATAACAAACGCAACCAAAAAAATGAGATCAAGGAACAATCAAAAGAGCAAAAAATAAAAACATACAGATTATGTTTGTGATTATGGTATGAAAACACATGACTTACATATACATTCTGATTAATATATATACATACTCTAAATAAAATGTAAGAAAAACCGAAGTAACAACATATTAAAAATAGCAACTTCTAAGATATATAAATATATATATATATATATATATATATAGAGAGAGAGAGAGAGAGAGAGAGAGAGAGAGAGAGAGAGAGAGAGAGAGAGAGAGAGAGAGATTACTCATGCAAAACCCAAGGTTCTCGCCAAGATCAGCAGCAAAAATTGTATCTGTCAATTACAACCAAGGTCAGAAAATCATAGGCAAAGCTATTGACAGATGGTGTATCCTCGGTTATATTTGAGTACCCTATTAACTCTAAAAAGTTTGTGATAAAGTTTGTGATTTAGTTTGTTAGATCATAGATTTCTTGATTAGTAAGAATGAGCAGTCTGAGACTATGAATTACATATAGTCCCAGCTAGCTTTCATAAAATCTTTAAGAGAAGGTATCACTCAGCCAAACGAAAAGTAGATACCTTTAATCAATAGCGAGCAAATGAAATTATGCCTTTTTTTTTTCTTCTAAGCAAATCAGTTGAAAATAAGATATTAGAAGCAGTATTGGTCTCTAGGCATTTCAATTATCATCACATCTTATAATTCGGATTCAAGCATGGTGTAAGCAGTAATTGAGAACAAAAACGAAGATTTTATTGACACTTAACCAATGAGACATTCCTAGCATACATTAAACCTAACTATTTTGACACACCAATATACTTGAAAATCAAATATGAAAAGCAACATTGGTCACGCTTTTATGCATCAGCTTTTGGTTCATTAGTTCATTAGCTTTAATATATCAATCTTTGGTCAAGACTAACTACTCAATCTTTGGTCAAGACTAACCATTCATTAGTTCATTAGCTTTAATATATCAATCTTTTTTTAACATCATTCATTATAATTGATTAATGAATTAATACATTTGTTTTTATGAATTTGCATATCATTCACACCTAATTCATGCAATCTGATTAACCAATTTGTGCATTTTCTTAAATTGGATCAAAGTTTTATTATAATTGATGGAACAAAAGAAAGAAAAAGGAAAGAAATGTTATCATCAATTACTCATTTACCAACAGAGATTCTAAGAAATTATCTTCTTGTTCATCAACCGGTTCAATCAAAAGCAACAATCAAAGGCTGAGATAGCTAGAATACCTCAGTTGTAATGATTCAAAATGAAAAACATAGAAAATAAACTCAGCAAGCAACAAAATCCCAGAAACACGATGCCTAAAAAAATTATACTAATAGAATCAATAACAATTTTCCATTTTTTCCTGTAAAGGAAAAAAACAAAGAATTTCAAAAACTCATTACAGAGTCCTCATTCATAATCTCACTTATCTTGTTAAGTAAAAATCAATCATACCACATATCTAAATCATAATTTCAATGGAAAATATCTTTATACAAATACTATTCTCCTCTGTTTTTTTTTCTCTAGCAGTCCTCAACATTCTCAGGTTGGTCTCTCTCTCTTTATCTTATACATATTCATTCATGTTCATATATTGGTAGCAAACCACATCAAAAGGCTATTGAGACAGTTTTTAACATCTCTAACATGAAATCACCAAGTATATATATATATACTACACAAAATTAGTATAAAAACATATGAACAGAAAAACAAAAAAATAATAAATAAATAAAACTAATATTAACAACAATAGATCATTACACAATTTAGACTAATCCATCAACAGATGATGAATTGATTGTTTTTGTTGGGGAAAAAAGCAAGTGTTTCTAAAACAGAGACTAAAAAAATAAAAGTTTTTGAATCTTATATTCCCTTTTTTTACCTTTTGTTCCTTTTCGTCTTTTTCCCACAAAGCACAGGAATATTATTGAGTATCCAGTCCCATAATTTATCATAGACTACAACTAAACAATGGCTGTGAAATGCCAGCAAAAAATTAGATATAAAAGAAAACAGAAGCCAAATACACAAAAAAGAAAATTAAAGAAAACATAGGAAAAGATTGAATGTCAAGATCAAGATGAAGACTGTGTTAAGAAGACAAATAAAAGTGCCGAGATTCGCAGGTATTGCATTTGGAATTTCCCTTTTCCACCACCAAATGTCGGTTTGTGTGTTGGCTCTCTACTCTATCATTCAATATACCAAAGTTTCTCTTTTTTTTTTTTTTCTTTCTTCTTCTGTTCTAGAAAATTTAATAATAAACTTTTTCAAAGCAAGATGAACGAAAAATAGAGCATGAAAGATGTGTCTATATGGTGGATGTACTAATATGACACGAAAGTTAAATAAGTGAAAAAAAAATAGCCTGGAATTCAATAAAAGTTGCAGATCAATTGAAATATTATAAAGTGGTTCTTTAGTTCTAACCTTTGTAAATAAAACAATAGCTAATGTATATGGATCCTCAATTGAAAACAAAACTAATGATAAAATTCAAAGTAAAAACAACAGCAAAAGTGTACATATCAAATTACAACCTCGAAATCCAGAGGCTTTTTTTACCTATACAAAAATTCTATAAAGCAAAAAACCAAAAACATAAAAAACAAAAAAAGAAAGCCCAATTGTCAAAACATTCAAAGGATTCACCAACATGCTCAGATATTGTAAACATCTAAACCTATCACTACAACAACAAATGAACACCAACCAATTGTCAATTTTTAAAACAATTAATTGGAATTTCAGCCTAGAAACTCACTCTTGCTTAACAAAACTGAAAACACCAACCAAACTGCTCCATCCAAAGCAACAAAAGGACCCCTGCAAAATATCAAAGAAAACAGGGTTTAAAAAAAAAGGAAGAAAAGGAAGAAAAAACAGATAAATTGGAAAAGAAAACACATATATCAATATATGAATCAATCAAAATGAAAACAACATGAATTAGCAAAAGAGAAATTACTGAACAACAAAACCATAAATCAAACACAACCCAAAACAATTATTTTTTAAAAAAAAGAAAGGAAAATCAATCACTATATGAATCAACAAAAAGGATAAAAAACGAAGATCAGAAGACAAAACAAATTATAAATATAACTAACAGATCGGTATGGGTCAACCAACAATTGGTAGAATCAATAGGCTTAACAAAGCTTACCCCTCTTATCGATTTTACTTGCTTGGCTTTAATTGGCACACGAAATCACTTGACGTACATCCCCGGGAGGCTGTTGTAGAAGAGATAGATTATACTCAAATTCTTCAACATAAACAAACCACTTGGGATTGTCCCATTTAAACTGTTGCATGCCAAACCACATAAACCAGTCCCATAACCCAAAACAAAACAAAAATTATCAAATTCAAATCCCCAGTCCCATAAACCAGGATAAGAACGAATTTGAATTAAAACCCTGTAGTAAAAGAATGAACATATCTTTAAACAGAGCTACCCAAATAGCAGCATATTCTGCTTACCAAAACAGAGCCTCCACTCTAGAATACCAAATATTTTATATATTAGTGGATAGCTCTAAGCACAGGACTTCCCCATCAAAGTAATTCATTTACTGTGCAATGTAAGTTATCAGTGTGCAGAACACTCTAATTTTAGGAACAATAAAAATTCCAAGAATCTCATTTGGTTCTTGATAGAAACTAAACAAATTCTTGGATTGCAAAACTTAGCAGAAACAAATTGGGGAGTAGGAAACCCAAGCTTCGGTAACAAAATGAATCATTGGCATAAGGAAATCGCGTTCACATCCTAATCTAAAACCTAAAACACTAAACATCTGAACAGAAACCTGTCAAGACTTGTTTCGAATTCTTGAACTGAAAAGTAAAAACCACCTTTTCAAAAACAAAAACAAAAATTGAAAAGAAATCAGCGCATTCTACATCAAGCTTCAAGAATCTATAGCATTGAGACCATCAGAAACAAAAACAACGACAAATCACTACTACAGAAAAGGAAAAAGACGACGGGAATTCACCGTCGTGTATTGGGTTTTCAAACCGTCGTAAAATCGACCGTCATCTTTTGCATAGTCAAACCACGACGCGAAATCACCGTCGTCGTTATAACAAACAACGTCATTAACCAAAAAAAACCGACGTCTGTATACTGAAAAATGAACCAAAAAATTGTCGTGGGGAAGAATAGACGACCAATTTTATACAAACTACGACGTGTAAATAAATAAAATGCGTCCTCAAATAAATAAATAACGACGTTATTCAAAAATACGACGTCCAACATTTTCATATAACCGTCGTGAAAAGGTTTTTCCACTTCGTTTTTTCCATTAATATTGACGTCGTGAAATAGGGTAAATAACCGTCGTTGTTACAACAAACAACTTCCCAAACAAAAATAACCGACGTCTGTATACTGAAAAATGAGCAAAATAATTGTTAAGGATAAGAATAGACGACCTGTTTTATACAAACACAGTCGTGTACATAAGTATACTACGTCTTTAAATAAATAAAATACGACGTTATTAAGATATACTACGTCGCACATATATTTATAATCGTCGTGAAATTGGTTTTCCACTTCTTTGTATATAAAATAAACGACGTGGAAAACATGATAGGCTCATGACTGACGACATATTTATTTCTATAAACGTCGTAGTATTTTATATACAACGTCGTCATCATGCAAAAGACAGCCGTGTTTCTCTATTTATACGCCGTCCTTACCAAATTAGTAATCGTCTAATCCATCTGAGATGGCGAAGGTTTCCAGCCAATCGACGTGGAAAGTCTGTTTACGACGGAAGATTAAAAAAAGAGACGTGGATATTGCATATAACGATGTCGTTTTTGTAAAACAACGACGTCCAAATATCTTTTTACATCGACAAATTTACCTCTGGATATCAAGTGACGTGGTAAAATTTTAACAAGTGACGTGGTAAAATTTTAAGACGACGTTTTTTGATTTGTTACGGACGAGTTCATGATCTAAGACGTCGTCTTTTGTATCGTTTAGGTTTGATATCTATCCTTTTAGACGTCGGTATTATGGTACTGGAGTCGTATTTTTTGTAATTACATGTCGGCTCTTTATGCTTATCCGACGTGATATCATTAATAACTGTTTCACAATACCGTCGTCTTTCTCCCATTTTACTCCGCTTTTAGACGTCGGTAAATTCAATGCCGTCGTTGAATGCTCCGAAACGTCGTTTTTTATTGACAATTTTATGAAAATAGACGTCTTTTTTCAGGTTTATGAGGACCGTCATTTTATAATACTGAACCAGTATTTAATGTACTGATTGTTTTGTGGCCAAAACCTGCATATTGAAAGTGAAGAAAACACATTACAATTTAATACAAAATTAATGTCATACAGGAGTGCTGTTTAAGGCATAAGTAATTTCATAAATTACAAGAGCATCATTCAATCCATATATCTTCACACCCATCTCGAATATTTTGACTCCCAAACTCACCCACTAGTTCATCAAATGTGTCAACATTTGGCATCCCTCTAGTAAATGGCTCACACTCAATTCTCACATCACCTAAGACATCATCACGACGCTATTAATAGAATAATAACAATCCGTTTCATAAAACGACGCTATTAATAGAAAGCGCCCTAGTATGAAACATTATACGGCGCTATAGGTTAACAGCGCCCTATTATATTACTTTACACGACGCAAGGTTTTAATTAACCGCCGTTTTTATGTCTAATTACACGACGCATTTTTCTTCAAAAAGATGAATCACGTCATTTCCAATTTACCCAACGACCTTATACTCAATAATAACGACGTGAATAATATATACCACGTCGTTTTAAATACTCATACCGACGTGTTAAGTTTTTAATTACACAATAAATTATTTTTCCAAAATATGACAACGTCGTTTTTATATAGCGTCGTCGTTAATTTATTTATACCACCTTCTTTTAGGTTTAAATGACGTTTATATTTTCATATAAACGTCGATAATTTAAAATAACTGACGTGGTATATAAGATTTGTTTATAAATAAGGGTTTTTCTTTTCTTATTTCGTCTTCATTTTTCAATTAGGGTTTCAACTTTTTCTCGCCTTCATTGACTTGTCATTCTTGTCTCGAACAGAAGGATATTGTCTTTTTGAAAGCAAATGGGTTTGCAGATCTGATTCCTCACAAGACCAAGCATGGGTTTGCTACATCCCCTTTTCCTGGTTACATTGTAGTCCCCTTTTCCAAAACAGGTTCTAAGGCGGTTCCACCCTTGCTACACAGGAGTTTTCAAGCTGATCACTGTGGAAAAGGGTACTACAATGTAACCAGGAATCGAGGAGAGTGAGCTTTTCATACGTTGTTGATTTGATTTTCTGAAATTATTAGATATTCATCTGTGGCTGTGCAGGAGCTTGAGAACAAGAGGAAGGAGAGGGCCCAGCTTGCATATGAGAGGAAGAAACAGTTGAACAAGCTAAGGGTGAAGGCAGAAAAAGAGACCACGATGTATTTGCCAAATTTGTGTACATATACTGAATAATATATACCACGTCGTTTTAAATACTCATACCGACGTGTTAAGTTTTTAATTACACAATAAATTATTTTTCCAAAATATGACAACGTCGTTTTTATATAGTGTCATCGTTAATTTATTTATACCACCTTCTTTTAGGTTTAAATGACGTTTATATTTTCATATAAACGTCGATAATTTAAAATAACCGACGTGGTATATAAGATTTGTTTATAAATAAGGGTTTTTCTTTTCTTATTTCGTCTTCATTTTTCAATTAGGGTTTCAACTTTTTCTCGCCTTCATTGACTTGTCATTCTTGTCTCGAACATAAGGATATTGTCTTTCTGAAAGCAAATGGGTTTGCAGATCTGATTCCTCACAAGACCAAGCATGGGTTTGCTACATCCTCTTGTCTAGCAAGGGTGGAACCAGCTTTAGAACCTGTTGTGGGTTTGCTACATCTTCCTTCCTTTTCTTCCCAGCTTCTTCCCAGCCCCCACTCTCCCCACCCCAAAGGCACAACCCACAACAGGTTCTAAGGCGGTTCCACCCTTGCTACACAGGAGTTTTCAAGCTGATCACTGTGGAAAATGAGACTACAATGTAACCAGGAATCGAGGAGAGTGAGCTTTTCATACGTTGTTGATTTTGATTTTCTGAAATTATTAGATATTCATCTGTGGCTGTGCAGGAGCTTGAGAACAAGAGGAAGGAGAGGGCCCAGCTTGCATATGAGAGGAAGAAACAGTTGAACAAGCTAAGGGTGAAGGCAGAAAAGAAACCACGATGTATTTGCCGAATTTGTGTACATATATTGTGTAAATATTGATCAATATTTAACACGAAGAGATTTGCCTTTTAAGATGAAAATGTTGTTGAGGATTGAAAATTAAATTTTGTTTTGTGTTAAGAAAGATATTACCAAAATAAAAGAAAAATTAATTAATTTTAAAAAGCTATAAAAATAAGACGGCGGTTTACAAAGAAGACGGACGTATAAATTGAACAAATACGACGGTAATTTGAACTTAGGACGTGGTAAATAAACACGACAGTAGTGTTGTAGGTACCGTCGTAGTATACTCCAAAATAATAAGTCGATAAATTAATCTCTCGCGTCATGGTATATTATTTAACACGTCGTTTTTTGGTAATATACCGACGTTTATTACATTACATTATACGACGTGGATTCCATAAAATTATATGACGTGGATTCCATTAAAGAATAACCGACGTGGATTTTTAAATTACACGGAAAAATGGTAAAAAATGAATAATGGTTCGATTATGATGAGGAACAGAGTTCATTCTGGTAATGATAGACGAATAATGGTAAAACATTTGTACGTCGTTAATTTAACAAACCGTCATCGTTAGTAAATTCTAAAGACAATAGAGTTATGGATACCGTCGTAGTATTGTATAATTCAAAAGTTGATAAATTTATATTTACAGTCGTGGTAACTTAATTTAAATCGGCGATTTTTTTGGTAATTAACCGTCCTAGATTTCTTTGAATTTATGCGTCGTTGACTAAGAAAATTGGGTCGTGTTTATTAATTAGTTAACACGGCGTCTTTTTTTTATTTCGTCGTCTTTACTTTCTACGGCGGTGATTTCATAGATGCCGTCGTTGTTTTTATGTTCAGATTTTAACTCCGAAAATACCTTTGTAATAAGACGACGCTTTTTTAATTTGGTGCGTCGTGGTTTAAAAATATCTATACATGTACCTTTTTTTTAGGTGTTTAAAGTATGTTTCTACGACGGTTTTCTATTACCGTCGTCTTTTAAAAAACAACGACGGTTTTTTGGTATACCGTCGTTGTTTACTGGTCGTCTTTTGCCCTTTTTGTAGTAGTGAATACAATAAGAGATATATATTTATTAGAATTATTGCCTAGCACACAGAAAATCTATAACCAGAGGCAAACACAAAATATATATTTATTAGAATTATAATTCTGCAGGAAAATCAATCACTATATGAATCAACAAAAAGGATAAAAAAACAAAGATCAGAAGACAAAACAAATTATAAATATAACTAACAGATCGATAGAATGGGTCAACCAACAATTGGTAGAATCAATACGCTTAACAAAGCTTACCCCTCTTATCGATTTTACTTGCTTGGCTTTAATTGGCACACCAAGAATTTCAAGAAGGATGAGATGAGACAAAGAACGATGGAATGAAAGAGGAACAAAAGATGAGAAAGATGAAGAAATTTCGGAGCAGCGGAGGACAGAAAGGAAGAGAGAAGATAGAGCGATGAAGGAGAAGAGGTTTTCCTCCTCTCACACAGCGACTCCAACGAAGAAAAGAGAAGGGCTGGAGGGCAAAAAGGCCAATTCACTGTCCATAAGCCAGCTCAAGGAAGCTGGCCATCACTTAAGCGGGGCCAAAACCGTCATTTTACTATTGCTAAGCTACAGTCTATGAACAGTGAATTCGCGGATTCAGCTTTAGTATATATATAATTTGTTCAAACCAGAAAGCTTGTCAACTTGGGTGACAGGACCCGCCCCCGAATTCCTCCTGAACTCGAGACGAATCCTGTGGAAATTCCGACATCACACCGATGCCGGGACACTTACCAAAATTTAGCCTCTTTTCCAAATTAAGGGAAAAGAGCACGAGACTTTCTGCCAAAATTTTGGCAGAGTCTCCTCTGTAAATTGAACATTCCCCAAAACTTCCAACCTGCATAAAACACATTTTAAAACACCACCTGGCAGCATGCACAAGTTAACAACATGCAATCACATAGTAGGCCTCCGGCCTTCAGATAATTCGAAACAGAACCAACAATGTTCTTAGGTCAATTAATACATAATCCATACCGTTTATGATATCAAACAATTATACGATTACCCCAAAATCATTAAACCGAATTCAAATCGATTAACCACATCAAAAATTCGATCACACATTCAGAATCGATCAAACCTTTTAAACTCAATAATATTTCGCGGCTGGACCCTGATGAGACCCCAGGCTGCCTACGTACCCTTGAACAAGGGATCAAGCCACACGTAGTTCTCATCTCAACGGTCCCAACTCTGATAATGTACAATTATTTAAAACAAAACCAACGATACATTTCAGATTTAACACAACTCCAATTCCAACAAAAATACAATGAACATTCTCAATCTCTTTCTTTATATCAATTCTAACCCCACGACCATACCATATCCAAGGCGTATGTACAATGAACACATTATCAAATTATTCCATTTATACGATTGCTCAAGATCATACGATTTGGACGATTATTGAAAAATACAAACTCCTATCCTAGGTAAAACACCTAATTTGGAGTCACTTTTGTTCTTGGGCTATGGCCAAAAAGTGGCCGAAAGTGGCCGGAATCGGAAGGCGAAACCGGCAGATTTTCTATCGCTTAATTGACTTCCAAAACTCAGAAATTTCTCAAACCTAACACAACCAGCAGCTAGAGCATGGAAAATAATCTAAAATCCATACCTCACTCGTCCGATTTGGTGGAGAATTGAAGGAGAACGAGCGACCCAAAGTTGACGAAAATTCTGCCCAAAACCGCTTGTTTCGTTGCTGTTTCCGCGACCAGACGGCGTATCAGGGCTGAAATGGGCTGTAACTGGAAGAGGGTCGTGTGGTGGTTCGATTGGGACTGATCTCGCCCGAAACGGAGATCGGAGCTGGGAGAAATCGCGATCGGAAGTCGACTGGTCGAGTTGCTCGCGAGGAAGAAATCTGGGTTTTAAAACTGAATTTTCGAAATATTTACGGTTATGCCACTGAACTTCTTTTGATCGTAACTTCCTCGTTACAACTCCGATTTGAGCCCACTACGTGTCTACGGATTCATTTCGACGTGCTCTACGCAAAGGTGTAATCAAAATTCCCAAATTCCTTCCCAAACTGAAAATGACCTTTTTACCCCTTATAATATTAAATAATATTTTAAATTTCTCAAAAACCTTAATTAATTTAAATCATTTTATTTTAATGTTTATTTCAATTTATTTTCTCTTAATTCAATTATTTTATTTCTTTTTCGACCGGGATGTTACAATCTACCCCCTTATAAAAATTTCGTCCTCGAAATTTACATACTTTCCAGTTGAAAGGATAAAGGTACGTGGCCCGCATTTGCGTCTCGGCTCCCAAGTAACTTCTTCAGTAGCTTAACCCTACAGGGACTTACCTTCCCATATTTTCAGAACCTCCTCATCTCCCCTATAAATAATTCCAAAAATACCCACTCTCCAACTACAATTTCAACATACTTGGGCTAACTATACGTGTAACCCTTAGAGAAGATGAACAAACTTCGATCCAAGGTCTTCTTAACTTAAGACATTCCAATGTCTGAGGATTTCTTGAGGCCCAACATAGATTATCATCACAACTCCACCACCCATTTCATCAGCCACAGAACATGGGCCTTTGCAGGAAAAGAATATAGCATATTTGGCATTTCCGACAACTTATTGCAACTCCTTCACATTGCTCATAGCTTTTGAATACTTTAGTATCAGAAACTCTCTGGAGTTAAGAGAAGTCGCAACCATATTGTCGGCCAATTCAAAAGCCCTGATTGAGCAAACAGAAAAAGAGAAGTCTCCTTCTCCCGTTAAGAATATCTTATGATAGCTGCTGTAATACTTAAACATTTTTCTCAAAGCTAAACACTTCCATTCTTGTCCTCCAACCTTCTCTGAATTCTTTGATTTGTTAATATTTTCCTTCTTTCTTTCAGAATTGACAGATGACATTGCCAAAATGATTCTTCAAGAGGAATACCACAAAGGATCATTTTTACCCAACTGTAGTCATCATCCATCTCAACTCAGGAGATTCAGGACTTCCAGCTTTTCAGCTTTTCTCCTACAAGATATTGAGATGTGACTATTTGGATAGAAACATTTCCAAAAACGTGGCACCTCCAAGCGTAAAAATCAATACACATAAAATCAGGCAATGTCAAAGAAACCTGATGCAAAGCCTATGCATGGTTATTGTGGCTTCCAAGAGGTGATGCCTCTGAGCAAGAGGTCATCTTCTTCACAGTTCAACGAGTCTGGAGAACTTCAGATCAAAGATCGATATTTGCACAAGGATGCATATAATGGAGGAGGTTCAAGCAGCTTTAGGGGAGCTACAAGGCTGAGAAGTTCGTGGACAAGAGTACTAGTGGCTTGGGCTACAAGCAAGAGGAACCACACTCATAAAACTTGAGGGTGAAGACGTGGTGCGAAGTTCACAAGAATTCAAACCTAATGCCTTTCATTTAACAATTCAACTTCACTCATCTTAACCTCATCCACTATCGAACTCTCATCTCTAAATTCATATACTTCTTTGCCCAGAGACAATTTCACCTTCTCCAATTCTCGACATTAAATGTCTCCAATTATAATTTCTACCAAGCCGTTCGTTCCAACTTCTATCCTTCATTTTCATATGAAAACCTCAACAAATTTTTCAAACCAATTCAAGTAACTTTGAAACCAAGAAGTCAGATTTCATCGAGAAACCAAGGAAATAATTTGCAAGACGTACTTGAAACGTCTAATAAGGTCATCCATGTCAAGGATGTCTCATTCTGTGAAGGGACTCACAACACTACCCACATATTAAGGATGCACACGAGGTGCGGGGTCCACAGGAATTTGAACCTAAAGCTCTGATACCAATTGATAGGACCCGCCCCGAATTCCTCGGAACTCGAGACGAATCCTGTTGAAATTCCGACATCACACCGATGCCGGGGACACTTACCAAAATTTAGCCTCTTTTCCAAATTAAGGGAAAAGAGCACAGACTTTCTGCCAAAATTTTGGCAGAGTCTCCTCTGTAAATTGAACATTCCCCAAAACTTCCAACCTGCATAAAACACATTTTAAAACACCAACTGGCAGCATGCACAAATTAACAACATGCAATCACATAGTAGGCCTCCGGCCTTCAGATAATTCGAAACGAACCAACAATGTTCTTAGATTACCCCATAATCCATACCGTTTATGATCTCAAACAATTATACGATTACCCCAAAATCATTAAACCGAATTCAAATCCATTAACCACATCAAAAATTCGATCACACATTCAGAATCGATCAAACCTTTTAAACTCAATAATATTTCGCGGCTGCACCTGATGAGACCCCAGGTTGCCTACGTACCCTTGAACAAGGGATCAAGCCACACGTAGTTCTCATCTCAACGGTCCCAACTCTGATAATGTACAATTATTTAAAACAAAACCAACGATACATTTCAGATTTAACACAACTCCAATTCCAACAAAAATACAATGAACACATTCTCAATCTCTTTCTTTATATCAATTCTAACCCCACGACCATACCATATCCAAGGCGTATGTACAATGAACACATTATCAAATTATTCCATTTATAACAGTTCAATCCCGTAACCATACCCTATCCAAGGCGTATGGTGCCAAACAACACTTCCCAAATCCAGGGCTTATACTTTCATACATATACAGGGTCCTCACAAAGAACAATCTCACGAATCTCAATCCCGAAATCAAAACCACATATACCAATGTGTAACATATGTGCCTATAAATGAGTATATATGTATATATATAATGACACACACCTCTCACCATCATCATGTACCAGGGGAAAACAATCCAACCGGGGATTGTTGACTAGCTTACAAGTATCCGGCCTCAAACGCCCATGTGGCTAGGGACGAGCCGTCCAACTGGGGGACTAACTCTCAACCAGCACGTACGGACGAAGAATCAAGACCCGTAAGCCTGAAAACAGCCCTACGCGCGCAGACTACCCAATTAAGGGTCTACAGCGACACCCCGTTAAGGTATGCCCCGGGTTCCGTCATATCCAAACCATATTCACTATGTCCATGTATCAATATCCAAGGGGAGGTACATATGATGATGCACATCATGTATTGGGGAAACAATCCAATAGGGGATTGTTGACTAGCTCACAATTATCAGCCCTCAAACGAACTATGTGGCTAGGGAAGAGCCGTCCAACTGGGGGACTAACTCTCAGCCAGCACGTACGGACGAAGAATCAAGACCCGTACCCCTGAAAACAGCCATACGCGCGCAGACTACCCAATTAAGGGTCTCAGCGACACCCCATTAAGGTATGCCCCGGGTTCCGTCATATCCAAATATGCATTTTCACGTATCCCAGTGTCCATATCCACTGTTTCCAAGTATCATCATCCAAGGGGGAGGTACGTATGATGGTGTAGTTCGTAATCCCTTATATAAATATTATAAAAACAACACTCCCTTACTTAATTTTATTTTCCCACAATATCTATTCATAGTAGACGAATAAACTCTCAAGCATAAACTCATAACCGGGGAGGTACCTAGCACTCAAACTAACGTTCCAATCTCACATCTCTCCTCATCTCACAGCCACATCCCAAGTACCCCACATATATTCAACAAACATAGCACTTTCTAAGTATCGTATATATATAATTACAGATACCTGGAATATGTCAAAACTCATATATATCACAAATACTTACAAAGATAATAAATTCAACCAATAAATATAAAATGAATATCAATAAACCATTATATTCATATGTAATACTTCCATCACAAAATCATGCCATTTATTTCCAATAATCATAACTGAGTCCCAATACTCACTTTCACAACTCAACAAATCGAGTATCCTATACTCATCCATTTCATAATTTTCATTATCAAATAATATCCAAGAATTTCATAAAGAAAAACTAAACACTCTTGAAGACAAATGTCCACTTAAATACTAATATTCAAAACCGAGACCTTAGACTCTCTCGCAAGGTTCTCCTAATACTTTTCGAAGGGTAAAACAACCTCGGAAAACTCATGGTCAACCGAGATTCAAATTGTCCAAACTTGGTCGACCGGGCCCGCGGGCCCACGACCTCTGTTTTACGATCCGAAGGTTCCTCAGTGTTCCCCACGGTCTAGGATACGTGTCCTTCAAGTTTGGTCCGAAACGGACGGTCGGATTGCTCAAGATCGTACGATTTGGACGGTTATTGAAAAATACAAACTTTAAGTTATTAAATCGGAACATCGGGGCTCCGATTCACGATCCGTCCAATCCTACACGATCCTAGAAATGACTAGATCAACATATATAAAATGGGAAGCGATCCAACGGTTCTAACATATCGAACCCGGAAATCACACAATATGTAAAATCCGTTCGGGTTCAAACATTATCCGAATTGAGATCCGCAAATTCCTATGCGCTCGTGACAACCAGGAGATCATTTTAGGACAGAATGTCTCCCTAAACCTGAAAAATCTGCCCAAAACCGCTTGTTTCGTTGCCTGTTTCTGCGACCAAGACGGCGGATGGGGCGGTGATGAGCTGTAACTGGAAGAGGGTCGTGTGGTGGTTCGTTTGGGACTGATCTCGCCTGAAACGGAGATCGGAGCTGGGAGAAATCGCGATCGGAAGTCGACTGGTCGAGTTGCTCGCGAGGAAGAAATCTGGGTTTTAAAACTGAATTTTCGAAATATTTACGGTTATGCCACTGAACTTCTTTTGATCGTAACTTCCTCGTTACAACTCCGATTTGAGCCCACTATGTGTCTACGGATTCATTTCGACGTGCTCTACGCAAAGGTGTAATCAAAATTCCCAAATTCCTTCCCAAACTTAAATGACTTTTTTACCCCTTATAATATTAAATAATATTTTAAATTTCTCAAAAACCTTAATTAATTTAAATCATTTTATTTTAATGTTTATTTCAATTTATTTTCTCTTAATTCAATTATTTTATTTCTTTTTTGAACCGGGATGTTACATTGGGAGTTAAGGTACAAAATTGTTCAAGGATTGGCTTCGGGGTTGCTCTATCTACATGAAGGTTTGCAGCCATCTCTGTTGCACACGAATATCAAATCGAGGAATGTTATGGTGGATTCTGATTTCAACGCAAAACTTGGGGATTTCGGGGTCAGCCAAGGAAAAGAGCCACAGATGATAACCACAAGCTACATGGCTCCTGAATATATTGGCATTAGACGGTTAAGCAAGAAATCAGACGTCTTCAGCTTTGGCATTGTTGCTTTGGAGATTTCCTGCGGAAGAAAGCTCATCAATCCAAAATTTGGAGATAGTCAAGTCAATATGGTAGAGTGGGTTTGGGAGCTTTATGTAGAAGGAAAAGTTATCGAACCAGCTGATCCAAAATTGCTTGGAGATTTCGATGACAAACAAATGGAGTGCTTGTTAATTGTTGGGCTGTGGTGTTCTCATCAAGATTACGATTCAAAACCTTCAATGCGACAAGCATTTCGCACACTAAACTTCAAAGTTCCATTACCCATTCTCCCATCAAAATGCCAATGGGTACCTCTCCTCCTGAAGGAGGCAAATGGAGTCTGGTTATGGTAATGCCACCAATTCCTCGGAGATCACTGAAGGATCTTCAGCAATGGAGTCTGGCTATGGTAATGCCACCAATTCCTCAGGAATCACTGAATCTTCAGTAACGAATTCTCATCGGTAAATTTTCACTTGGGTAGGAATAACTTTTCCAATGTCTTTTCTGCATCCAACTCCTCGAAGTTCAGTGCGTTTTCAGATGTCTTCTCAGCAACCAACCAAACAAGAAGCTTGGCTTGCGCTCCATTGATGACACCATTGATTAAACATGTGGGTATTAATTAAGGAAAATTGATCTAGAAGAAGCTTTAGGTTGGTGCTAATGGTTTTGGCTCTCTCTGCATTGCACCGATTGCCATATTTTCTTTCTGTAAGTCAGATCCTCTATTTCTTTCACATTTTTCCAATGTCTTCTCATGTCCACCACGAAACGAATAATACGATTCAGTTATGGTTTTTTCTTTTTTCAATCGTTTCAATTGCTACACTATGTGTTGAAATTAATACACATTTGTATGTTAAAAAATATAGAAAAATCTAGAAGCTTGAAGAAAGTGTTATAAGCTTAAGGGAAATGTTGGCTAACACAATTAAAGATGAAAGAATGTTCCAGAAAAACCAAGAAAGCATGCAGCAGGAATTGTGGAGAAGTTCACCAACTATGTGAGTTGAACATGTGGCTGGAGTAAAGACACCAAGTCAGTGGACTTGGTGATGTCGGCTACTCTCCATCTATAAAAGGATTTGTAGCCTTCCAAAGCAGGGTGGAGTAAACCATTAACTCCCAAACTAAGGGAGTCAAGAGCTACCCAAAGGAAGCTATGTTGAGAGCCAATAAGCTCACCAATCTAGGTGAAGGCCAAATAGCCCAAAACTAATCTAGATCAAGTGTGGTGGCCAATAAGCCAATATGCTAAGTGTAGAAGGCCAATTAGTCTATATCAAGCCTTGTACTATTCTCCTCCAATCTAATAAAATCACTTTGTTTCCCCTACAATCCAACAAGTGGTATCAGAGTAACTCACATCACACCTCCCTTAAATTCCTACACTATGAAACCCCAGATTTTATATTTGCACATGTTGCACTGAAATTCGATATGATCAAAGAAGTTTTAGGTCGTGGTCTCTCTACAGTTCCATAAAACCCCTGATCCTTTGGTAAACAATTTACAAGTAGTGTACCAAAAAGACACTAACTAATTTAGTTCTACCAAAAAAAATTATAAAAATGAAGCAGCATGACAAACAACACAAACTTGGACAAAATTTGAGACCCGAGGGGTTTTGTGGAAACACAAGAAACCTTAGGGGGTGTTAGTGTAAATAACTCAATATTTGAATTTAGAGAAGATATGATTTCATCCAACAAGGACCGTTGGATCGTAAGTACATTTAATCTGAACCGTCGGTATCTAATCACATTTTTTCACACAATTGATCAACATCCATTAATGTTTCTGATCTACACACAATTCAAGATCTGACATGATAGAAATTGATCTCATCTTTAACCGTTGGATCAGATTCTCTTATCTTCATCTCAACCCTTTGATTCTCATCTCAGATATCATTGATTTTCTAGAAATATCAAAGCTATCTCTACCATCGCTTCATCAAAATCATCAATCTCATCTTAATGTCTTACACCCATATACACCTAACCATTTTAGATATTTTTGACCAACAGAGGTGTAAATGTGATTTTCCCCCCTTATACACACCGAATCACTGGTGATGCTCTAAGGATAAATATTGGAATGAAGCAGAATGAATACAGACCATTTATTGCCAAACTCATTTTTATTTATATCAAAGGGAACGGATGATACTATAAGTTTTTGCTTCAAAACGAAGGGGACGGAAAACAGCACTTTGTTAAATTACTCACACTGATAAGTAAATCAGTTTCTGCTTCAAAACAAAGGGGGCTGTCTATAAATCTGATTTTGTGATAAAACTAGGAAAATTTGAAGAGTATTTAGAGGAAGGAAACAATGATTATCAAGAGCTCCACCGTGAGCTTCATCCTTTCTATTTTCTTCAATTTCATTCATACTTGATGCCTTGTATTTATAGGCATATGTATTACATTGTTTACTAATATTGTATAATGATAAGTTGATATACGCATCACTGATTAGTCATCTAGCATTTGTAGTTAGGTATGGTGGGCATCCATTATTTGTATAGTTATAACACTCCTCATTGGATGTCCACCATACATGGAATATGCCTCATTAAAAACCTTGCCAGTAAAACCTAGTGGGATAAAAACTGGTCGAAGGGAAAAAGAGTACATAACCATGTGTAACATAAAAATTTGTGTATAGAACACTGACACGCGTGTGACACTGCCTCCTTAAAACCTTGCCAGAAAAAATCTAGTGGGACAAAAACCTGGATGAAGGAAAAAGAGTACAGTGTGTGAAGATCTTTATTGATGGCACGCTCCCCTTGATGCTTGCAAAATATCCTTAAGCCATATTGTTAACCATATTTCTAAATGTTGTATCTGGCATTGCTTCCTGTGGATTAATCTTGCAATATTGTTGAATGCTCCCCCTAAAGAAATACTACCCTTGATGTATTCATATTTCTTTGATGATGTAACATAAATGATATTGATATCACGTTTGTACTTCACGGAGTCATATTTGATAGTGCTTGTTTAAAACTCGTTTTCGTGGCACTATTGGAGGATCCATGTGTGTCTTCATTCATCTAATACCTGTTGAGGTTAGAGTAATACAACAATATCTAGACTATTTTCATAAATATTTTACTACATACAATGGCTTGAATAATAACTTCTCAGATATTTAAAAACAATGAGCTCATACTTATAATGATAAGAATATTAAACATTTGTTTGGTATAATCACTTATTCATACATATTCTTGTATTTTTTTAGAACAATTGCATATGCTATTCTTCATAAGCTCTTCGGGAGTCTAATTCTCATAACTTCAAACATTTGAATACGTTGCAATGTTTTTGAATTTGAAGTTGATTAAGTACATACATTGAGCTTCAGGCTCTTTCTCTTCTTCTAGATGTCTTTGTGCAATTTATATATTGCATGATACATTATATCTCTTAGGATTTATTACTTTATATTGTTCAAGAAATCGCTTCTGGCGATATGTTTCAGACACTTCATAATCTTTATAGATTTTTCATCTCAAATTCCTTTATTAAATCAGGGGAAGCCTTTGTAAACTCTTCAAGAGTTTTAACAAAATTCTTCATTTATATACTGCAATGATGGTAAACTCATTTCCAAATTATATATATATATATCCCTTTTGTAATAGATATTCTTTAAGACGATTATACCATATTCTTCCACAATACTTTAATCCACACTAGGATTATTACAAGCCATCATATTTTAAATCATTTGCTTCAGGCATTCTGAATCCTTTAGACTCATTTCCAAATTATATATATATATATATCCCTTTTGTAATAGATATTCTTTAAGACGATTATACCATATTCTTCCACAATACTTTAATCCACACTAGGATTATTACAAGCCATCATATTTTAAATCATTTGCTTCAGGCATTCTGAATCCTTTAGGAATTTTCATACACATGAATTTTCCATAAATATGCATAACATAGCTACATATGTTTACCATCATAATCCCATGTCTTTACTAGGAAACGTTGTGCCATATCATCAAGTGATTTATTTCACTTCATCTCAAACACCAATTTATAACATATACGTTTTCATATCCTTTTGGTGTTTTAACTATAGGTTCAATCATTGCACTTTTTTCTAAAAAATTTCAACTTTACTGGATTGCCTCTTCCAGTTGGCCAATCTTTATTTACATTTGTCGACAATTATAACAAGTGGTGCAATATCATCATGTATAGCCCTTGATAACTTTAATACATACTATAAACCAATATATCATCAATTTGTGATCCCGGAATTCTCATGTGCATACGCATGCATAATTTATAAGCATCTCATTGCTTTCATTATTTTCTGGTACTAGTGCCACTTCATAGGCTTTCATTGTCACTTCATGGACAAATCTCTTCTAAGATGTATAATTTATAGAATATGGATCATAACCTCTTCTAGAGCGTTATTTTGAATAGGGCTTAAACTTTGCAATTAATCTCCACTTCTGAGTAGTTAAGTCTTTGGAACCTATAGATTTGTCATGCTTCTGGCATCCAATAGCTTTTATGGGGAGTTCAGTTTTTTGCAATCTATAAATCTATCATGCATCAGGCATGCAACAAATTGGTTATTAGTAGTCACTTGTTGTGTGTCTATATATGTTTCTAGCATTTGATAAGCTTCTGGTTATTTGACTTACAATCCTTGTTGTGTCTGAATATGCTTCTGGTCACTTGTAGAGTGTCTTATACCAATTTGTTTGATGAGACAATAATAAATATATTTCATAATTATTCACGTCGTTCTTTGTTTTTTCAGAAACAACCAATTCTCCCCCTAACGACGTGAAAATAGTCTAGTAAAAAATGACATCATGAGTGTCATAAGTGTTGTCATTCAAGATCTTAACTCATACAATTTATTACACATTAGTCTTGCATTACATTAACACTGTCATATCTTTGAGTTGCTCTTCTGGGGCTTTACTTATGTAGTGTATTATTAGTGTAACACTGTCCTTCAAGCCATTCTTTTGGAACAGTCTTTTGTAAATAATGTAAGTCATTCTTCTGAAACAATGTTCTTCTTAAACAGTCCTATCTATTCATTTGGTCACCACTAAAGATGACATACAAAATATCAAAATACTAATAAGAGTACAAGCATGAAATAACACAAGTATTGCTTACATCTATTGGTATGAAAAATTTTACTCAAAGATTCTTCAAACTCGAATTTTCTCTGCAAATACAATGAGGCACTTGATGATCTAGTTATATCCTGCAAGAGCAAAAACAAGACAAAACGAAAAAAAACGCAGTTCTTTTACTTTTGACATAATAAAAAAGTTAGCCTTGATCAGTATATAGATGTCTCAATTTCAGATTTTTTTTTAGGGATTTGTTCTTCAGATGAAGGATCTAAAGACACTACATTCCCTTAGAACCGAGAGTGGTCAAAAGAAAGAAAAGAACTGATTTTGATTGCAAGGTAGGTAAGCAATCAAAGAAGGAAACTGGTGAAGTAACAGACAACAAACTCTCATCTCTCCTAGCCTAGAAGAACTTCAGGAGATTAGAGCGATGTGCTCCTTCTTGATTGCCCTATGGTCCCTTACAATCACAGAAACGTGATAAGAGATAGTCTCGCTTCCTAAAGAAATGATCAGAGATAGTCTTGCTTCTTAAACATATTAAGTATAAACTAATAGGAAAAATAAGTTGATAATGCATCTTTCGATAAGAAAATTGGATGTGTTTTGCAAGAAATTTTGTTAGTAACGTATTTATACACAAGATAAGGAATAAATCTTAAACATTAAATATCATTTAACCACAGAAAATTTTAAGATTTTTGAGACACTTTGAAAAAGTGACTCTGTGAAATCTGTAAGGATAGTATTCGGTTGACAATAATTGTCCTCATGACCCCTAAACTGCCGACAGACTTTAATGAATGACGTGTGAAGTTTTGAGATTTGGGAAAGAAAATGAGAATATTGGGATCCTGGAAATGTTGCCAAATTTCCATCTATAGATATTCCCTTTGTAAAGCCTGATTGGAGTAAGTGTGTTTCAACTCAAATTCCTTCCATTTTCTGAAAGTTCATCTTTTCTAAGAAGTTTCCTCAAAACTTTTAAAATGGCTTCCTCTTCTTCCCGCCCAAAACATTTCCATTTAAATGTCGTTCCCAAAACAACTAGTGATGCCAAAGTCTGGTGTCCATCATTTGTATTCCAAAATCGTCATCTCACGGTTAATGATTATGTGATGATGAATGATACAATTGCTATCATAGTAGCTAGGAATTTCCTTACTCCTATGGATGAAATACTATTAATAAGAAGGTCTGAGGAAGAAGCTATTGAGGACTCAATGGCTTTTAGCATTCAGAGTGCCGCTTCTGTTTCTAACATTGCTGAACGTTTGTGTGCCAGAGCAAATGAGATTCAGGAGCTGAACACTGAAAATTCATCTCCTCGAAGAATGCTTCATGAGTCTCAACAAGAGGTTGAAATCCTTAAAAAGGAAAACAAGGCTTTGTTGGAATTGGTGAGTTCATACTCCATTGATATGCAGACAAGGCTTGACATGCTGTAGATTTCCAATGAAAAGATTGTTGTGAAAATGGACAAACACTTTCACTCACTCCCCTAATGATCTTGTTGTTGATGGACTTTGTGACAAACACAATAATGGATGAATCATACACTCACACACTTGAGAAACCAACCAAGCACAAAGTGACACAAGAATTTATAGAGGTTGAGCAATTGCCTACATCCTCTTGGTGATCCTCTTGAGAAATTCACTAATGAAAGAATAAGTTACAACTTTGGTTTACAAAGAAACCCCATTAGAACTCTATTCTCTCCCAAGCTCTTTTTTCTCTCTCACCCCTTACTCAACACTTTGATGCACTTGTGAACACTCTCTCACACTTGGTGTTTCCCTCCTTTGGAGTCTAGACTCTGAAGACCCAACTTAGCTCCTCAAGAACTTATTGCCCTCTCTCTATTCCTCCCTTGGTGAGTTAACCTCCTTTGAACACAATAGCTCCCAGCTACTTGACCACCTTGAGATTAACCACACTTGGCTTCAACTTGCTTTCTCATCTTATAATGTCTTGCTTCATTCCCCATTACCTACACAGACCAATGGACATGAGATAAGGTATCAGCTTGTCCTCCACGTTCCTTCTTTTAGTCATCCACTTAGACTAAAGGTTAGAACAAGTAAGTAATATAATCCCACTCATCCACCTCCCATTAAACCAGAAAATGGAGAGGGATTTCTTTGAAGCAAGTCAACCAATTGGCAATAAGTGCTCTCCCAACTATCCAGGTTTGTCCACCTTCTTTTAACTTAGAAGTGACCCATTAATCCTCTGCAATCTTGTGGAAAGCGATAGCCACCGAAAAAGTAGTTGAAAACACGTAGGAAAGCATCAGCACATCACTAAAGGTGACCGGTCGTGGATACCTTTTGGATACCTTGCGATCGGTCGCTGCCCTGATTTTCTCCAGGCTTCGACTCTCTGCAAAAACGACTGGTCGCCTCCTCATTCACTTGCATACTAAATGTGAGCCATTTTACAACTAAGATTTTGAAAGACCAAGATAGCCTCATGGCTAAGCTCAAAAGGAGCCGTCCTCTTTCTCCATAGACTTCCAGATCATAATGGAATTTTATATATTTTATAAAGCTTGCTCATTCTTTGCAGGTGAAAAAAATCTATCTATTGTATGCTCTTTCCCTGTTATAATAATTGGACAAATTCTTAAACTTGTACCTGTGGTTTGCATGTCTTTTTCAAAATGATGGTTTGGAACCTTGTGCCTTATAGGTTCAAATAACCACATCAAATCTCTTAAATTAAATATTTCAATGCATGTGTGCTTGGAACTTCTTGCCCATATTAAACGCAACCTTATAATTTAATTGCCTTTTTCAAATTTGCATGAAATGTAAATTGAGGAAAAGTCATAATATTGTAATATAGTAGTGAAGAGTATTAACTACCATATACTTAGAAAGTTAGGTTCGGATTTCTAATATATTGAGATCCATTGGCTTCCGGCCAGATCATATAAAATACTGAAATAAAATAATAAAAGTAAGACAATAACTAAACTCATGTAAAATAAATAGTTGAAAATTCTGGTTTCTTATTTAATTGCTCATTTATGAGTTTAACGAACTGCAGGTCCTCTTTTGTTTATAGTAACAGTTCACCCAAAAATAGTTACTATTTATGTATAATACATTTGCTAGTATATTTACTATTCATGTGTATGACACTATTATATTATCAAGGAGCTTCAGGTCCTAGTTTACATGTCAATGATTTTTGGGTCCGATCACATTTTCACAAATATAATTTTGAAGAGATTGCCAACTCTCATTTTATTTCATTATCAAAGATCTTCAGGTCTTCATGTAGTTGTATGATGATGGTCAAAGAACTTCAGGTTCCAATTTCTTGCATGATATGCAATTCATCATAATGAACTTGAAAAATAAATTCTCAAAATAAATATTGCTGGTATGGACAATAAACCATCGCCATACTTTAAATAAAAGTAGATGTGCAGTAAAATAAATTCATAAAGTAAATTGCTTACCTATTACGGGCGTTAATTCCGCACCACACTTTAAATTAAAATAAATATATGTTAAAATAAATGTGCTTGTATGGGTATTAATTCTACTCTATACTTTAAATAAAAGATAAATAAATATGGGAATAAAAGCCACCACTTAATATAAAAGGATCTTCTAGCCATTTTTAGATGTACATCATTTTAGGGACTTCTGGCCTTTTATTGTATACATTGAGGATCAAGATCTTCGGATCTTAAGTTTCTCCCCTTTCTTTTTCGAAATAGCATAGAGCAAGGAATCAACAATGATCATCTTAAATCATTATATATAGTCCAATACCGCTAAGTCTGTAACGATACAAAATATTATTATACTAATATATTATTAAACTAGCATATATATAAAAGTGGCTTTCATTTATGCAGCTTTTCCACCCATTTTTCGGTGGGTTTATCACCACTAGAGGAAATAATATAATAATAAATTATATTATCAAGACAAGAAAGAAGGGGGCTCATCTCTCGAATAGTCACCACACCAACAATTCCTTTTAGTTTTTTTGTGCAGTAGCCTTCTATAGAGCCAAAATACTTGTCGGTTCTTGGACCACTCCATCTCCAAACGGCAACTTTTTCTCCGTTCTCCGAGCTCTCTTGTTTCTAGTTTGGTGAGTTTATTTTCTTTTAACTCTTTCTTCTCTGGTATGTCTGTAGGTATGTTTTAGAGAGGATTTTTTTTATAATTGTAGAGGTTAGCAGCTAAGGGTTGAGATAGAAAGGTAATGAAGCAGAGGGGTTTGATCGAAAAACTCAGTTGGTATTTTAGAGATATTCGTACCTGATAACATGTTATAAAAGTAGGAAAATTTGGAGAGAATTTAGAGGAAGGAAACAATGATTATCAAGAGCTCCACCGTGAGCTTCGTCCTTTTTATTTTCTTATATTTCATTTCATACTTGATGCTTTGTATTTATACGCATATGAATTACACTGTTTACTAATATTGTATAATGATAAGTTGATTGATATACACATCATTGATTAGTCATCTGGCATTTGTAGTTAGGTAAGGTGGGTATCCATTATCTATATATTTATAACAGATTCTAAAAAATTGTCCCAAGTGTAGTGTAATAAGACCCAAAACATAAAACCTTTTAGGTGTTTAATCTAATGGAAATTAATTAGTGAAATTGTTTTTGTAATGCAAATTGTTTAAAGTGGTGAGTTCCAAGATTGCAATCCCTTCCTCGTCAGTGAAAGTGACACCTCAGCGTAAGGACGAAGTTGAGGAATCAAATACTATTCAATCAATATTTGGTTAACCATATATGCAATCTATGCGCAAACTATATTGCGAGTTTTACAGAGTTTTGGATATTGGAAGAAGTCAGACAAAGATGTGAAATTGTTAATGATATTTTGTGGAAGAAACTGATATTTTATGGATCTTGTCCAAAAGTTGAACATGAAAATAAAGAAATGAAAAAAATTTCCTCTTGTAAATAATAGCCAATCAACTACAAAGAAAATACCAGATTGAACGCGTTGCAACTTGGAAGACAACTAGCCGGTCTGGATAAAGTTGAAGGTCCTGAAAGTCCTGGTCTCCCTTCGGAACACTCGCGTAGAGGTCAGTCAACCAGGTCTAAGTCCTCTAGCTGAAAATCTTGTTTTTAATTGGAAATTAGCTCTGCAATCGCCTCTATTTTAGTTGAGCTCCAAACTCTCTTCCCCATAAACAAAAATGGCTGCCATCATCACACTGCACCAGTGGTGGTTTCAGCCTGTGGCAGGAGCCCGGCCCAAATTTATGTTAAATAAATATTACCCACACTTTTCTCTCTTCTCTTCTCTTTTGCAGCCCAAATTTTTGTTAAAAAAATATTAGTTACACTCTCATCTCTCTCCTCTCTCCCTTTTTTTATATTATTTTCCTTACACTCTCCTCCCTCCTCTCTCTCCATTTTTTATTCTTTTCCTTACACTCTCCTCTCTCCTCTCTCCTTTTTTTATTCTTTTCCTTCTCTCCTTTCTATCTCTCTTTTTTTCCGTTGTTTCCCTTCTCTCATCCCTCCTCTCTTTTTTTTCTTTCTTTTTCTTCCATCTTCTCTCTCTCTCTCTCTCTCTCTCTCTCTCTCTCTTATTTCTTCCTTTTCATTCTCTCTTTTTGTTAGAAAAATATTACCTACATTACTTATGATTATTAAAAAAAATTTGTCTTGCACAAAGATAACTATTTCAGAAATTACGAAACATGATTGATAGGGCTATAGAGCTCGAGGTGGAAAGCTAAAAACGGATGTCATAATAAACGTTTATAAAAGGAAATAAGGGGAGAAATGAGGTCACAACTGGTTTAAAAAAAAAAAAAAAAAAAAACTAACTCCACCAATTTTCTTCCTTCCCATTTCTCTCAAAATAAATCTAGTTTTTTTAAAATTAATGTAGTCCCCTATTTTATCTTTCTTTTTAATGTAAAATATTTTTTTTCTATTTTTTTCTTAAAATTTTTCTTTTGATTTGTATTTTAGTTTTTGTATTTGTAGATATAAATGCATTTGAGGGTAAGGCTTATTACGTCTCCTCTCACTATGTAATTTTTTTTTAATGTTTATTACTGAAATTCACTCTTTTCGTCAAGTTTGTTATATAAGTTTTGCCCGGTCGGCTTTCAATCCTGGAACCGCCACTGCACTGCACTCTCCAAAGTTCATTCTTGTTCTGCTCCTCCTGCCAACCCCTTGTGCAACTCCCTTAACCTTTCATTTCCCCACCATCCAGCAAAGTAATCACACCAACGGTACTACTAGATTACTAATTACAGAGGGAGATGCCGTTATTGACAACCAATTCATTCACCTCACCAAAGACAACGTAGGTCGTGAATTGAGATTTAATGGGAGTATTGGCAGAGCCACGTGCGACCAACCCTTCCTCCTCCGGGAAAATGCCACCGGAAAACTCGCAGATTTCAACACAAGTTTCACATTCATCATCCATGGCCAGAACAGTACGGTCCCCTCCTTTACCTGAGGGGCTAGCTTTCTTCATTGCGCCAAACGGGTCCCTACTCAACCATGCATTAGGAGTAGGTAGCAGATATGGCCTTCCTGCGAACGCACGATGGAAAACCTCATTGAGCCTAGCAATGAGTACCTCTTCGTTGCGATGGAGTTTGATACCTTCCGTAATCCATGGCCAGCCGTGGAGGATCCCGAAGGCGGTCACGTGGGGATTGACGTCAACAGTGTCAAGTCGAATGTTAAAAGGCCTTGGAATGGTGGTATTGCGGAAGCAAAACTAAATCATGCTTGGATTAGGTACAATTCTAGCGCAAAAATTCTTAGTGTTGCCTTCACCACTTATGTAAATGGTAGCTAGGACCAAGTGATAAATTCTCTCAGTTACATGGTTAATCTGAATAAATACTTGCTGGATTGGGTCATTGTTGGCTTTTCTGCTTCAATAGGGGATGCTTATGCTCTGCATAAGATCACCTCATGGAATTTTACTTCTTCTTCACTGCTTGATGATGAATCTCTAGCTTTTTCTGGCCAAGAAAAAAGACAAGAATCTCCAGTTTCAGGGCCAGAGCATAGTTATAAAAAGTCAAGAAAACGCAAGAAACCACTTGTTGTGATCAGTAATGCTATTGGTGGTGGTGGTGGACTTATCTTGGTTTGTGTTGTAGGTGTTGGAAAATTGGCTCGCATAAAGGATACAAAGTTTTGGACCAACGACCGGTCGCAGCTCATTGCGACCGGTCGCTTTTACAGAGAAAAACAAAGTCTGGAGCAAAGTCGACTAGCGACCGATCGCAGCTCATTTGCGATCAGTTGCTTTTACACGGAGAATGGAAGTCTGAGAACTCTGTGCAAAAGCGACCGGTCACCCAATACTTGCAACCGGTCACTCAGCACGTGTTATTTCGGATTTCTTGAGTTTTGAACTCTAATTTCAAGGGCTATCGCCTCCCACCCACTTGCAAGGACCCTAGGGGTCACTTCTAAGTCAGAAGAACGTTGGCTATCAGTTGGGAGGTTTGAGGAAGCATTAAATGACATTGGAAGACTTATTTCAAGGTGTAGCTACCCTATGGTTCTATATAGGGTGGCTGCACAAGTAGCCATCAATACATAGCATGTGGCTGGCCTAACCTGTGGTCCATGTCAGGTATTCAAGGGCAGAACGTGGGAGACAAAGCAAGGGTCTTCTCTCAAGTCTAGAGGCTTATGTATTAAAGGAAAGAGAGAGCAAGTCTGAAAGAGAGAGAGAGTTTGAAAGAGTTGGAAGAGAAGTAGCTGGAAACTAGTGAGTCAAGAAGAGGAGAGAATTCTCAATTGTATCAAGGTGTGAGCAAGGGTGAGAGAGAAACAGATTGTGAGGGTAGTGTTCTAAGGGGGATTCTGTGTAAACCAAAGTTGTGACCTATCTTCATTAGTGAAATTTCTCAAGGTGATCACCAAAGAGGATGTAAGCAAATTTCTGAACCTCTATAAACACTTGTGTCTTGTGTGCTTGATTATTTTGTGTGTGTGTGTGTGTAAGATTCATCCATCAGCGAGTCTTGTCCAAAGTCCATCAACAACAAGGTCTAAAGGGGAGTGAGTTGGTTCTAATTCACAACAGTAGGTTTGGGTTTGTTCAACTCTTGCAAGAAAAGGGCAGTAGAAGAAAGGGCTGCTAAAAATCTCATGATTCCTCATGACATGATTGAGGAATTTGAAAAGGAGATCAGTCGCCCAAGGCAGTTCTCATACAAAGAATTGGATTCCACGACCAGACATTTTTTTTAGGGAGATAAACTTGGAGAGGGAAAATAGGGTGTGGTTTACTACAAGAGCTACCTAAAAGATTTGAACTCTTACGTTGCTGTTAAGAAGATATCAAAGGGATCTGACCGGGGGCTCAAGGAAGTTGTGTCCGAAGTAAGGATCATCAGTTGACTTAGGCATCGGAATTTGATGAAATTCATTGGTTGGTGCCACGATAAAGGAGACCTCCTACTTGTCTACGAGTTCATGCCCAACGGCATATTAGATTCTCATTTGTCCCAAGAAAAAAGTCAGTTAGTTTGGGAGACAAGATACAGAATTGCCCAAGACTTGGCCTCTGGGGTGCTCTATCTACACCAAGAATTGGAACAATGTGTGCTGCATAAGGATATCAAACCCGACAATGTTAAATTGGATTCAAATTTCAACGCAAAACTGGGGGGTTTCAAAATTGCAAGGCTTGTGGACCATGGAGAAGAATTGGAGGAGGATATAGCGGGAACCTGTGGCTATATGGCTCCTGAATATTTTTTAACATGAAAAGCTAGGAAGGAGTCAGATATCTATAGCTTTGGAGTTGTTGCTCTCAAAATAGCCTGCGGAAGGAGAGTGTTGGAAAGTGATAGACCTCATCTGGTAAAGTGGGTTTGGGAGCTTTATGGAGAAGGTAAAGTCCTTGATGCAGCTGACCCAAAATTGTGTGGAGATTTTAATGAGAAACAAATGGAGTGTTTGTTGATTGTCAGTGACAAGACCCGCCTTGAATTCCTCGAAACCCGAGACGAATCCTGTGGAAATTTCGACAACATACCAATGTCTGGCCCACTTACTAAGAACTAGACTTTCTGCCGAAATTTCGCAGAGTCTCCCCTGTAAATTGGACTTTTCCCCAAATTTCAACCTAAAAATTTGAAACACAGTTTATAACCCAACTGGCAGCATGCATAAGTTATCAACATGCAAATATAAAAATAGGCCTCCAACCTTCACATGGTTCGAAACAAAACCAACAATGCTCCTAAGTCGAACAATGCATAAACCAAACAATTAATGATCTCAAACAACTAAACGAATACCCCCAAAATCAATAAACCGGATTCAAATCCAATAACCACATCCGAATCCAATCACATGCACAGAATAGATCAAACCTTATACACACAATATAATTCGCGGCTGCACCTAAGTGAGACCCTAGGCTGCCTACGTACCCTTGGACGAGGGATCAAGCCACATGTAGTTCTCATCTCAACAGTCACAATTCCAATAATATACAATTATTTAAAACAGCAACAACGATACATTTCAGATTTATCACAACTCCAATTCCCAACAAAACATCATGAACACATTCTCAAAACTTTAGCTTTATATTAGGTTCAATCCCGCAACCATACCCTATCCAAGGCGTATGTGCATTGAACACATTATCAATTTCTTCCCTTTATAATAGGTCAAACCCGCAACCATACCCTATCCAAGGCGTACGTTGCTGTACAACACTTTCCAATCCAAGGCTCAAACATTCATACATATACAGGGTACTCACAAGGTACAATCTCAGAAATCTCAATCCATAATTCAAAACCACCTATACCAATATATAACAAGTATGTATATACAATAACACTTACCTCTCACCATCATCATGTACCAGGGGAAAACAATCCAACAGGGGATTATTTACTAACCACATGTAAATTGCCCTCAAAGACCATATGGCTAGGGATGAGCCTTCCAAGTGTGGGACTGACACTCTAACCCAGCACGTATGGACGAAGAATCAAGACCCGTACGCCTGGAAAGTCCTACGCGTGTAGAATTTCAAAATCGGCAGAATTTCAGCTCGAAAATCGACTTGCCTACGCTAGAAATTCAAGCAATCCTACCCAACCAGCCGCTAGATCATGGAAAATAGGTGAAAATTCATACCTTACACGTCAGATTCTGTGGCCGGAGTCGCCAGAAAATGCATAAATACCGCCGGAAAAAACTAACCGTTTCCTAGCTTCGATTCGAGCTCATCATCAGCGAATCGGATCAGGTCTTGGGTGGGTTTTATAGAGGAGGATGAGAGGGAGAGATTTCGTGAAGATTGTGGTGGCAACCGGGATGAGATGGTGCCTCAAAAATGATGGAAGTCGATGGAATGAAGAAAAATAACCAGAGAAATCTGGTTAAATTGCGAGGAAGAAAAAGACCCAGCACTATAGCGCACTATAGCTACAGTAACAATTTTTAAAATTTCAAATATGTCATTTTTGTTTCTAGACCTTTTCCCCTCCGTTACAACTTCAGAATTGGGCGTGCCGCATGTCTACGAATTCGTATCGATGAGTTCTACACAATGGTACCACCTTTTTTTCCCAAAATCCTTCCGGATCAAAAAGTGACCAAATTACCCTTACCCTCGAGCGCAAAATTGAAAATTCATATTTTAATTTAATTAATTAGTAAATAGTCTTATTTTTGGGTCGGGGTGGTACAGTTGGATTGTGGTGTGCTCATCAAGATTACACTTTCAGACCTTCAGTACAACAAGCAATTCAAATGCTTAACTTTGAAGCTCCATTACCCATTCTCCCATCAGAGATGCTGT
>CM031918.1:28118419-28552654 GCA_018703695.1 Prunus fruticosa | reverse complement strand
CTCAGTTACCATAGGAATAGTACCTTCTTCTTTTTTTTTAATAATATAATTATTTTTTAATTGAATTACAAACCCCTTGCGGTAATTCATAATTAAATGTGTTATGAAATTTTAATATAGATAACTACAACATATGACAGTTTTTATTGGAAATATAATATGTAGATAATCAATCTTTCAGGAATATAGGAAGTTCTTGTAAGTTTTTTCCTCCGGGTTAAGATGTTGTAACAAATTTCAAGAAAAATAATAAAAGCAGTACTTAGTTTAAAAAAAATAGCAGAAACAACCCTAAATTAAATTCTTACAACATTTGACAATCTTTTGGATATGAATGGGCTTGGGCTTAATTTTGTCTCATAAGTCAGTTCATTCTACGTGATCACCGGATGTCATTTTGTAAACAACAAATAAGAGTTTCTTTAAGAAGAAAATCATAGCCTTCTAAATACAAAGAGAGTTGAAAAATGGGCCACATGACATCAATCTTGGATTTATATAAAGAAAAATACAGAGGCTAAGCAAGTATACGTTGGTCAAAAATAAACTAGTTTTAGACACGTAGGGGCAAAAGATGGTGTACCTATTGATAGCTTTAGGTCGTTTTTGTCAATTTTTAAAAGACAGGCAAATTGTACACATATCAAACCACAAGAATGGAAAATGTAATTGATTCTTAAGTTTAAGGACTTGGTGTGCTAATATGTTATCTTCTTCTTTGTTCGTGTAGGTTTCTTTTGAGTCCAGGCAGTCTATCAAATTAAAGGCTCTCTCTCTCATCTGGCTATATGTTATTTATATTATTTATTTAGTGCAAAATGAACCTAGAACAAAAGGAGCTTGTTACGGATTGAAATAGCTTTTAATAACATTGAATGAGATGTTCACAAAAACAAACAAAATGTTAAGGGGCTACCTCTCATGCACAAATGATTACTCCAACTTGTTAATACTGTTGCACCGTATTTTGTTTTCAATTAGGTATGTGGTCAACTTCCCTTTAGACTTTCTGACTTACCAAATCTATGTCCAATTCACTTTTAATTTCACTTGGGAAATGTAATACCAAATATTATATCAAAACTCTCAATTAAAATGTTTAAAATAAGATGTAATTCTCTTTGAAATCATATGGATAGCAGCCCTGATTCTTGTCAAGGTTTAATTTTAGTAATGAGAACATAAATTTGAATTTTCCAGAAGTGTTTAGATTAATAATTCACAACATAAAATATTTGTCTTGCAAGAGAACATTGCTCAAAGAAGACATACCAATATTTTCACTTAGCAATGTATGCAGTTTGGTGGCCTGGAATAGAGGTATTCAAATTGAATGTACTCGATGCCAAATGTTTTTTCTTTTTTGTTTTTCCTTCTTCTTTTTTTGTCACAGAGGTTTATTTTGAATGAATTGAGCCCTAGTAAGGACTTTTTCCCCCCAAGCTTCTTCATTTATTTATTTTTTCCTCCTTTTTCTCGTCAATTACATTACGAACAATTGTGAGTGGATACTAATGAACTTGTGATTAAAAAAAGAAGGTTAATTTAAACTAAGTCAAGTCTTTGTTGTTTTCTTGGAGATGATTCCTTTATGGGCAATTTGCCCGTTCAATACTTAACACAATTGAATTTTATTTTTGTTCACTCCTTTTTGAAACCTAGTCAAACTTTTGATTTCTGTCCTCACTTTTGCTATTCTTGCAGGAATCAATATGGTCAACACCATTTGCTCCTGAAGGGCTTGTATTAATCTTGAATGAAATATTAGACATTTCTGAAACAAACAAGCACATTAAAAAATGTCTCAAGCGCATTAGTTGATCTAACCAAGTAATTGGTTCTCTCATGATTCTTTGGTGACATATCTCTGTCAGCTTATTTCTTCTCAGCAAGACTAATTTTGGGGGTTCCATGTCCTCACGTTTAGGATCTACAAATGGCTCTGAGAAGCACATCTGTCCAAAATGATAGCATCATAGAAGATTTTTAGCAAAGCCAGAGCAACTTTTTGCCAATAAGGTAACTCTTACTGAAATAAATCAAAAAGATGACAAGAAGATTAAATAAGTTAGGTGAAGGCGGTTATGGCTCTGATTTCAAGGAGGGAAAGGCCCGTTTTGTAGGATTAAGACTATTGGCAAGGTGAAGTAATCCTGAAAGACTTTACAAGTGAGGTAGCTACCATTGGAAGGATTCACCATGTTAATGTGGTGCAACTTGTTGCTATTGCGTTGAGGGAATTAACGTGCTCTACAGATGACTCTCATGCCAATGGCTCTCTCCATATTTATTCAAAGAGGTAGCATGCCCTTAAGCTTAAGAAACTGTATGATTTCTCTTAGTGGCTCAGGGATTGAAAATTATCATCAGGTTGTGACATGCAAATTCTACATTTTCATATCAAGCCTCATAACATTCTTCTTTACTAGAACTTAACCCTAAGATTTACCTTGACTTTGGCTTAATTAACCCTGGTGGGTAATAGCATTGTCTTTTGACAGCAGGAAGGGAAGCAATGGGCTATATTGCTCCTCAGTTGTTCTACAAAATATTGGAGGTGTCTCGTACAAAGCTGATGTCTATAGTTTTGGAATGTTGCTTTTGGAAATGGCAAGCAGAAGGAAGAATTGGAGTACAATGGTAGAGCATTCAAAACAAATCTACTTTCCATTATGGGCGTACGATCAATATAACAAGGGAAATGACTTGGAGATGAGAGATGTTAAAGAGGAGGAAAAGAAAATCATAAAAAAGATGGTTATAACCATTGTGGTGTATTCAAATGAAGCCAAGTGATCGCCCTTCGATGAATAAAGTCATAGAAATGCTTGGAGGAGATGGTGAATGCCCAAAATGCCTCTAGACCTTTTCTATATACCCACAAGAGATGCACGTAGGTGCTGTGCAAGAAAATTTGAAACCAATGAGTTCCAACAGGGAGTTAACATGGACTTTGTCAGCTAGGTGATCATCAAATATGTTAGAAAGTCGGAATTATTGTTAAATTATTACTTCTTAATTTGGATTTGGGCATTAGTTTTTTTGAGAGATTTGGGCTTTAGTTGAAGTACATGCGTCTTTTGACTTTGTTTTTGTGGATTTTTCTTTTCATTTTGATGTTTTTGCTTATATTGTTGAAGTTTATCTAATAAAATTTCTCTTTTGATAAAAAAAAGGTTATTACTATTGTAACTAACCAGTTGTTTGTCTAGTGTTATTTCTTCCCAAAGTTGGAAGAGGTTCTAAGTTTGAATCCCCTTTTCCTTGATAAGAAAAAAAAACCATCATTTCTACTATAAGGGCTCGTTTGGTATGTTACTACTAACTAATTTATGTCATATAGTCTTAATTATCAAAGTCTAGAGGACCTTTTTATTGATAATATTATAAGACGTTTGGTGTTGTTCAGATGACAAGTAATTTATAGTTATGTTGTGTTTGGTGTTGTTACGGATAATATCAAATCAGACTATTTTAAGAAAATTCTTTGATAATTTAGTGGAAAATGAAATTCAAATTACATGAATTTTTTTTTGGGTAAGATTCATATGATAAGATAGTTGCTACGAAGGCCTAAAATATTGGGTATATATTGAGTATTGGATACTACCAGAAAGCAGAAATTTCAATGGAATATCTGGGATATTGAATCATGATAAATATTGAATAAAACCACGGAAATTGTAAGAAAAACTTGGAAATTTTTATTGAAACTTTGCAGATGGATTTAACTAATTTAAGTTGATTATATAGAAATGGTAAAGCATTTCAAGTGTAGAAAGTATGTAGTAATTAATGAAAAAAAGATTAAACGCCATAATCATTTATATATAATGATATTAATCCAATATTTTACACTTTATCCTATATAATAAATATTTAGCTTAAGACATTTAAAGAAGTTATAAATATTACACAAAATATAATCACAAACATGTATGCAGCTGAGTTGGATAAGGCGCAAGCTGTTTCCCTCAAGAGGCAGGGTTGGAATCTCCTCCATGCGCAACAAGGAGAATTTTAGCATTTTCATGTATTTTTGGGTCAAAATATCGCGATATATATATATATATTATTCCATGTAATAATATATTAATTTAGACACAGAAAAAAAGGGAGGTAGTGAGAAAAGCGGGCTGAGATAAAAAGGCAAGAAGAATAAAGGGATTAAGTTTATTACAATAAAGGGAAGGAAAAAAAAAGGCACGAACTTGCGTGTAAAAAACACTCCAAGTGAAACGACGTCGTTCACTTTAAGTTTTTGATTTAAGTTTAATTGAAACCACGCGACGTTCCATTACAATAAACCTAAAAAAAAAAATAACATGCGAGTTTCGTCTTCCTCAGGAGGCAGCCAATTTGTCAGAGTCTCACATGCGACTCTCTCTCTCTCTTCCACTAGGCTTACATTTTTCTTTCGTTTTTGACCTAGAGGCTGCGCGCCTCTCTCTCCACACTCGCCTCCTTAGATTAGATCTTCAATCCTCGCATAGCACCACAACCATATGTGTTTTTTTTTATGTTTCTACTTCTCTACTCTAAATCCTCTACTCTCTCAAGTCGATCAGACCACGAGGGCCTCCAGCCCCTCACGCGGCATGTCAGCTTCTTCCTCTCTGTTCTATTTTTTACGTTCATATCTCGATAATATCCAGATATTATAACCGTTTTTGTGTTGACGTTGCTCGATAATATCAAGATTGACATATTGGCGATATTTGTGGCAACAATTTCGATATTTGGACGAAAAATGCCTTGGTTTGTCCAGATTATCGTTCCAAAAAAAACGAAATTATAGCCACATTTCGCGATAATGTTGATTTTTTAAAATGGTTGCTACGACGGTTTTAGTTCATTTAAATCCACTCATTTCACAACAACAGACAAATAACCAAAGACTCAAACATACCCGAAAAAAAAAAAAAAAACAAAAAAAAACAACAGAGACTAAAAAAAAGAATGCAAACAAATAAATAATTCAACCATGCAATTACATTCCTACGTCCATGGCGACCTATCAGGCCGGCGGCGCCCGCACCTCCGGCGGGAATCGCCATAATAGTGCTGAGTTGCACCTCTGTGATCCAGACCGCGACGCAAGAAGGTGTTCGACGAAATGCCCAAAAGAGTAGGGGCGGAGCCTGGTGCACACGCCCTGCCCTTTCTTTTTTAACAAAGCTGGACAAAACGACGTCCTGCTTCAGAGGGGTTTTTTAAATTTAATAAAAAAACCGGAAATTGATGCTGTCATTCCTGTGCGTGGGCTTTTTGTGGGTTTTTTCAAATAGGCTTCTATTTCCTTAGTTAAATGGGATTTAATTGGGAGTTCTCTTTATTCAATTGGTTTTGGGAATTCCTTAATTTAAGTAGAAGTGGGAATTCTCTTCTCAAAGACCATTTAACATAACCCAAATTTCATCAAAGTGTGTGTGCATCACAATAATTTTTTTTTTCTTATTTAGCTCTCTCTCTTATCCAGTTATGAAACGTACTTTCAGAAAGAGTTGAATCCTCCCTTCAAATAATACAAGCTAGTTCAATCAACCTTCAAATAATCCGGCTAGTCCAATCCTCCTTCAATAATCCGCCTACTTCACATCCTCCCTTGAATAATTTGGGTAATCCAAAACAATTCAGGGTGTTACTGGATGAAATATTGGCTACTATTAGTGCAGACCCTGGACTTAGACCTCCAATGACTTATTATAATCCCAATTTTCGAGAACAAATCCAAAGAGCCTATTTGCAAAGGGGTCCTTGTCAGCCTGAAAGCCAAAACGACATGCCTCAAACACTTATGGGTCCTTGTCATCGTTTCTTGTGAAATGGTTTGATTCATTTGTTTGGTTGGAGTATAGTAAAGAGAAAGATGCTGCATTTGTCTTCATTGTTATTTTTAAATGCGACTTTGATAAACAAGGAAAGGCTGAAAGTGATGCTTCACTGAAGAAAGGGTTTTAAATTGGAGGAAGGGACCCGAGAAATTTAAGGGACCAGTTGGACAAGTTGGAAGTCTTCACAATAAAGCTACACAACATTGTAGGATTTAATGAATTCGGAAGCAACACGTTGAAACCATTGTGATCAAGCGGACGGGACCAGACTCGGATTAATTATCGCATTCTATTAACTGTTGCACTTGATTGCACTAGATATTTATTGAGACAAGGTCTTCCTTTCCATGGCCATGATGAAAGCGAAACATCTAGCAATAAGGGTAATTATGTGGAGCTTTTGCAATTTCTTGCCGATCATGATGGAAGTTCGTGCCGTGTCTAGAGAAGCTCAGGGAATCAGTATATTCTCCTCAAAATCAAAAAGATCTTGTCAATTCTTGTGCCAAGCTGAAACCATTGATGCAATTATTAGTGATATGGACGATGCATTGTTTTCTATATTGGTAGATGAATCACGTGATGTTTCAGAAGAGAGCAAATGGGAGGTGAGTTGTTGCGATTATGTGAACAAAAAAGGCAAGTAATTGAAAGGTTTGTGGGTGTCATATGTCTCCTTATACAACTAGTAGTAAGTTAAAAGAGGCAATTGAGCAGTTGATTTCTTAAAAAATTTGAGCATGTCTAGGCTAAGATGACAGGGGGTATGATGGCGCAGTAATATGAGAGGTGAGCTCAATGGTCTTAAAACAGGAATTTTGAGAGAATATCCTCAAGCATATTATGTCCATTGTTTTGCACATCAACTACAACTAGCTCTTGTAGCCGTGGCAAAGGGAAATGAAAACATTGCTACTTTTTTCACAAGGCTAGTAGTGTGGTTAATATTATTGGAGCATCGATGTCGCACTGTGATTGCACTTAAGAAGCAACAACAAAAAGATATTATGAAAGCTCTTGAAATTAATGATCTTTAAAACGGGGCAAGGGTTAAATCAAGAGACTCTCTCACGTCCTTGTGATACACGTTGGAACTCACATTATGATACTTTACTTAGTATTAATACTATGTTTCATTCAGTGGTAAAGGTGCTTGAATGGATTGTTGATGATGTCAACCAAGATAATTTAGGTGAAGAAAATAGGTTGTTAAAAGAAATACAAACATTTTCAACTTTGTGTTTCACTATATTTGATGAGATTTATATTGGGAATCACAAAGGATTTGTCAAAGGCATTACAGAAGAGAAGATCAAGATATATTAGAATGCGATGACGTTGGTCCAAAGGTGTAGCAAAAGCTACAATCTATGAGGGATGATGACTAGCTTTTGGTTTCGCTTGCCAAGTTCAATATTTTGTGGCAACAATGATATTGACGTTCCTAACATGAATGATTCAATGTACCACAAGGGAGATCAAGACGTAAAGCTCAGAAAATCACAAACCGCCGTCACTATTGTGGAGCTCTTTCTTACTATCATTGATAAGCAACTAGTGGAATTGAATAATCGCTTAGCTGAAGGTAAATCTGATATGCTTCTTTGTATGGCATGTTTGAGTGCGGCTTATAATTTGCAGCTTTCAACAAACAAAAAATACTTCATTTTGCTAAATTTTACCCTACAAGAATTTAATGACCAGAGCCTCATGAAGCTGAAGATCAACTTGGGCTTTATATTGTTGATATGAGGAGCAGCACGAGTTTCATCATTGGCAATCCTGATCTAGCAGAAAAATTGGTGAATACAGAACGGTGAATATACAACTATGTGACTTTACTTCTTACATCGGCTTTAACATTTACGGGTAACCTTCCGATTTCGAGCTTTTCAGCTTGGAAGTTGTGAGAAACACGTGCGTAACAAAATGGGGAATAAATGGTTGAGTGATAGCTTGGTTGTTTCATTGAGAAGATGTTTTTTCTTGTATTAGTAATGCAAATATAATGCCGTTCCATGATATGAAACCTTGAGCGCAATTATAGGTGCAATGTTATTTTTTTAATTAATTATGAATAACATTAGTATTGTTTAAATGATAAGGATTTGTTTAGTTGTCTTTTTTTTTTTTTTTTTTTGGTGAAGCTTCTTAGCGTTTAAAAATTGCACATCAAAACTATAATTCTTTCTGGGTCGTTGTCATTATGTAATTACTTTATTTGCTAAAGATTCCCACAATGTTGCATTACTATATCACATACAAACAATTAAACATTTGATAAAAAACATCAATAAGGAAAAAACTCATAACCAAATTTCCACAAAAATTTAATAAAAGAGGAAATATATAAGAAAAGAGAAGAATGAAGATAGAAGAAGAGAGAAATGGCAGTGGACCTCACCCAAATTCCCTACAATTAATCGTGGGACGTATTATTTCCTGGGAAACATACGGACCAATCAAAGCGTAACAGAACCTGTGACCCACTTCCACATTCATAAAGTTAAAAGGGTAAAGAGCGTCTCCGAAATTGCTGCGGTCTCCCCTTGAAAAACCGGACATTTACCCAAATTATTTTCACTTGTAAAAAATACAGTTTAATGTTTCCAAACTTCAACATGCACAATGCTAACACACACAATTTACTAGATGGGCCTCCAGCCTCAAATTCAACCTTACCAGGGCAATATTTCAACATAATCTACGAATTTGTTTCTTACTTATAAATAGCCACAAATTCCAAAGCATAACTCAACCTTTATTTGGGCTACACCTACGCTAACCTAAGTTGCCTACGTACCTTCCGACAATCAAGCAACACGTAGTTCTTTCATACTAAAAACAATCACAATTCATATAATGAAATATTGAATCAAACTTGAGTTTGTGACTGACCATTATATTCTTATCTTTATATTACAACACAATCCAAATCCAAAACAGAACCAAGCTTTTAGACTAAACACTTTTACTTGAAACCATACTTGAAACCATCCGTAGCACGATATCCTGCTATCACCCACCAAGGGTATCATCAATTCGAAGGCGACCGATATGTTTCCGAAGACAACCAATATGTTTTCCAAAGGCAACCAAGGGATGGGTGATAGATTCATATTTTGCATATATTTCTATCTATATTTGCATTTGTTTTGGTGTGAAATTGGTTAGTTTAATGTGTTTAGTGAAGATTTTGTAGGCAACCATTCCTAGCAAGGGTTTTGAGCTAAAACAATAACTCTGGAAGCTTAAAGGATTAAAAATGGGTGGAATTAGCAACTCAACAAAATCTCAAGAATTCACTCTGTCATTTTATCAAACATCTGGAGTGCATCTGTGCAAGTGTCAATTTATATCCACAACTGGTCTCAGTGACCAACGCCAGAAAGAGAGAGTTAGAGTTAATTACCATCACAGTGAAGTTGACGTCATGTGAAATGGTGTGGGCTGCTTGTTCACCAGCAAATATTGAAGAAGAGAGGAATCTGTTGTTTGTCTTCTCCCCCACAAGTGAGACCTTCATTATGAAAGATAATTCCAAGAAAAGGGTTCGGCATTTGTAGATGACGAACCCAAAGAGGCAAATGATGAATGCACAGGGAAATGAGTTCTAGTGAAATATTAATAAGAAGAAAAGTTTAATTGTTGTGGATGAAAAGGAAGGCATCAACAATCCGTCGGTCATCAGGAAAAGCTTCCCAGCCTTAATAAGGAAATGGACACCTGAGTAATGGAGCCAAAAGCCAAGCTCTAATAGCCCTGGAGTCAATGGAACACCAACAAAAATTTCACCTCCTTCTGATAATTCCAAGGTCTCAGAGTCAGTGGCACCACGTTTGAAAGTAGATGAATGGGCTTCGTTAATAGGGGCCGAACCAAATAACCTTAAGCCTATTTTCCTATTTTTCTCTGAAAAAAACCCAATATGAGATTTCCTTCTTTGACTTGAGATTTTATTTCCAAGCATAGCCGCATATTTCTTCTTCTCCTTTTATGATTGGATTTTCTTCTATTTTCCTATTTTTTTTTCCTCTCATTACTCAAATCCTTCCTAAATAAATATTATTTTCCTTATTCTTTGAGAAATCCCTTGGCATATAAATACAAAACTTTAAACTAAAAAGACCATTATCTTTGCCATCATCTTCCCATATACAACTTTCATACACGCAGAGAAATATTAGAGAGCCAAGACTTGCAGCTCCTGGAGGAGCTTTCAAGGTGTTATTAAGAGATCCAAAGATAAGTCCATCGGCCAAATAGGTTTAATGACAATAATTCTCTTGTTTATATTTTCTTTTGTCATGAACTAATTTTCTTTGCTCAGGGCTACGATGTAGCCTAACCATGAACACTTAACTTTTATAGTTATATTAATTTCTGACTATTATCCCCATGTTGAGTATTTGTTACCTTCTTAATGATTTAAATATTTAGCTAGTATTTAATTGATGATCCAAGCGGACTGAGAGAGGAGATGTTTGGTATTTGCTTCTTGTAACAAATAGCATGACTTGAATGAGTACCCGAGAGGGACTTCACATGACTCATGCAGTTTTCTTGTAGGTTGTCATAGAACTTAATGGGCTCTTGATTTTCTAAATCCGTTCTCGGAGAGAATGGGTTGTTAATTGAGAATACTTTGGTTGAGCCCCAGGGATATCAAATGACTTATGAGAAACCACGTCTCAACATGGATAGTAATTAGGGTTAATTGGCTATAAGAATTAAGTGGAATTGGTTATGGTGAAATTGGATGTTTAGTGTCTCATAGTCTTGATTTTCCATCGTTAATTAAATTGTTATTTTTCGTAATTGTTTTAATTTACTAAAATCAATCAATCTTCTTAATCAACTGTTCAAATAAACTTTTGAATTAATCATAATTGGTAATTAATAGGAAATTACATTCTTCATGGGAACGACACTCTACTACTTCTATATTACTTGTGAGGATTGTGCGCTTGCAATAACTTCACAACAAGTTTGGCGCCGCTGCGGGGGATATTTTTATTTCTATTTATATCAATATATTTTAATTTTGAGTTTAATTTGAATTTCTTCTTTTTGTTTTAAGGTACTTTGATCCGTGTATGCACGTCTCTCGTACCCTAGAACACATACCACTTGACCCGGAAATCGAGCGTACCGTTTCATAAGCGGAACAAAGGAAACAAAAAGCACACTTTGGTGGAACCATCACCCACACCTATGGCGGACAAAAACAGAAAGAGTAGTGAGGGAATTTGCCCCCCAATGGAAACTCCCTCGGTGATCCAACGTCTGCTATTGCACCCAACAATTTTGAGACAAACGACCATACCACCATGTACAGGATTCATCCGTATTTTGTGGTATGCCAAATGAAGATCCAAATATACATCTTACGATATTTTTGGAGATTTGTGACACGTCCAAGTTCAATGGGGCTAAGGTAAGCGATGCGATCGTTTTAAGGCTCTTCCCTTCTCCTTGAAGGATAAATCCAAGCTTGGTTCCTCTTCAGGCCACAGACTCCATCCCATACTTGGGATGATTTATCTAATAAATTCCTTGCTAAATTTTTCCCACCAGCCAAAACTCAGGGAAAATTCCGACAAGATATTATGTCATTCACTTAGTATGATAAGGAGCCTTTATATGAAGCCTGGGAACGATTCAAAGATTTATTGCGCAAGTGTCCTCACCATGAGCTACCAACCTGGATTAGAGGTCCAAAATTTTCAAAATAGGTTGAGTGAAACAAGCGGGACACTAGTTGATGTCTCCCTGGATGGGCTTTAATGGAGAAGCGGCTACCGAAAGCATTGGAATTGTTGGAGATCATGGCATCCAACAACTACCAATGGCCGAGTGAGAGAATGAATCCGAAGTCAATGTGGTCTTGAAGTCGATGTTATGGCTTTGCTAACAGCACAAATTTCTAACCTTATTAAAAAAGTTGATTCTTTAAATTTTATTGTTGTAAACACTAATACTAATTTTGGTTGTGAATTTTGTGCAGGCCCTCATCCAAGTTTCAAGTGCACCACATGGAGCCCATTCCAGTCTGCTAAACAAGTCGATCAGGGGTTGGAGAATTTAATCGACAAAGGAATAATCCTTATTCCAATACATACAACCCCATTTGGTGAAACCATCCAAATTTTTCATGGAGCAATACTCAGAATGTGTAGAGACCACCACCTGGCTTTCTGGCTAGAGGAGAAAATAAATTTGGAAGATACGCTTACTGAACTGACTATGTCTACCACCCAATTTATGACTCAAACAAAAACCCAATTTCAGAATCAGCATGCTTCTATTTGGAATTTGGAGGTGCAAGTTGGCCAATTAGCTAATGTCATAAGTGGAAGAAACCAAGAAGTATTGCCAAGTCAACCTAAAGTTAACCCGAAAAATCAAGAACAACCAAAGGCAATCACTCTTCATAAAGGGAAGCAAGTGAATACAGCGTCGACTTGGAAAAAGAAGCATTAAGAGAAAGAAAAAGAAGCCAAGAAGTGCTGCGGAAGTGGGGCATGCATTTTCACCTCCAATCACCACCACGGAAAAATCCAAAAAAAAGAAGAAAATTCTATACCGATTCCTTCTCCTCCATTGAAGCCATATGTCCCACAAATCCCTTTTCCGTAGAGATTGAGGAAAAATAAAATTGATGGGCAATTCTCAAAATTCTGGAGATGTTAGAAAGTCGAAGATCAACATTCCTTTTGCTGAAGCTTTGGAACAAATGCCAAGTTATGCAAAATTCATGAAAGACATTCTCTCCAAGAAGAGGAAATTTGGAGAGCACGACAAAATCCACTAAGAAGAGTGCAGTGCCATCCTACAACGGAAGCTTCCACCAAAACAAAAAGATAGAGGGAGTTTTAAAATTCCATGTACTATTGGAAATAATTTCTTTGAAAGAGCTTTATGTGATTTGGGTTCTAGCATTAACTTACTACCTTTATCTGTTGCTAAAAATATTGGTATTGGTGAAATTAAACCCATAAACCTTCTTTGCAGATGGTGGACAGATCAATCACATACCCAACGAAATTATTGAAGATGTTCTATCTCTATTTGCATTGTTTTCATGTGAAATTGGTTAGTTTAATGTGTTTAGTGAAAATTTTGTAGGCAACCGTTCCTAGCAAGGGTTTGGAGCTAAAACGATAACTTTGGAATCATAAAGGATCAAAATGGGTGGAATTAGCAACTCAACGAATCTTAAGAATTCACTTCTCTCATTTTATCAAACACCTGGAGTGCATTTGTGCAAAGCTTTAACCAAATAGGACCATTATCTTTGCCATCATCTTCCCATATAACAACTTTCATACACCCAGAGAAATATCAAAGAGAGCCAAAAATTTGCAGACTCTGGAGGAGCTTTTTTGAAGGTGTTCCTATGGAGATTCCGAAGATCAAGTCCATCCGCCAAATCGGTTTTATGACAATAATTCTCTTGTTTATATTTTCTTTTGTCATGAACTAATTTTCCTTGCTAGGGCTACGATGTAGCCTAACCATGAACACTTAATTTTAATAGTTATATTAATTTCTAATTATTATCCCATGTTGAGTATTTGTTACTATTCTTAATGATTTAAATATCTAGCTAATATTTAATTGATGATCCAAGCGGAGACCAAGAGGAGATGTTTGGTGTTTGCTTCTTGTAACAAATACCATGACTTGAATAAGTGCCTAGAGGGACTAACATAACTCACGCAGTTTTCTTGTAGGTTCTTATAGAACTTAATGGGTTCTTGGTTTTCTAAATTCGTTGCTCGAGAAAGAATGGGTTGTTAATTGAGAATACTTTTGGTTGAGCCTGATCGGTGCATAATTACATGTCATTTTGTATCCTTCTAACTTATGATTTGGTTATGTTTTTGAGTTAAACTTGTGCTTTTAATAAGTTTTGTGTTTGTTTCAGTGTAACAAGCTTGAGACTAAGTAAATGCATTTTGGAGACATGTTGGCTCATCGGTGTTGGATCAGTCAACTTCACGAATTAGACTGTACTTGCTCAAGAAGAACCAGATGATGAGCCATACATCATTGGAAATATGTGGAAGTCTAGTTTCTGGAGAATTTTACGGTTCATGATTCCGAGTCTTTACAGAAAGTTATACAAGTTTGGCAGCTTAAGGTCAAATTCGGGCAGCATTGCATTACTGGGCTAAAAATGACATTTGAAGGTCTTTCCGATTTTTTCTTGAGTTGGGCTGCATATGCTTGGAAAGATAATTCAAAGAGCTTCAAGATCCAGATTTTTCCAGATTTTTAGGAGGGAAGATCAAGCTAGAACAAGCCGACAAGCTGACTGCAATGAAGTCAATTCCAGTATATTTTCGGCAGTCAACTTGCAAGGCCCAAAATGTACACTTTTATTGCTTAGATAGGAAAACATTGTTCATAGACGTTGTTTCAATGGGTGTCTAATATAACATATCCAAATTTCAGCCCAATTGAACATATCTAGAGTCCCAGCCCGTCCAACACTGAACCCTCTGAGGAGGATTGTTTTCCAGCAACACATGTGCAACAGCAAAAGAACTTTATTTAGACAGCAACAAAGACTAGCAGCACATGGGTTGACAGCAAATAAAGAGCCAGACCTCCATGCTAAAGAAGAAACCAGCAATCCCATGTGAGGAAAGCTAAAGATGCAACAAAAGAAGTATGGGATAGAGTTAATTCCTGTTATAAAAAATATATGCAAAATATAGTTTTCCTTTTCCGTAGAGCCAAACACAAAAAAATTATATTATAAATAATGATATAATAAATAAATAAGAAAGCTTTTAAGGTATAATGAAAATTGAAGAAAACAAAATAATAGGTAAATAAAGAGGAAAATAAATAATAAGTAAGAAGGTGGTTTGTTTGAATGTGAAGCCGTCAAAGACGCGTCCTAAAGCCTTTGTAGCCTCCCCTACGTGCAGGTACTGACGGTCTACAAGACTCCAAGATACGACCCCTTGTACACAAACTCAAGATCCGCTATGAGCACGTTCATAGACGGATATGGGTATCCAAGTCACAGAACCATTGCCAAAATAATAATATAAAGTAGAGAATATATATAAAAGTAGAAAATGAAAGAATTAGTTTGTGGTCTGTGATATTCTTGATGGTGTATTGTGTGTCTATAATGTGAAGGAGGAGTGGCCTTTTATAGGCATCGAAAAACATGTAACCTTCACCAACCACAAAAGTTCACCAACCAAAAATAATGGCATTCACCAACTAGAAATAAAACCTAAATATTTATAACCCCCACAATAAATAAAATAAAACAGAAAAATAATTAAATAAATAAAACGGTTAAATTTTTAAAATCTTTTAAAATTCCAACAATCCCCCACAAGATTTTCAAAATTTTACCAATGACAAAAACCAGTGAAAAAAATATATAATATATATGGCAATATAATACTATGTAATAGGTGTAGGTGCCTTCTGGGCTGAACCTTCACTTAGTGATGATAGTCTCCATTTGAGGAACCTGCGTGTACACGTCTGAACTCGGCACCTTTGACCAAACTTCAACATATCCCACACATAGTATTAGTTGAGACTTCGATGCGGGGTAACGCTATTGTGGCCATGCGCTCATCTTGATTCTCATGAGAGTTACTAGAGAATAGCCCAATTCTCATAGTCGCGGCCTCACGACGTCTCTCACTTAGGTGAGTTCTCCAAGAGTACATGTGACCTGCACCCTGCGGGAGTTTGCCCGCCTCGAAACTGGTTCAGGGATAAATCCCTTCCTGACGTCACATAAAAGCACTTTTGCCTTAGGGATAGCAGAAGAATATCTCAAGGATATCTCCATAGTTTTATGAGTGCTATATGAGTCACGCAATATGGATTGTTTCTACCACATTGAACTTCCTTCATGGGATCTTCAATCACAGGAAGTTGGGTTACCTCCCTAGGTGACTCCCTTATGGGCTTAAGCACATCCCCCTCGACATTTTGCATTAATAGCCTCCTCCACGAGGCATGCATATTAGACTAGCCTTCACAAGGCATATATAATGTAGGTCATATCTTTGTTCTCAGTTTTAGCCCGCTCTAAACCTACATGTTATTGGAAATATTTCCTACACAATCTTGCACACAAATGATTAGTGGATTTCACCTCAGTATAATCGGAAATTAGATACGGATTGGTATACATTTAAGTATAACACAGAAAACATCATACATTAAATCTTATGATCAAGAGTACCTTCTCAAGTCCATGAAACTTTGAGTACACCTGCTACTAATTATGAACAACAATATAACAATTAATTCTTTAAATAAATTTAACTATAAACATCTAGTATTTTAGGATACTCTTACTCCCTTTTGTGCACTCAAAGTGGCTGAAATCATGATCGCATATCCAGGTTGAAATTGTATCTCCCTGATCTCAATAGGAACCTATAAGACAATAAGAGTCTCACCAAAATTTTATACCAAGGCCATTATTAGTTGCACACATTTTCATATCAAAATTTAAGACAATTTAGTCTTGTAATAAAATTTCATAGTATAAGAAAATTTCACTCACACCAAGTTCTCCAAAAATGCTCATTTTATAATTACTTAAAGATAATATCAAGGTTATGAAATTAAGGCAACCCCTACATTTTAACATATTTTAAAATGATTTATGGGAACATAGAACCCATCCCTTCTATGTTTCCAACTTTGGCCACACAAAAAAAAAAAATTAAATAAATAAATTACAAAGCAAAAAGATTGCAAGACAACAACCCCCACAAGTTAAGGAAAATTTCAACATATGTGAACATTGTACCAAAAGTTTATTAATTTTAAAAATTCATCAAAATTCAAAATTAAATGCCATTATAACAACAAAATTTAATGTCAAATATGAATACCAATTTAAGACAAAATCATATCATAGCAATTTAGAGTTTTTCCAAATATTAAAGCGATTTTGAGGCCAAAACAGACTGCAAAGCTTTTGACATTAGAGCTCAACAATACTATATAATCAAACCATAAAATTTCTAATCTGCAAGTTCAACGGAAAAAAAACTTATGCTAAGCTTAACTGTTTTCAACACAAAAAAATGCAATTAAATTTCTTAACCATGTTAATTGAAATAATCACCCAACATTATTAATAACTTTATTGCCAATACAATTATAGGAATTGAGTGGACCATTAGACAAATCTGGATAATTAATTTCAATAAAGAAAATGACATTTATTTTTGTATTTTGTAAAATATATGCATATGCACAAAATAAAAGAGTCAAATTTAATTTCTCCATAAATGTAAAAGTTCTAATTGTTGAATCAATTAGCCAAAATAAATTGTACCACATTCATTGAGCAATGCTCACAATTGCATAAGATAGAATTAATTAGTATAACTTATCTGGAGGTATATGATAATCGACCCCCAATATCTCGATTCCATCATGCTTGAAAATCACATAAATCTCGATTCTCATAAATAAGATAAGCTTTGGACAAGATCGTTAGTGCAATATATATGTATACTTATATAAAATATTCAAAAATTCAAAGTAAAAGAAATAAAGCATTTTGCAGAATTTAACTGGTCATATAATACATTGCCAATTTAAAGCAATGAAGGTAGAGATTACTTATCTTGATCTTCATAGCCACCTTCAGAGAAATTAACTTGCTTTAGCAATCTAGTGTTTACCTATTTGCATAACCAATGAAAATGCTTGTACCAACAAATTTATGGCAGTACACCAAAGTTTTCAATTAAATTGTATAAGGCGGCAATTAAGAATAGTTTGGAAATCAAATATGTGTAGTGCCCAACAATGTGAAATGAAATCAAAACAATTGAAGCAATCAATATGAAGCTTTTGAAAAAATTGAATTGCAGCACTAATTCTTTTGGATTGAACCTTCAGATTTAAAAGCAATAATAAAACCTATATTAATTGTCCCATTTAAATACCAGTGGCAAGCTTCTACAACAGAAATTATAAAACCAATTACTCAAAACTGAAACCGTTATAGTCACAATATACAAAATGATTTCCACACAAAATCCTGATAGTTAAACACAACATAAATAAGTGACGAAAATTTGAAATATATATAGGCATATATGCACAAAATAGAATTGTCAAATTTAAATTCTCCATACATGTAAAAAGATCTAATTCTCAACATTGATGTATCAACCAACTAGCTAATGCATTTATACAAAAACAAACGGTTCCGTTTTCTCCCAAATTTGAAACAATGAAAGGCCGCAAAATAAAGAATAATTAGGCTCAATAAAACTTGCAATAATATCACATAAATGAAAATACATAATCAATATAAAAATTGAATACACAGATAGGCCAAAACTAAAAATGACGCAATATTAGATTTTGTATTCAAAACAATTAAACTAGCAAAAAACTGTTTGCAAGTTTTTTCTTTTTCAATAATTGAATATTCAAATCAAATTTGTCTTCATAAAAAGTAAACTTAATTGTCTGTTGACCAATAATTCTTACCTGGGTACAAACACTGTCTATCTCATATACCGAGGAAACTCATATGCAAGAACAAAACAACCAACTGATATTTTGAAACAACACTAGATTATATAAAACCAAATACATATAATTAACAGACTTTTATTGTTTTTATTTATTATTATTATTATTATTTTGGTTTTCCAAAATTATAAACCAAATTAAAAAAAAACTCAAGATACGTTTCAATAGCGAATAAAATCTCATAAACCAAATTACAGTTGTTGGCTGCTCCAAAATTAATTTTAAAACATTTCAATAGCGATAAAATCTCATAAACCTTTCTATCCAATTTTGAAACATAAAAATCTATAATATTATCAAAATATTAATTGACAAAATTAGTACCCCGATTGAAGACAAAAAATTGGTCAAATGAAAACCAAAAACTCACGCCAAAGTAAATATTTCAAAATAACCCAATGAGTAGCAATAAAATGTTCCAATGACCTTGAAGTAAATTTTGATAGTAATTAAAATATAAATATATTAAAGTTGTAGATATAACATGATGTTGTAAGGCTAATGGCTGAAAGAAATCAAAAGCAAAATAAATCAGTCTTTGATTTCATAACTGATAGGATATTTATACCAGGTAGCAGGACACGTTGAGCTATAATAATAATACCACATAAATTAGTATGTAGGTTTTTTATTTTCAAACACTAGCACTAATTGCCCAAACGTTAGCAACAAATTATAAAAATATAAATGTACCAACAATAATTAAAGCAATTGAAATTGTATAGATAACATCAAAGCTTTAACCGCATATACCCAAAATAAATCATAATTTTCATTTTTGATAATCCAATACAAATGCAAAAGCTTCAGAATCAAAGAGTTAAAAGGTATTAAAGCAATAGCAGTACTTGAAGAAAAAACAACTTTAACATACAAAGGTTTAATAGACATATGGTTTCACATATATAATCAAACTTATGGTATGATAAAGACACAACCTAACAAATATGATTTATTCGAAATACATGTAAGATAATACTTTGTTTACTACAGTTTGAACCAAGCGGCAAGTGGTAATCTCATCAATCAAGTATTCAATTGAGGCTTCACAAAGGATACGGAAAGAAAGTAGTTTTAATCTACAAAGGCTTTAGATTGTTATAAAAAATATATGCAAAATATAGTTTTCCTTTTCCGTAGAGCCAAACACAAAAACATTATATTATAAATAATGATATAATAAATAAATAAGAAAGCTTTTAAGGTATAATGAAAATTGAAGAAAACAAAATAATAGGTAAATAAAGGGAAAATAAATAATAAGTAAGAAGGTGAGTTTGGTACGGTGAAGCACGCTCAAGACGCGTCCTAAAGCCTTTGTAGCCTCCCTACGGGTAGGGGTCCTGCCGTCAAGACTCCAAGATACGACCCCTTGTACACAAACTCAAGATCCGCTATGAGCACGTTCATAGACGGATATGGGTATCCAAGTCAGAGAACCATTGCCAAAATAATAATATAAAGTAGAGAATATATATAAAAGTAGAAAATGAGAGAATTAGTTTGTGGTCTGTGATATTCTAATGGTGTATTGTGTGTCTATCAAATGTGAAGGAGGAGTAGCCTTTTATAGGCATCCAAAAACATGTAACCTTCACCAACCACAAAAGTTCACCAACCAAAAAATTAAGTCATTCACCAACCAGAAATAAAACCTGAATATTTTATAACCCCCACAATAAATAAAATAAAACAGAAAAATAATTAAATAAATAAAACGGTTAAATTTTTAAAATCTTTTAAAATTCCAACAATTCCAACCACACTAACATAGGCAAGATGAAGTGTGAGTTATGGGTTGTATTAAAGGAGGAATGGTGATGTTGAATTTCATCATGGTGTTCCTCCCTCTTAGCCCTATAAATAGAGAAGTCTTCAAGCTTCATAAATCACACCCCAAGGGGGGAGCTCTCAAACACTTCTCTAGAGCTCCCTTCCCTTCTCTCCCTCAAATTCTCTTAGTTTCCTTTCAAGTTGTCAATTGTTGTAACAAATGATTTTACTAAATTTTCCTTCAAGTTTTCAAGTTCTACTTTAATTTTATTTGTAATGTACATTCTTTATTAAGTATTCAAGTTTAATTAGTTTCCAAGTTTCAATTATGGTTTTTGTTCTTATTCATTATGCTTATAAGTTAATATGCTAGTTTGAATGATTGATCACAATTTAGGCTTGCATGTTAGCTATCTTGGTTTGAATTAAGAGTAGACACCATGCTTTAATTCGAATTGAACTATGAATAGGAAGAGTATGTATGGACATTCGACAACAGGGATTAGATACATGCTTGGTTGTTTAAATTGTTCTTCTATGCTTAATGGGTTCCTAATGCTTAATTTTAGGTTAGACAACAAATGATCAAATTAGGGAATTAGGAACATAAGGTTATGACCAAACACCATGGCTTAATCATACTTTAGCTAGAATCAATCCATTAATCTAATTGAACTTGGGAACTTATTTCTTGTTTTATTTATTTTCTTTTTCATTTCTATTTTGTGTCGGGGAAATGAATTGGATCATTCAATCACCAATCCTCGTGGGATCGACCTCGTACTTACATATGCTATACTACCAAACGGCTCGTGCACTTGCGAGTATCACAAGTTGAGGATGCAGCTCGATCCATTTTGGTGCAGCTTAATCGATTAAGAGCCCAGAGAGGGGATACCGAATGAATTAGGAGAAACCAACTGTCAACATGGATAGTAATTAGGGTTAATTGGCTATAAGAATTAAGTGGAATTGGTTAAGGTGAAATTGGATGCTCTAGTGTCTTCATCTTATTTTCCATATCTTCCATTTAATTAAATTGTTATTTTTCGTAATTGTTTTAGTTTACTAAAATCAATCAATCTTCTTAATCAACTGTTCAAATAAACTTTTGAATTAATCATAATTGGTAATTAATAGGAAATTACAGGATTCGTGGAACGACACTCTACTTACTTCTATATTACTTGTGCGGATTGTGCACTTGCAATAATTTCACAACAATGGGGGAACTAGCCAACCACCTGTGTAGACAAATTGGGCAGGTGGCTGGGGAAAATCCTAGATGGACACCTAGAGTAATCTCAATTCAAACTTTAAAAACTTTAAAACTGAATTTTGGGCTAGTAAACAATCTCGAATGCCCAAAAAATCTCATACATCATGGAAAAGTGATGATTTTTACTCATGGCGCCGTTCTCTTTGAATCGACAGGTCATGGGCCCAATTCTAGCTCGGAGCCCAAATCTCAGGCATACCCGATTTGCCTTTGCTCTCACATCGCTCCAACTCCTCTTCAATTGCTTCCACCGTCTATTCTACGTCAGGATCCTGAAGCAGCGTGACAATTGATCGGCTAACACCTTAGCCTAAAAGATGTAACTCTGGAATCCATTAGGAAATATGAGAGAACCTCAGGTTTATTTGATAAACTAGAAATAAAAACATAACCCTAGGAATAACGAAGTAATTAAAATAGGAAAATAACCAAGTTTCCAAAAACTTTAAAACTTTAAAACTGAATTTCAGACTAGTAAACGATCTCAGATCCCCGAAAAAGCCCATACGTCATGGCAAAGGGTTTTACTCGTGACGCCGTTCTCTTCCAATCGACCGGTCATGGGCCCAATTCTGAGCTCAGAGCCCAAATCTGCAGCTTACCCGATTTGCCTTTGTGCTCGCATCGCTCTAGCTCCTCTTCAATTGCTTCCGCCATCTGTTCTACATCAGTCCCTTCCACTTCCGAAGAACTTGAACCCGAGTTATCATCAAGATAAGTTGACTCTTCATCATGGAACTCATGTAGATCTGCAACATTGGAAGTGCTCGATATGCCCATAGAAGAAGGAAGGTCCACAACATAGGCATTGTCGTTTATTTTTTTTAGAACTTTGTAGGGGCCATACTTCCGAGGTTTTAGTTTGCTGTAGATACCAAACGGGTAATGTCCTCTCCTCAAGTAAACCATCACAGAGTCTCCTTCCTGGAACAAATTCACACAGGCGACCTTAAATTTAGCATTGGTCCTCTCTAGCTTGTCCTTCACTTCTTCCCTCACAGTCTGAACCCTGTCAGCTATATTTTCAGCAGCTACACTAGTCTTCTAGGCTCTTGGAAGCTTGACCAGGTCAACCACATGCCTAGGCACCGGTGTAAACAATGGCAAAGGGTGATTTTCCTGTGGAAGAATGAAGAACACCGTTGTAAGCAAACTCCACCTGAGGCAATGCAACATCCCATTACTTCGGCCTGTCTCCGCAAATGCTCCTAACCATATTTCCTAGGGTTTTGTTGGTAACCTCAGTCTAACCATCTCTATGCTGATGAGCGGTGCTACTACGATTCAAGTCCATACCAAACATCATCCACAAGGTTATCCAAAAGTGGCTAAGGAATTTGGTGTCACGGTTTGATGTAATAGATTTAAGAACACCATGCAATCGCACAACCTCTTGAAAAATAGTTTGGCTATGTTGGAAGCGTCTCCGGTCTTCTTGCAAGCAATAAAATGCACCATCTTGGAAAACCTGTCAACCACAACAAAAATAGAATCGACTCCTCGTTGTGTATGAGGGAGTCCCATAACAAAATCCATAGACAAGTCTTGCCAAATATCATCAGGAACAAGGAGAGGCATATAAAGACCAGTATTTTGAGACTGCCTTTCAGATTCCCGACAACTGTAGCACTTAGCACAATGGTGCTGACATCTCACTTCAAGTGTGGCAAAAAATAACGCTCCTCCATACTAGTAGTGGATTTATCACGGCCCAGATGACCACTCAGTTTTTCCCTTAAAGAAGAAATAGGAATGCACAATCTGTTGCCCTTAAATAAATACCCATCATTAACATGATAATCTGTCATTAGTTCATTGAGCACAAGCTTAGCCTAAATTTCCTGAAAATATTCATCAGTCTCATAGTTTCCTTTAGAAATTCAAAACTTACAACTTCTTGGGCCAAAGTAACAAGCAAAGTTGCTTGATGACTCAGTGCATCTGCTACATGATTAAAAACACCATATTTATGTTTAATAACAAATGGATATTTCTACAAGAACGGTCGGTGTCATCATTCCGAACCGAAGGTTCATGGTATTCGTGGCCAAAGACCAGAAGCTCAGAGCCGCGGCCAAAGCGACCGATCCATGACAATTGGCCAGTCAAAAAGCTTTATCAAGTGGTAGATCCCTTGATCCTTCCACTGTTGGCCGAAGAAATGCTCCATCCTCGGTAGCCATTTCTCCCAGCCCTGGGGTCGAGGTTGGCCATTGCTGCTGCGGCCGAGTGGCGTTCCAGTCCTGGTAGTCTCCCTTGTCAAAAGCCGAGAGATCCACCAAATTGTCTTTAAGGTGGACTGCTAGCCTCTCTGGACAGCCAGCCTCGTCGTCAAGCCAAGGCACGACAATGTTGGGCTAAACCGAACCTTGGATTTCTCGGTAGATGTCTTCAAATTCAGTTTGGAAGATTTGGGACCGAGCTTAAACAGAATGAAGAAGTGCTGGAAGCCATTAGAGCCGATTGAAGTTGGGTGTTTGAAAAAAAAGTTTGGGAAGAAACGATGAACACAAAGAACACCGTGAAACTAGAGACCCAGAAGTCGACTAAGAGCTCATAACTTTTTAAGAAAAGTGAAAGAAACGACTTGGAATCGTTGATTACAAGCGAAGAATCAAGGAATTTCTGAAAAGTTGAGAGAAAATGCGCTTTCGGTGTCACGGCCGGGAACTTCCTCGGCTTCCTGGTCCATCAACAAGGGATCGAGGTAGATAAGAATAAGGCTAAAGCCATCATGGCAGCGCCTTCGCCAAGGACCAAGAAGGAGCTTCAGTCCTTCCTCGGCAAAGTCAACTTTTTGAGGCATTTCATATCCAACTTGGCAGGCAAGATCCGTCCATTGACTCCTCTGCTGAAACTGAAAGATATGGAGCGATTCATCTGGGGGCCGAGCACGAGACGGCTTTTGACGAATTCAAAGGTACTTATCCCGGCCGCTGGTCCTTATGCCGCCAAGAAGAGGAAAACCCCTAAGGCTCTACATTTCGGCTTCTAAGGGCTTTATCGGCTATCTCCTGCGCAGAACAACGAGTCTTGAGAGAACAGCCGTACACTATCCTAGCTGCACCCTTAACACGACCGAGCTAAACTATTCACCAGTCGAAAAATTGTACTTAGCACTTTATTTCGCGATTACCAAATTGCGTCATTATATGCTTCCTTCAGTCGTTCATATCATCTCCAAGACCGATCTTATCAAATACATGCTCACTAGGCCGATCATACGCGGCCGGATTGGAAAATGGACGATGGCTTTGTCAGAATTCACCTTCCAGGACGTGGCTCAGAAGTCAGGTCAAGGGTCAGGCTTTGGCTGATTTTCTAGCTCATCACCCGACTCAGGGAGAAGAGGAGGAGATGGAAAGTCGAGATCGGCATGGCCCGCATGGAAAAGAATTACTGGACCATGTACTTCGATGGCTCAAGTATCGAGACCATATCTGGGGCCGGAGTCGTGATTGAATCCCTCAGGGGCAAAGGTGGCAATTCGCATTCCAGCTTGATTTCAAATGCACCAATAATCAGGCCGAGTATGAGGCACTCATCATCAGCCTTGAAATTCTGAAGGAAATGAAGGCGACTCGCGTTTTGGTATACGGCGATTCTCAGCGGTGATCAACCAGCTGACCGGGGAATATCAATGCACGACGAGTTTTCTAGAATTTCTTTCGTCCACGTGCCGTGTGCCGAAAACCACGAGGCCAATGAGATGGCCCAAGTGGCGTCGGGTGTAAACATCCCTCGACGCGACCACGACCGCGTGATTAAAATTGAGAGGCGCACCCTGCCGGCTTTGGCCGAACGAGGGATGACGTCGCAAGTGTCCTCGGCCGAAATCACCAACGAAGTTAAAATGGCCGAGGCAGGCTGCGATACCCTATAGTCAATTATCTGCGTGACACCTCCGGCGACCATGAAAAGACTACGCGCTTTCGAGCTCGGTGTTATTTGATTGACCAAAACGAGCTGTATTGAAAGGGATCGGACGACCTGTTGCTCCTATGTCTAATGCTGAGGACATTCAAGTAGTCATGACCGAGTCACATGAAGGGATTTGCGGCGCTCATCAGTCCGACATCAAGATGAGATGGTTGGTTCGAAGGCACGGTTACTATTGGCCGACCATTTTGAAAGACTACATAGAGTATGTGAGAGGGTGCATTAAGTGTCAAATCTACGGTCCCATACAAAGGGTGTCGGCCGAAGCCCTGCACCCGGTTACCAAACCATGGCCGTTCAGAGGGTGGGCCGTGGATATCATTGGCAAAATTTATCCGGCTGCATCCAACCAGCACGCATGGATTCTGGTGGCAATGACTATTTTACTAAGTGGGTCGAGGCGGAGTCCTATCGGTCAATCTCTAGCGCATAGGTGGTCAAATTTTTTGAAAACCACATTGTCCCCAGATTTCGGTATACCTTAAAATATCACGGCCGATAACGGCCCAGTCTTCGCTTCAACCGAAACCCATGAGTCATCATTCCGAACCGAAGGTTCATGGTATTCATGGCCGAAGACCAGAAGCTCAGAGCCGCGGCCAAAAGCAACCGATCCATGACAATTGGCCGGTCAATTGACGAGTGGCGTTCTAGCCCTGGTAGTCTCCCTTGTCAAAAGCCGAGAGATCCACCAAATTGTCTTTAAGGTGGACTGCCAGCCTCTCTGGACTGCCATCCTCGTCGTCAAGCCAAGGCACGACAATGTTGGGCTGAACCGAACCTTGGATTTCTCGGCAAATGTCTTCAAATTCAGTTTGGAAGATTTGGGACCGAGCTTCAACAGATGAAGAAGTGCTGGAAGCCATTAGAGCCGATTGAAGTTGGGTGTTTGAAAGAAAAGTTTGGGAAGAAACGATGAACACAAAGAACACCGAGAAACTAGAGACCCAGAAGCCGACTAAGAACTCGTAACTTTTTAAGAAAAGTGAAAGAAACGACTTGGAATCGTTGATTACAAGCGAAGAATCACTGGGCAGAAAGAGAGGAGTTTTGAGACTCGAGTTCAAGGAATTTCTGAAAAGTTGAGAGAAAATTTTGGCAGAGCTTGGGCGTCTGAAAGTTTTGAAAGCGTAAGAAAGAATGAAGAAGGCTGGGTTTTTATATTGGGGCTCGAATTCGAAGCGAAAGGTCGTAGTTCTCTCGAAAGACGTAATGGCCCGACAACATACTCAAGCACGCGGTGACGTGTCGTAAACCTAGAGTCCGTCGTTTCAACTGAATGAAATGAAACGGCGGCTCACGTGAATCAAGACAAAGGGTCCATCCCCTGGAATTCATTCGGCCTTTGTCCGTGTCATGACCGAAGAATCCGGGATGTGGGAGCAATGTTTGTGCCTAATAAATCTCGGCCGATAAAGCTGACCGAGGGAATTTCCCCTCAGCCCTAGCACCTGCTAATAGGCCTAGCGTGGCAAGTCGTTATTTGCTTTCTCTCGTAAGACAAAGGTGAGCTGGGAAGGCAAGGCCACCACGGCCTCGGTAATGTCTGCCGCGCATATCTCACGGCCTGGAGTTCCGGGCCGAGGGGATATGCGTTGACACGCGGCTTCCTGCTTTTGGGTGCGGTGTGGTTGTGCGCGGGCGTGCTAGCACGGTCTCCGTGCGTCGAGATGTTGTTGTGGATGGAAGTGGTGAAGTGGTGCGCCTGTTTGGACTTGACTTTTAAATCAAACGATTGTGGCCGAGAGAGGAACTAATCTCGGCCGTCGAGGTTCACGACCTAAGCTACAAGGCTGTTTAGTGGTGGGTTTAGGGCAGTGCTCCGCGCGCTGCTCGTGAGCGACGGTCGTATGATATATGGGGTGAATGAGCGAATAACAAGGATGGTGCTCCGCGCCTTGAAAATCAAGGGTCGTATGATATATTGATGAATGAATTTTCCTTACAATCTAACACTACTCTTAGGAAAGCAAGTAAAGATATTGAAAGTGCATTACAGGAAAATATAAGTTGCTCCGTGGGAGGCTTTGGTTTGGTGTTTGAACCCTTTGAATGTGGTCTTGAGTCTTGTATTTATAGGAAGAGTTCCTGGGGGAGTAATCGAGGCTGAAAATCTGCATGGTGGAGCCTGATTAGCACAAGTGGGCAGTCCAATCGACATTTGGGATCGTGAAGCATGGTGGTGTGACCCCATAAATCCCGGTGAATCTCGGCCGCCGCCTTGATCGTGGGTTCTGTGCCTCTGGCCTTTGAGACACATTTATTGCTCTAATGGCTGGTCACCTAATCTCTCAAGCTGCAAAGAGCCTTGTGAGAATGTTTGCGTCTAATCACTCTAATCTCTCTCGCCAAATCCTGACTCCAGTCACTTCCCACCTTCCCTCGTGCATTAAATGCTTATTCGTGGCCAGTGGGTTTGCTGCAATAAACAGAAGCCTTGCTTCATTAAATGAAGCGTGGGACCCTATTGTCACGTGATGATATGACTTTAATGCCTTCGGCCGTGACTTTGTTCGGCCTCGACCTCGAACCTGTAATCGAGGCCGAGATGATCATGCCTTAGCAATTTTTCTCTTGTTTCTCCGAAAGCCAAGCATCCTGGCGAAATGCTGCGTTTGAGCAAAAAAAGGGCTCCTTCGGCCAGTTCATGGCCGTGATTTATTAGGCACAAACAATGCCCCCACATCCCTGGATTCTTTGGCCTCGGCATGGGTAGGGGCCGAATGGATTCCAAGGGATGGACCCTTTGCATTCCTTCTAAAGTGATTGACAACTGGGGGCATTAAATGCGCAGACTAATTGGCGCATTTAATGCCTCGAGCACGTCGTGGAGGCCATTATTGCCCAGGCTTACGTGAGGCGTCACTTCGTCTCGTCAAGTGAAACGACGGTCTCTGGACTTTTGACACGTCATCGTGCTCTTAATTCGCACGAGCCATTATTTTGTCTTGCTAATTGAAACGTCGGCCGCAGGTATCTGTCATAATTTCGCGTGCTCTGAGTGCGCTGTCAGGCCGTTTCGTTTCACGAGAATCATACCCCCTCATCTTGAATTCCAGCATGAGTATAAAAACCCAAACTCCTTCGTATTTTCTTCACTTTCCCAAAATCTCTGAGTTCATGCTCTTCGAAAGTTCACACTGGTCTTCCCTAGTTTTCTCAGCCCCCCTTCATAAGTTTGAAACCTTTCCAACACTCAGTGATCTTCCCTCTCGTTTTGAACACTCTGGAGCCTTCCTTTGATTTCTGGGCTTCATCCTTCCTCATCCTAACCTGCTCTAATAGTCCTCACTGCAACCCTTCCAAAGCCAGGGAGCCATATCTGCTGAGTTCCCTGACCTGGTAGTTTGGCCTAGTCCAGATGACTTGGCAGTTTGATGAAGATGGGAGGGCCTGGTATGATGACTCCAAAGTGGCCGAGTCCATTTGGCCGAGTGCCCCGGTTGCATCCATGGCTGGAGTGACGGCCCTTACCATGGCTGGAGTGATGGCTCCTACCACATCCAGAATGACAACCGCTTACCATGTCCAGAGTGACGGCCGCTGCCACGGCCTGAATGACGGCCGCTGCCACGGCCTCGAATGACGGCCGCTGCTCACTGGCCGGAATGGCGACTGCTTACCATGTCCGGGGTGGCGGTCGCCTTCCATGTCCTGAATGGCGGCCCTCGCCGTGGCTGAAGTGACGGCCCTTGCGCTTACCGTGGCCTCAGTGACGGCCCTTTCGCTTTCCGTGGCCGGAGTGACGGCCCTGAGTTTTAGGCTGGCCGAGGCTGGGGAGGGATACTACCTCGGGTAGAAACGTTCGCTTGTCTAGCAAGAAGACCATGGAGCCTTTGTGTGTAGATTTAGGATGTGATTTCTTGTGTATTTGTACTCGGCCATGACTTGGCCGTTTTCTTGTAAACGTGTTCCCCTTTTAAACTAAATGAATAAAATGAAGTATAATTTCCTTTCAATCTCGTTCTGTTGCTTACTCCATTTGAGTCAATCTGTAAATCTTATAATTCTTTCACGGCCGTCTCCCATAATGATGGGGCGTATCTATTCAAATACTGGCCGTTGATTGGCAAGTTATGCCGCTCTCCATCTCTATCCTTTAACTGAAATGCACCTCGGCCAAGAATTAGTTCAATAATGAACGGCCCTTCCCAATTGGGCGAGACTTTGCCGAACCGAGGGTCCTTTGTCCCGATAGGAAGCACGGCTCGCCATACTAGGTCGCCTTCGGCGAAGGCTTTTCGCTTGACCTTCTTGTTGTAAGCCCTCGCCGCAATCTGCTTTTGTGCCTGCATTAGGTTATAAGCATCGAGCCTAGATTGCTCTAAATCTTCCAACTCTTGAGCCATGGCTTGGGCATAGTCCTTCCCTTTTTGCTCAGGTTGCTCGGCCACACAAAGAGACTGAACTTTCAACTCCATTGGAACGATGGCATCATGACCGTAGGTTAAGGCATAAGGAGAAGTGCCCGTGGCCGAGCGTTTTGAGATCCTGGAAGCCCAAAGGGCTTCGAGGAGTAAGTCGTGCCACGCCCTAGGTTTTTCCTCGATCATTTTCTCAAGGATGCCCTTGATTACCTTGTTGCTCGCCTCGGCCTGTCAGCGAGGATTCCTGGGGGTAATAGGGTGTTGAGTGGACCAATTTGATCCCCATCCTTTCGATGTACTCTCGTGTCTCGGCCGATGCGAATCCTTGGGCCGTTATCGGCCGTGATGGTTTCTGGGATACCGAACCTATGGACGATGTGATTCTCGAAGAACTTGACCACCTGTGCGCTGGAAATTGACCGATAGGACTCTGCCTCGACCCATTTAGTAAAATAGTCGGTCGCCACCAAAATCCATGCATGTTGGTTGGATGCGGCCGGATGAATTTTGCCGATGATATCCACGGCCCACCCTCTAAACGGCCACGGTTTGGTAACCGAGTGGAGGGCTTCGGCCGGTACTCTTTGTATGGGGCCGTAGATTTGACACTTGATACATCCCTTCGCATATTCTATGCAGTCTTTTAGAATGGTCGGCCAATAATAGCCGTGCCTCTGAACCAGCCATCTCATCTTGACACCGGGCTGATGGGCGCGCAAATCCCTTCGTGAGATTCGGTCATAATGACTTTGATGTCTTCGGCGCTGGACATAGGAGCAATAAGCCGTCTGATCCCTTTCAATACAGCTCATTCTGATAAATCAAGTAACAACCAGCCCGGAAACGTGTAGTCCTTTCATGGCTGTCGGAAGGATCACGCAAATATTTCACTATGGGGTAGCGCCAGTCGGCTTCGGCCGTGTTGACTTCATCGGTAATCTCAGCCGAAGATACTTGCGTTGTCATTCCGCATTCGGCCAAACCGGCAGGGTACTTCTCTCTCGATCCTTATTACGCGATCGTGGTCGGTGTCCGGGATGTTTACGCCTGACGCTACCTGGGCCATCTCATTGGCCTCATGGTTTTCGGCGCGCGGTACATGAACAAAGGAAATTCTAGAGAACTCATCGGCCGTGTTGAGGGCCGTCACATAATACATGGCTAAATTCTCGCTCGTGCATTGGTATTCCCCGGTTAGCTGGTTAATCACTAGCTGAGAATCACCGTGGACCAAAACACGGGTTGCCTTCATTTTCTTCAAAATCTCGAGACCAATGATGAGCGCTTCGTATTCGGCCTGATTATTGGTGCATTTGAAGTCGAGTTGGAATGCGAACTGCCATTTCTGCCCTTTAGGGATTCGATCATAACTCCGGCCCCTGACCTGGCCTCAATCACTGGAGCCGTTGAAGTACATGGTCCAGGAATTCTTTTTCCATCTGGGCCATGCCGATCTCGACCTCCAACTCTTCTTCTTGCCCCTGGGCCGGGTGATGAGCCAAGAAATCGGCCAATGCCTGACCCATGATCGATTTCTGTGCCACATATTGAAAGGTAAATTCGACAACGCCATCGTCCACTTCCCAATTCGGCTGCGTATGATTGGCCGAGTAAGCATATATTTGATGAGATCGGTCCTGGAGATGATCTGAACGACCGAAGAAAGCATGTAATGCCGCAACTTGGTGGCCGCGAAAAAAGCGCTAGGTACAATTTCTCGATCGGTGAATAATTTAGTTCGGCCGTGTTAAGGGTGCGGCTTAGATAGTGCACCGCTTGTTCTCGCCTAGACTCATTGTTCTAAGCCAGCAAACAGCCGATAGAGCCCTCTGAAGCCGATAGAGCCAGCAAACAGCCGATAGAGCCCTCGTTGGTGGACCAAGAAACTGAGGAAATTCCCAGCGGTGACGCTGAATGCACATTTCTTGGGGTTCATTTTTAAGCCATGTGCTCGCATTCGGTCAAAAGCTTGTTGGAGATGTTCCACGTGGTCGGCTCTGGATGGGGACTTTACAACCACGTCGTCGATGTAGACTTCAACGGTCCGGCCTATGAGGTCAGGGAAAATCAGGTTCATAGCTCGCTAATATGTTGCGCCGGCATTCTTCCAGGCCGAACGGCATAACTACCCATTCGTAGGTTCCGATTGCACCTGGGCATCTAAACGCCGTTTTGTGGACATCCTCTTCGGCTACGAAAATTTGGTTGTAACCCGCATGGCCGTCCATGAAAGACAAGAGTTCGTGCTTTGCGGCCTCGTCCACCAGGAGGTCCGACATAGGCATGGGGTATTCGTCCTTGGGGGTCGCGAGGTTCAGATTTCGGTAATCGGTGCAGACCCTCAAAGCCCCAGTCCTCTTTAAAACTGGCACAATGTTGGCCAACCAGTTCACGTCCCGGGCCGTTCGGATGAAGCCGGCTTTGAGGAGCCGTTCAATTTCTTCTTTGACTTTAAGTTGAACTTCGGTCGAGAATCGCCTTGGCGGCTGCCTGGAAAGGCTTGAACCCTTCCTTGATTCTCAATTCGTGCTCGACCAAATTCCTCGGCAATCCAGGCATCTCATGATAATCCCAAGCAAAACAATCCTTATATTCATGGAGCAAGCCGATAACCTCGGCTGCTAACTTAGGATCCAAAAGATGGCTTACAAAAAGAGGTCGTGGTTCGGCCTCTGACCCTACATTTATTTCTAACAAAGGGTCCTGGACTTCAGGGTAATCATCCTCCATCTCGGCGGGTGCCGTTTCCAGGTCGTCCAAAGTCAGAACGTCTGCTTGTCTTGTCTATTCGTGGAGGAATTCGATCAAGTTGATTGGCGAATTCGGCCATAAGGATTCCTCCGCCCAATGTTCCAGCAGTCTTTCCACCAAATCATTTACGGCCGCCGCTCCTTCTTCTTTAGTGGCCTTGTCTGTCATCTAAAGGCTGGTGAGGTCGATCAATACTTCGCGCGCCGAATCCTGCCCATATTCTCGGCGCCTAATTCCAGGACCTTCTGGGCCGTTGTTCTGGTTGGTCGGCCGGAAGGACAACCCATCTGTTAAGCTCATAATTTCATACATATACGTACCCTATTTACTTACTTCTTTTGCTTAGTTTCTTAGAATTTTGAGTTATTTGCCTCTCTTTGTGTGTTTTTGTAGGCCAATAGAGCAAGAGAGCATAATTCATGCAATTAAAGCATGTTAAGGCCAATGAAGCAATATGGTGCAAAAACGTACAAAAGCTGGAGACTGAGGTAGAAGTTCATTTCGGCGTTATCTTCTTCATCCGAGCTTGGATTGGGCCAATACTTGTGTGGTTGGATCAGAGACATTCTGAACTTCACAATGGACATCTTAAAGTTGTCATTTGATTCAGCCAAGCCCAATTCGTAAGCCATTGAAGTTGCTGGTCATGCTGACCTTAGGATGAGCTGATGGATGCTTGGTCATGATGACATAATGATGAGCTAGGGCTGCTGGTGGAAGTTATTGGTGAAGTGCAACAACCATTTCTGATTATCTAATGCAAGTGTGTTAGGTGAAATTTGTGTGGTTGGTGAACTTAATTGTATAATATGATTCACCTAACCCTTGTGCCTATAAATAGAGAGCTTAGAGAGTCAGAATTTCATTCCATAATTTACACTTCCATTGTACACAAAGAGAGGGAAAGTTGAGAGTCACAAAGGGAGAGAAGGGAGAAGGCAGGCAGCTGGGAGGCTTTGGCCTCCTGGCAGCCATGGAGATGAATCTTTTCCATCTCTAGCATGCTGTCCTTATCTTCTTCTCCTCCCTTTGTCTTTTATTTTCTTCTTGTATTTTCTTTGTTTTACTTTGTTTTCTGTTATTAGTTGTAATAAACATCTTGCTAGTCTTGTATCATGGTTTGAGTTTATAAAGTTTGATTTCATTCATGAATTCTTCTTCACTATTTTAATGGAGCTTTTTTTTGCATCCTTTGATTGATCACCTAAGGTTTTATGCGTTATGCTCTTGTTGGGAAGGTTTGGGGATCATCTTCATTCCATCCATTAGCAACTTATGTGATTTGGTTTCTAGGTCTCCTAATGTAAACACCATGCTTGGAGTCCTTGTGATGTTCAATACAATTTGATCCAAACACCATGGACTTATTTGTGAGCATCTTCATGAGTGAATCAATTTGTTTACTTCCTGCCATAACATGATTAGAACAATTAGGGTGGATTCTAAAACCTCACCATCTTGTCTTAGTTCTTTTTTTTCTTCTTGTTTTGTTTCTCTTGTTTTCATTTCTGTTTTGTGTAGGAAAATTGAGTTGGATTATTCAATCACCAATCCCTGTGGAATCGACCTCGCACTTACATATGCTAAACTACCAACGGCTCGTGCACTTGCGAGTATCACAAGTTGAGGATGCAGCTGAATCCATTTTGGTGCAGCTGAATCTACGCAACACCATCCAACGTCGTCGTCGTAAATCCGAGCTTGTTCTTAATGGGTTCGGAATTTGTGTTTAGACTAAACACCATAGCTAAATGCTTTTTCTGAATACTTGATTAAAACCACACACCATATGGATAATCATATTTGAGAAAGAACGAACTCCATAAGCTAGTTTGATTTACTTTGTTGCTTATTACTTTGAAGCATGAAATTGGACGTGTGTTGATTTTCCTTTCCATTTTAGTTTTTATTTCCTAATCCTTTAATTCTGTTTCAAGTTTTCTGTGTTTGTTTTAGCAATTTATGTCAGCTTAATAAAAATGGAGAGAGATGGTAACCTTAATCATAAGAATGGGGAGTGTGGAGTAGTGGGAGAAGTCGCGAGCCTCCAAATGCATCACGCTCGACCTAATCGCTTCAAGGGGGAGTATTCCAATCCTTTCTCTTTAGTTGTTTTGTTATTATTTCAGTAATTTTAATTTTCTATTTCTTTTATTTTAAAAAAAAATTAAAAAGATTTTTTATATGAGCTGACTCGTGGTAACTCCAGTGAGCGTCTCCGTCAGATAGTGTCTAGGAGTTCTTTAGGCGACACCTTCGGTGTCTAAGAAGTTTGGGTTTTAAGTGGGACCTTTGTGACCCCTCCAACCTTCCCGGATCCCCTGGCTGTGTTTTCTGAGGCCCTTAACTGGTCATCCATGAGTTGCTTGTATATTTGTGTGTTTTTAAAAAAAAACCAAAACAAAACAAAAAAAAAAATTGAAATTTAAAAAAATTTAAAAAAAAAAAATTTGAAATTTGAGTTTTTATTTATTTTCCTTGTAAATTGCAATTTGGAACTTCTTTGTTTTTTTTTTCTTTGTGTGGGTCAGTTAGTTGTAAATAATAATAAATTAAAAAAAATCAATTTGTAACTTCTTTGCTTTCTTTTTTTGTTTTGTTAAGTTAGTTTATGTATTTATTTACGTGGTGTGGTTAGTTAGTTTATTTCTAAGTATTAAAAACATATTTTTATTTCACTCAAACACTGCATTACAAACAAAGAAAAAAAAAGTTAAAATTAAAAAACAAAAAAAAAACATTCAAGTAAATTAAAAATAAAAACAACATCTTCATCATCTTCATCTTCATCTTCATGGCATGCCTCTATTCTCTCTTACTTGCAGAATCTGCAACAGCTCCACATGGTCCTCATTCTTTCTCTCCAGTGCTTCCACGTGCTGATTGGCACAATAGAGCCGCTTCTGGAGTCCGCCACCATAGCCTTCAAGGAAGCGACTTCCTCGCTGCGCGGCACACTCCCGTGTCCTCGCCAGCAATCGCATGCCCAAGTTGGTAGCCGAGACCGCGTGGAGCACCGTTAAATTGTGGGACTCCTCCACTGCTGCCTTGTCAGATCTCTTTGCCACATGCAGATGATCCTGTCGATGTGAGCTTGCTGCCAATCATGCCTTCCAGGAGCGCTGCCCTCTGTTCGGCACTGCCTCAAAAGGTTCGGAATTACCTCAGCAAAGTTTGAGGCCGTACCGTGATGATATGTGGAATTTGGGAAGACAAGGTTTGGACGATCCCTTATCTGCGCATTCGGTGGCGCAAGGGATAATTCAAGGTTAAGATCATCAAGGTGAGTGCATGAAGATGCCATTATTTTGTTTTTGGATTTTTTGATGTTTTTCTTCTAATTTGGAGGAAAAATGCGGGGTGCTCTTCTACTTCACCGAGATGTGTTTAAATAGACTTATGCAGACGAGAGAGCCGAAAGCACTTCGGATCTCGAGGGTGCTATCCTGTGCTCTTTTCTCTCGGATCCCTTCATTTCTGCCGCAAATTGCGAGCGCGTTTTTTTTTTAAAAAAGGGAGCATGTCTACACTTTCACTTACTTTTGCCTCCCGTTTTTCTGATGTTTGTGTTTTTGCTTTGTTAGTTGTTATTTTATTTTATTTTGTTTCTTTCAATTGTTTTCTTCTTGTTTGTCAGGTTTTCTCAAGAATTTAATTTGAAGAAGAGACAAAATTAAAGATGCGTCTTGGACACCTGGTGCAAGAATCCCATCTCTTCTTTTAAATTCTTGTTTGAATTGTGTGTTTATTTCAATTGTTATTTATTTTTTTATTTTGTTTTTATTTAATTATGTAGTATAATTTAAAACTCATAGGATATTCTTTGAAGGAGCTAAACTTTTGGTAACTCCAGTGAGCAACCGCAGTCTATACAGTGTCTAGGAGTTCTTTAAGGCGACACCTTCGGTGTCTAAGAAGTTAGGGTTTTAAGCGGGACCATTGTGACCCCTCCAACCTTCCCGGATCCCCTGGCTGTATTTTCTGAGGCCCTTAACTGGTCATCCTTAAGTTTTTCTCTTAAAAGAAAAAAGCAGTTACTTGTGTGTTTACTTAACTAAAAATAAAAATGCATGTTTGGGTTTTCATGTTTTTGTTTGATCGTCGTTCTTTAAATTTAGGGTTATTCGTGTCTTTGAGATAACATAACTTTTTTATTTCCCAAATTATAAAAAAAAAAAACATACATTTTAAAATTAATTAAATAAATAAAAGCTGAAATCATTTCTTCTTGGCGCTCGGTGTCTCGACCATAGGAGCTTTTAGTTTGGCCCTCTGGCTGTCCTCTTCCGGGGCTTCACGCACAGCCTCTTGGGGCTCATCACTTGAGCTCCCAAAGATCGCAATCTTAGCTTCAGTATAACTTTTCTCGCGATCTGGTTTCTTGCATTTACCCGGTCGGTCTAGGTCTTCCAGCTGTTTTCGCATGTCGCGAGAGTACAACTCTACAATCTTTGTTAGGTTTTTATTCTCGTCCCGCAACACTTCTAGCTGGTGTCGATTCACCTCCACTATCCTTGACCGCTCCCTTTTCAAGCTTTTTATAGCACTCTGACACTCTTCAACCATACTGTGCTCCGCCGCCAACTGACCTTTCAGCACCTCTACCTCATGGGACTTCGCAAGTAGGCGATGAACCAAACTTGCGACACATGCTGGACTCTGCATGCTCAGTGCCAGGGCATCACTCATGACCCGATTGTCATCCCTTGTCCCGAACACACGTATATCTTTAGGAGTCACCAAATTTCTGCCAACTCCAATGGCAACATCGTTGTCCAGGAGTATTGAGTCATTGACAGGTCACAGGCCCCGTGCGGTGGCAAAGTAGGGCATCCATACCTGGTGCTACTGCTTGGCCTCGTGTTTGAGTCGGTGGAGCTAGGTTGAGATCTAACGAAAAGGGGTAGGAAGAAGCCATAGATTTCTCACTTTTTTTTCGTGTTCTTGCTTGTTTTCTCTTTTGTGTGTTTCTGAGTTTGTGTTTTTTGTTTTTTCCCCCTCCTTTTTCCTTCTTATAGACATAGTCTTTCACAAAACCCTAGCCAGGTGCAGCGTCCGAGCATTTTCTGAATCTCCAGCGTTCCTCCTCAGTCCCACAACCATCTCACTTTCCAACCGTTTCCAACTTATTTGTCACGACTTGCTTTGTCTGAACGGACGCGTTCAGGAAAGTCGTCGCGCCTTTCCATGGCCCCGTAATTTCTGCTTGTGGAGTCTGCGGCGCTTCTATGCGTCGACACGTGTCTCGCCCGTCTGCGTTTGGTCCCTTACACTAACCGAGACATCATGACCCATGTTTTAAAAAAAATAATCCCGCTCTTTGTGTTTCTAATCACGGTTCGATAGTTTGTTTTTACAAAACTAAAATAAATAATAAAAAAAATAAAAGCCGGAAATGAAAACAAATTGTGGGTCGGGTTTCACTTTAGTTTGGGTTTCTAAGTGGGTCAAATTCACCGTGGTTTGTGTTTTGAAATTGTGGGCTTTGGGCTTCAAAATTTTATTGTTTGGGTTTCAGTTTGTGTAAGACTATCTGTTAGGGCTTACTGTTTTGAGTGTTTTACTGTTTCGTTTTTTTTTTTATATATATTTTATATTTTATATTTGTTTGATTGTTTTGTAATTTTTATTTTGTAATTGTTTTATTTTATTTTTGTATGTTTTGTGATTTTTTATTTGCTTTAATACCTTTCGTTTGTTGTTATGACATTGTTTGTGGCTAATTTTTAAACATTGAGGACAATGTTCATTTCTAGGTTTGGGGGTATTGGAGTTTAGCATGTATTATTTTTGTTTCTTAATTTAAAAAAAAAATAAAAATTGCTTGTTTTTCTTCTATTTGAGTCTTGTTTTGTTTTTGAGTCACTTTCCAAACAACATTTGATGAGATTGTGATAAATGTTTGCATGACTTAAATGAAAATTGGATTTCATTTTATTTTATTAAAAAAAAAATTGGCATTGTTCTATCATGATATGTTCGAAACCTTCTTTACACTTGCCATTTGTTTCATAATTTTCCATTTAAAGGATTTGCATGATCTAAAGAATTGTATGAAGCATAAATTAGACTTATATAACCAACCATATAAAGTGAGCTTTTGAGCCTTGTACTTCAATTCATGAGTGTTATGCATGTACTCTTATTTTCTTGTCATCAAAGTTGTTGTTTGATCTCATTATTCATTGATTTGGTTGAACACTTAAAAGTCATTCATTCTTGTGCAATTTGACTTCATGACATTTAAAGAAATGATATTAAGGCATTCTTTGGATCGTTTGTGCCTTTCAAGCTAACCTTATGCATGCTTAAGCATGATTTTCCATTGTTAACCATTTTGAGCCTACATGTAAACCTTTTCTTTCATTTACCAATATTATTTCCTCGCCTTAGCCCGAAAAACAAATATTTACCTTTCTAAGGAACTCATGAGCTTTAATTGGGATGTGTTTTTCATGCTAAGTTTGGGAAGAGGTGTTACATTTCGAAAAAAAAAAAAAGAAAGAAAAACAAAAAATCACACAATTTGTGAAAGAAAAGAGAAAAGTGGTGGTTGATTGAAAATTTCATTTTTGGGCCTTCAAAATAAATTGGTGTTCGTTCAATTAAAGGAAAGGAGTATGAATCAATGTAAATGAAGGTATAAGGAGTTTTGATCATGTAAAAGAAAAAATCTAATCGTGATGATTCGAAGTCTTGTAAACAATTGTTTTATGCTCTTACATTGCGAGTTCCTTGGACTTTGTATTATCCATACCTTTCATTTCTTACTCACCTTACACCCTTGGCCCCATTACAACCTATGTTAAAGACCTAAATTGATCTTAAATGTCATGTTGTTGAATTGCATACATTTTTCTACTTTTAAGTGTTTGACATCCTTCTTGAGATCATATTAATGCAAGTTTTTCATCTTTCTATTTCGAGTTAAGTCCTTATGGTTTAACTCTAATCTCATGTTTATAACTGAGTGTTGCATTATAGCCCTCTTCTAAGTGATTCATTTGTGAGAGGACAACTTTGGTGAGATTTGAAGTTGAACTTGTGCTTGGTATGATTTTTGAAATTGTGTGAAAACTAAGATTGGAGAATTTGTTGCATTTGGCAATCACACTACTACACTTTGAGCATATTATGTTTTGAACTTTGCCGCCTTGTAAATAATGTCTAAATTGAGTTTTTATTGTTAAAACTTTTGAGTCATGTGCATAAGTCATTTCTCTTCAGAAAATGTTCGGAAAGATTGTTTTGAGTTTTATTTTTATTCTTTTTTTTATTTTTGTAATTATTCTTGTTTTTGTTTTTGTTTTATTTTGCTTAAGGACTAACAAAGTTAGTAAATTTTTCTAACCACTTTGTTTTGTAGAGTTAGAAAAACGTTTGTGGGTATTCGATTTTGTTAAACCCTCAGGAGACACAACTCCTCCTCCTAGGGATGCCTAGAGGTTTAAAGGCTTGTTGCATACGCTAAATGCAATCGAGTTACCTGCGGAAGTGGTTTAGTTAACTTCTTATTTTGTTTTTAACTTTGTTTTGTGTTGTTTTGCTCGAGGACTAGCAAAATCTAGGTTTGGGGGTATTTGATCAGTACATATTTACATATCATTTTGTACCCTTCTAGCTTATGATTTGGTTATGTTTTTGAGTTAAACTTGTGCTTTTAATTCTTTTTGTGTTTATCTTTCAGTTAATTGAGATTTAGGTAATAATGATGGCTTTGGATAGGAAATGATGCAATCCAAGCATGTGAAGGCCTGATTTGGATGAAGGGAAGAAGAGCTTAAAGACAAACTCATTTTTTGCTACAGTCCATTTCCAGCCCAGTTTCGTAGGTCAACTTCTTGGCCTTGGATCAGCATGCTATGGGGCTCGAATGAAGTGAAGATCTTCATGAAACTTGTTCCAATGGGTGTCTACTATAACATATCAAACATTCAGCTCCATTGGATAAATCTGGAGTCCGTTACCTAGCAAACACAGAACCATGCTCAGGATGGATCTTATCAGCGCGGAAAATGAGTTAGAAATTTGTTTCGGCCTTAACTTTTTCCTCCGACCTTGGATTGGCCCAAATAACATATGGCTGGAAAGAAGACATTCTGAACTTCAATTTCAAGTGCTTAAAGTCCTAATTTGATTAAGAGAAGCCCAAGTTGTAAGCCCTTGAAGTTGCTGGTCATGCTGACCTCAGCATGTGCTGGTTGGATGCTTGGTCATGGTGAGCTAGGCATGAGCTATCATTTCTGGTTGGAAGCTTGGTCATGGTGACATGAAGATGACCTAGGGCTGCTAGTGGGATTAATTGGTGAAGTGCATCAACCATTCAAGATTTTCTAATACAAGTGCATCACCCATTTCAGATTTTCTATTACAAGTGCATCAACCATTTTAGATTTTATAATTCAAGTGTTGTATGCATTAGCCATATTGAATTCAGATTTTTCACTTCCCCTAGGCCTATAAATAGGGAAGTTCTCTATGCTTGTAAAAACACCCCAAGGGGGGAGCTCTCAAGCACTCCTCTAGAGCTCCCTTCCCTTCTCTCCCTCAAATTCTCTTAGTTTCCCTTTGTAGTTCTCAATTGTTGTAACAAGATCCTAGTACTATAAATCTCAAGCATTTTTCCTTTCTCTTCTTCTATAAGTTCTCCAAACACTTCTCTATTCTCTTCAAAAGTCTCCATGTTCTTGAAACACTTCTTAAACACATTCTCTTCCAAACATGCTCCAATTCCTCAAACACATGTCTCTTCCCTTCCAAATTCCCCATGTTCTCCAAACACTTTCTCTTCCAAGATTCTCAAAGTTCCCAAACACTTCTCCCATTCCTTCATCAAATTCTCAAACACTTTCCAAACACTTTCTCCTCCCTTCTCAAAGCTCTCAAACACATGCTCTTCCAAAATCCACAAAGTTCTCAAACACCACTTTCCTTTCTTCTCCAAAAGTTTCCATATTCTCAAACACTTCCCAAACACTCCTCCCTTCTCTTTCTCAAACACATCTCTCCTCTCTTCCAAATTCCCAATGTTCTCAAAACTTCTCTTCCAAAATCCTCCAAGTTTCCAAACACTTTCTTCATCAAATTCTCCAAACACTTTCTCAAACAATTCTCTACTTCTACTTTCTTCTCCAAAAAGCCTCCATGTCCTCAAACACTTTTCCCAAACACTTTCTTTCTTCCTCAAAGTTCTTCTAGTTCACTTAATGATTTCTTAGTTGTAATTTATTTTTCTTGTAATGTATATTCTTTCTTCTTGTTTTGTTCCTTTTGTTTTCATTTTTGTTTTGTGTAGGAAAATTGAATTGGATCATTCAATCACCAATCCCTGTGGAATCGACCTCGCACTTACATATGCTATACTACCGAACGGTTCGTGCACTTGCGAGTATCACAAGTTGAGGATGCAGTTGAACCCATTTTGGTGCAGCTGAATCTACGCAACAAGTTAGTAAAGTCATAAGGAGGTGTTCAAACATGGCCCCGAACCAAATCATAAGGAGGTGTATCCCAGAGAATGAGCAGCAAAGCATACTCAAGTTTAGTCATGAATTTGCATGTGGAGGTCATTTTGGTGCCAAGAAAACAGCAGCTAAGGTTCTTCAATCTGGTTTCTTTTGGCCCTCTCTTTTTAAAGATGCATTTTATTTCTGTTCTAAATGTGATAGGTGTCAAAGAATGGGAAACATAAGCCGGAGGAATATGATGCCACTGAACAACATTTTGGTGGTGGAGCTGTTTGACATATGGGGTATAGATTTCATGGGACCTTTTCCTTCCTCTTTGGGTTATACTTACATTCTTGTTGCTGTAGATTATGTATCCAAATGGGTGGAGGCATTGGCTACGAGGACTAATGATCATAGAGTTGTCCTGAAATTCTTGAAAGATGTGATTTTCACTAGGTTTGGAACTCCTAGGGCTGTCATTAGTGATGGTGGCAGCCACTTCTGTAACAAACCATTTGAGGCCTTAATGAGAAAGTACAATATCACACATAGAGTGTCAACTCCATATCATCCTCAAACTTCTGGACAAGTTGAGATCAGCAATAGAGAGATCAAGAACATTTTGGAGAAAACTGTCAATCCTACTCGAAAAGATTGGGCATTGCGACTCAATGATGCACTCTGGGCATATAGGACAGCTTATAAGACCCCCATTGGGATGAGCCCTTATCGACTTGTGTTTGGGAAGGCTTGTCACCTACCAATGGAACTTGAGCACCGAGCATATTGGGCAATTAAAAAGTTCAATTTTGATCTCAAGGAAGCTGGGAATGTTAGAAAATTGCAGATCAATGAATTGGAGGAGCTAAGGAACGAAGCTTATGAGAATGCAAAAATCTACAAAGAGAGGACCAAACGCTATCATGATAAGGCCATCCTCAGGAAAGAATTCAAGCCAGGTATGAAAGTTTTGTTATATGACTCACGTTTGCGTCTCTTTCCAGGTAAATTGAAATCTAGATGGCTGGGGCCGTTCAAGGTGCTTCAAGTTTTTCCTCATGGAGCTGTTGAGATTGAGAACCTAAGGGACATGACAACTTTCAAGGTGAATGGGCAGCGATTGAAACAATACTTGGATGATGAAGTGGAAACACGAGCTGTGGACTCTCTTGAGTTCACCACACCCTAACTATTGGCAACCCAACCAGGTTTTGTTGTTTTTGTTTTTGTTTTTGTTTAGAGTTGATTCATTTCCTGCGTTTTATGTTTAGTTTGGTTTTTGCATTTTGTTTCCTTTCTTTTAAACATTGAGGACAATGTTTCATTCAGGTTTGGGGTGTGGGATGAAACTTGTTGAAGTTGTGAGTCTGTTTCTAAGTCTTAGTGAAAGATTTCTTTTTGCTTACTAATGAAGATGTATATGCAATGTCATTGTCACTAATTCTTTGCTAGTGTGTTGCCATGGAAGTGTTTGCATCAGAATTTCTGCCATACACACTGTCATGCAATTGGAATTTCGGTCCAGAAGGTGCCATACTCAGATATCTTTAGAAGAATTGTGGAGACTACCCTAGTGAGCTAATTTGAGCCTATTCCATTCCTTGAGAGGGTTTTATTTGTTTCTACTCTTACAACTTCCCAGATTCCTTTTATGTTGATCTCATTATATTCATCGAATACTAAGAACTATTTGATATTTTGCAGATGCTATGTTGCTTGCTGACATTTGTGGAAAGGATCTACCCATTGATATGATGTAGGCTATGTGTGTTTAAGTCACTAAAAGGCTTTCATATCCCTCCCTGTTGTGTGCTTCCTTTACCCAATTTTGCATCCAAACACTTAAGCCTTTCTTTCATCACCCACATTACTCCTACCCTTGTATCTTAATCTAAGATACCATCCCTTGTTTAGCCATACCTTATAACTGGAGAACATGTCAAGATCTCAACAAAATGAAGAAGCAAGGATGGGCATTATACCAAGCAAATGGAGAGAATCAGTCTGTTAGTGCAATTCAAGGAGAAAAGCAAAAGAGGGCCAAATTCGTTTAAAAAAAAAAATTAACAAAGCAAAAGAGGGCCAGTTCTTGATCAAAGTTCAAATTCAGTTCAATGGAGCACAAGTCATTACCTTGAAGATTCACAAATTGTAGCCATTTACCTTGCAGCAAGAAGGAGCACTCTTGGCATGTTCTTGAGTTCTTAGTTTTCATTTCCCTTCTTTTCATAACCCCTACCCTCAGCCTGACATTACAAGCTTGATTAAGACCTAACTGATCTTTGGGGAAGTCCGGTTCATGAGTGCTGGTATGCAATGTATTCTTTTTATGTTCTTAGCATTTGATTTCCTTTCATGAGATCTTATTTCCAGAAATCGTGCTTTTGTTTTATGATTATTTCATATGTGAAATCTTGTTTCCCTTTACATAATGTCTCTCACATATGCTTGTTGAGAAACTAAACCCTAGGTTCTTTGTGAAGATTTGAGCGATACCCGTGAGACCTAGAGTTGAGGCGATTTCTATCTATGTATTTGAGTACGGTGACTTCAATGCTGGAATTCTTTTTGCAGTGGCAATACACTATACACCCTGGTGTGAAGATCTAAAGTGGCATACCATTAGTTTTGAAAGTGTGATTGTGCATTCATTGGTTTTCCTTAGTTTGTTTAAAAGTGATTCTTTAACTATTAGTTGTCTTGCAGAATTTGTTGATGTTTGTGGGAGTCATCACTGTAAACCCTCAGGAGACACAACTCCTCCTACTAGGGACACCTAGAGGTTTAAAGGCTTATTGCATATGCTCAATGCAATCGTGTCATCTACGAAAATGGTGTAATAAGTTTCATTTTGTGTGTTGTTTAAGTTTTAGTTTTGCTTGAGGACCAGCAAAATATAGGTTTGGGGTATTGATCAATGCATAATTCTGTATCATTTTGTATCAATCTACCCTATTGTTTGGTTATGTTTTTAAATAAAACTTGTACTTTTAATCCATTTTGTGTTTGTTATTCAGTTCATTGAGCTCTAGGTACCACTTGAGGCATTTGAAGCAAAATGGTGCAAAACGTGCAAAAACTGGAGAATTGAAGTTAGAATTTCATTTCGAACCTATCTTCTTCATCCGAGCTTGGATTGGGCCAATACTTGTGTGGTTGGATCAGAGACATTCTAAAATTCATAATGGACATCTTAAAGTCGTCATTTGATTCAGCCAAGCCCAATTCGTAAGCCCAAGAAGTTGTTCATCATGCTGACTTGGAGATGAGCTCATTGGATGCTTGGTCATGGTGAGCTAGGCATGAGGTATTGTTTCTGGTTGGAAGCTTGGTCATGCTGACATGATGATGAGGTAGGGCTGCTGGTGGGATTTGTTGGTGAAGTGCACCAACCATTTCTGATTTTTCTAATACAAGTGTGTTAGGTCATTGCTATATTCAATTCTGATATCCCCTTTCCTTCTCCCTATAAATACCACTTCCATTCCACATTCATAACACACACAAAATCCTGAGATTCACAATTCCTCTCTCCCAATTCCTAGCAGACCACTCATCCCAGCTCATACACTTCTCCCACAGATCACTCCATCCTCCACCATCCCATCAATTCCCAAACACAATCCACACCATCTACACCATTCTTCATCTCTGTTTGCAGCATACATGGTGGAAGCTGTGAGAAGCTCTTCAACAACATAATTTGTTCTTCACGGGTTTTTCTTACTCTCTCCATGTTATTTATGATTCAAATGTATTTTCCATTAATGGAGTGTAACTAATCACCATAACTAGGGTTTCAATGTAACCTGACAAGACAATTTCATGTTTTCAAGTTAATGTTACCCTTTGTTGATTTCTTCTAATTTTCTGGCCTCATTCACTTGTTCTTAGTTGAATCTTTATGCATGTTTAAATAACTGGCCACTACGAACACATGTATGTTGGTTATCTAGTTCAAGTTTACATAAACACCATATGACTCTTGAACCGATTAGTGAATGAGTGAGTAATGCATTTAGGACAAACACCATGTTTAAATGTGTACTTGGTTCTTTTGTGTTCTTCTTAAGCTTAATGGATTCAGATTCATAGCTTAGACTAAACACCATAGCTAAGTTGTGTTTTCTGAGTACTTGATTAAAACCAAACACCATATGGATAATCATACATAAGAAAGAACGAACTCCAGAAATTGTAATCAACTTAGGTGATTGTTAACTTGTAGCTTGAAATTGGATTGTCATGGTGAAGTTGAAACCCTAGTGCTTGTCTCCTTTGTCTCTCAACTTTCTAAAACATCTACTTGCTGGTCACTTGCTACTTTGCATTTCCTTTTTTCCAGTTTTCATTTCAACAAACTCAAAACAACTTCATTTAAATTCTGTTTATTCTTAGGGTTACTTGTGAGTCTAAGTAGTAGTATTAAGTGTCTTTCATCCAAGTCTCTGTGGAACGACCTCGTGCTTGCATTCCTATACTATAATTGGTTCGTGCACTTGCGAGAAATAGATAGAGTAAAATCCATGTGTTAAGCTCATAATTTCATACATATACGTACCCTATTTACTTACTTCTTTTGCTTAGTTTCTTAGAATTTTGAGTTATTTGCCTCTCTTTGTGTGTTTTTGTAGGCCAATAGAGCAAGAGAGCATAATTCATGCAATTAAAGCATGTTAAGGCCAATGAAGCAATATGGTGCAAAAACGTGCAAAAGCTGGAGACTGAGGTAGAAGTTCATTTCGGCGTTATCTTCTTCATCCGAGCTTGGATTGGGCCAATACTTGTGTGGTTGGATCAGAGACATTCTGAACTTCACAATGGACATCTTAAAGTTGTCATTTGATTCAGCCAAGCCCAATTCGTAAGCCATTGAAGTTGCTGGTCATGCCTGACCTCAGGATGAGCTGATGGATGCTTGGTCATGATGACATAATGATGAGCTAGGGCTGCTGGTGGAAGTTATTGGTGAAGTGCAACAACCATTTCTGATTATCTAATGCAAGTGTGTTAGGTGAAATTTGTGTGGTTGGTGAACTTAATTGTATAATATGATTCACCTAACCCTTGTGCCTATAAATAGAGAGCTTAGAGAGTCAGAATTTCATTCCATAATTTACACTTCCATTGTACACAAAGAGAGGGAAAGTTGAGAGTCACAAAGGGAGAGAAGGGAGAAGGCAGCAGCTGGGAGGCTTTGGCCTCCTGGCAGCCATGGAGATGAATCTTTTCCATCTCTAGCATGCTGTCCTTATCTTCTTCTCCTCCCTTTGTCTTTTATTTTCTTCTTGTATTTTCTTTGTTTTACTTTGTTTTCTGTTATTAGTTGTAATAAACATCTTGCTAGTCTTGTATCATGGTTTGAGTTTATAAAGTTTGATTTCATTCATGAATTCTTCTTCACTATTTTAATGGAGCTTTTTTTTGCATCCTTTGATTGATCACCTAAGGTTTTATGCGTTATGCTCTTGTTGGGAAGGTTTGGGGATCATCTTCATTCCATCCATTAGCAACTTATGTGATTTGGTTTCTAGGTCTCCTAATGTAAACACCATGCTTGGAGTCCTTGTGATGTTCAATACAATTTGATCCAAACACCATGGACTTATTTGTGAGCATCTTCATGAGTGAATCAATTTGTTTACTTCCTGCCATAACATGATTAGAACAATTAGGGTGGATTCTAAAACCTCACCATCTTGTCTTAGTTCTTTTTTTTCTTCTTGTTTTGTTTCTCTTGTTTTCATTTCTGTTTTGTGTAGGAAAATTGAGTTGGATTATTCAATCACCAATCCCTGTGGAATCGACCTCGCACTTACATATGCTAAACTACCAACGGCTCGTGCACTTGCGAGTATCACAAGTTGAGGATGCAGCTGAATCCATTTTGGTGCAGCTGAATCTACGCAACACCATCCAACGTCGTCGTCGTAAATCCGAGCTTGTACGACGTTGGCCTCAAAAGGTTTTTCGTCGGCCGGGTGTATAGACACCTTCTGGCCGTCCCAAAGAATAATAGTTGGAAGAGGGAGGACGGTATACACCCAGACTGGTGGATCCGGTCACGGCCGAGCAATATATTGTAGTCGACGCTGGATTCGACCACGTAGAAAGCCGCGACTCTTGTCCTGGTTGGCCACGGTAATCTTTAACGGCAACACGCCAATGGTTTTAGACTTGTCGCCGATGAAGCTGCTCATGACGACGTCGCTGGGGATGAGGTCCTCTTTTGACTTGTCCAGCTTCCTCATCAAGGAATAAGGAAGGATGTTGACCGTTGCCCCACAGTCGACGAAAACCTTGGACACGGGCACCCCCTCAACATGAGCCGAGATGTATAACGGTTTGAGGTGTCGATATTTGTTCGGCTCGTCTCTAGGTATGACCTCGTTAAATGCTACGGCCAACAGTTCTTCCTTCGTCTTTGGACTCTGATCAAGCTGCTCCTCGGCCACGTCATTATCCAGGCCGTTGGTCTGTCCTCCTGGGCTGAAAACTCAGATGGTAGCACCAAGACCATGTTGCCGAACTCTTCCTGGCTCCCGCGGTTTCCCTCCAGCTTCTTCTTCGGCCCCATGGCCGTCTCTGGCGAGGACCTTTCTTCGACCATCCGGAGGATCCCCTCATATTCTTCATTGGAGATTCCTAAAGTGGGGTCATCTTTGGGCTCATGTCCGAAGAAGGGTCGCCGAAATCCTCGATCATAGGCCTCGCGGTCCCCGGGATATCGGCTGTAGATGTTTTGATCTCAGGGGTTCCGAAGCCTCGACTTCTTCCTTGAGGGCTCGTCTAGCCTTTGCCAGTGTGTCCCTGGCCGTTAGTAATCGTCTAGGCGGCTTACCCGACCCTTTCCTCGGTTGTCAGGCCAAAACAGTGTCCGCCGGAGTTACAGAAAAACCTGGCGGAGATAGTCTAAATCGCCCTTGCCTGAAGGGGACTTTGGCCTCTGATCCACCGAGGTCGGGCTGGTAACTCGGCAGACCTCTCGCTCTGGCTTCCCTGTCGCCTGGTATACGGCCTTAATGGCCGGACCAGAACTGCTGGTGATGAGGAGTGCCTCTCCTTTATATTTTGAGGGCCAACTCCACGATTTCACGGCTTTCAGGGGTCATGCCGTATAGGTCCGTGGAGAGTGGTCTTTATGGAATTCTATGAGAAAGGACAGACCGTTGGCCGAAAAGGGGGGTCCCTTCCACGGTAGATGTCGACGATGCCCTCGTCTGTTCTTTCAGGGCCGCGGCCTTCGGCTAAACCGAAATGGCCGCTGTTCGCAATTGGGGCGCCACGTTCTTGAAGGCTTGGTATTGGCCGCTTTCGCAATTGGGGGAATGACCGATTTGGATGATGGCCCGTCTGCAGCCGCCATTTTTCTTTGGCGCTTGGAGCTTCCGGCCTCGGTCGTCCGCATCCTGGCCTCCTGAACCCGTCTCTACATTCTCCTTAGCTGGGTTTTTGTTAGTGGTTCGGCCTTGCCCCCAGGCCATGCATGATACCAACGGTCATCCTGTATGACCGGTGGTTTGAAAGTTTTCAATGGCCTAGGGCGGCCTCGTCTTCATGACCCTAGTCGGCTGAAAACGGCTCTGTTGGCCGGCCGAAGGTCATACCTGGCCGCTAAATTTCTTCATGGTTGGTTGGGGCGACTCGGCAGCGCTCCTGCGGTCTGGACTGGCCGATCTCATGTTTGCAACGCTCGCACAGCAGTGGCTCCAAATCGGCCAATGGCCCCTTCTCTTTCGCCGTCCAACGAGTTTCCCTATACCCGGCTGGGAGTTGGGCGTCGACCATGTTGACGACAGGGTGGGGGGAACGGCTTGGAGTCAACTTGCATGGCCGCCTTCTCCAGAAATTCTGAAGCTTCTTTTCATCTATCAACTTCTGAATGACATCTCGCAGGACAACACGATTGTTGGTGTTGTGAGACCAAGAACTGTGGTATTTGCAAAACGTCTTCCCTTTGAGCTCGTTGGGTTTCGGAATTTTATGGCCGGAAGACAATTTGACCCTGTTTCTCGGCTAATAAGAGGTCGAAGATGGCCTCGGCCCTCGTCAAGTCAAAAGTGTATGCCTTTGTCTCCCGCGTCGCAAACTTGGCGTCGGGAATCTTTGTGCGGCTGTTGTCAATTTTAACAAGTCCCTTGCAGACAAAGGGTTTGTCTATGCTGACTTCGGCCGAACTCACCTCTATTTCATCGCTCTCGACCCCTGCGAGCTGCCCGCTTCGGCATAGCTTACGATGGGATTCCTGCAATAGGTCCCTTTTGAGGCCGTCTTCTTCTGCATCTCTTCTTTTAACAAGGACGCATATCGGTCCACCTTGTTCGTCAAGTCATGCATATGTCGGAATTCGATTCCCTGGAATTTCTTCCGGACTCGAATTCCAAACCCTCTTCGTCCATCTTGACAAACTCCCTTTCCGGAGGTTCGTGCGGCACCAGTTCCTACACGTTTTGAACCGCTGTAGGTAGTCACGAGGAGATTCGTCTAATGTCTGGCTCATCCTTGCCAGCTCAGCGACCGTTATCTCTCGGTTGGTCTGATAGAAATGTTCGTGGAATATTCTTTCCATATCAGACCAATCCCTTACCTGAGTTCGGCGTGAGGTTTATGAACCATGAGAACGCCGCGCCGGTCAAAGAATGAACAAATAAACGGAGCTTCTAGGCGTCCGAATCGGCCTCTCCGCACTGGGCCGTGAAACGGCCTATGTGCTCAATGGAGGAGGTCTGCCCATCCCCGGAGAATAGCATGAATTCTGGCAACCGATAGTTCCCGGGAAGAGGGATTCGGTCGATTTCTGGCGGGTACGGCCTTGTATATCTCACGTGTCCGGCCGCTCTGGGCTAGGCCGTCTTCGATCATTCGCCGACGTCTTCAAATCGGAGCCCCTGAGGTGGTGCCTCCTGTTGTGCCGCCTAGCCTGCGGGCCGTTGAACACAAGGGGCTCGGCCGGAATGACCGAGCTGGTTGACGCCAGATGAGCGTCGTGGGTTTGGACCAGGTGCGTATGCGTTGAAGCTGGAACGGCCGACCCGTAGTGAAGATGAGAGCCTGGCAGAAACAACGAAGCCTGTAATGGTGGCGAGACGGTCTTATTGCTCTGACCGTACCTGTTGTGATGATACAGCGGTCGCGTTGCTTGGACCAGGATGCGTGTGGACGGCCGAGGACGAACTGGGCCGAGTGAATGGGCCGCAGGATGCGCGAGGCTGCTGTGCCCTAGTGATACGGCCAAAGCATGGAGTGGTGCGCACGCTATCTCTCGGAGTAAGTTGGTCCAGGACTCGCCCATGTGGGCTGGGACTGCCCCCAGCTGTTTGTCGGCGGCAAAGACTGCTGGCCGTAACCTGATGCTTGGGTGTGGGCAGCGATGCCGAGGCTCCTGCTCTCGCCGTAAGGCTCGATTCTCTCGCGCTCTTGCCCCTTTTTCCGGCTCTGGGGGGCATCACGGGCGAGGTTCCTGGCATCCTCTCCTGGAAAAGCGTTCGTACACGGGCGTGCCAGCCGAAAGATGTTTCTATCCTCTGGAGGCCTGCTGGACATCAGCTCCTCTACTACGGCCTGTTCCTACATGGATTCGGCCGTGCGATCCGTCGTCCTGGAACGCCAGCCAGACCCGACCGAGTGTTCGGTCTCGGTGATAGCGATTGGCGGGGTGGACTCAGGAGACTCAGAAGTCATTTCGACTGCTTTGTTTTTGAGCTTTGCCTGTGCCCTAGTCTCCACCATGAGTTTTTGACAAGTGTCCCACTGGGCGTGCCAAAGTGTCTGCCGCGCAAATCTCACGGCCTAGAGTTCCGGGTCGAGGGGATATGCGTTGACACGCGGCTTCCTGCTTTTGGGTGCGGTGCGGTTGTGCACGGGCGTGCCAGCACGGTCTCCCGTGCGTCGAGATGTTGTTGTGGATGGAAGTTGTGAAGTGGTGCGCCTTTTGGACTTGACTTTTAAATCAAACGATTGTGGCCGAGAGAGGAACTAATCTCGGCCGTCAGGTTCACGGCCTGAGCTACAAGGCCGTTTAGTGGTGATGTTGGTGGTGGGTTTAGGGCGGTGCTCCAGCGCGCTGCTCCAGTGAGCGACGGTCGTATGATATATGGGGTGAATGAGCGAATAACAAGGATGGTGCTCCGGCGCCTTGAAAATCAAGGGTCGTATGATATATTGATGAATGAATTTTCCTTACAATCTAACACTACTCCTAGGAAAGCAAGTAAAGATATTGAAAGTCCATTACATGAAAATATAAGTTGCTCCGTGGGAGGCTTTGGTTTGGTGTTTGAACCCTTTGAATGTGGTCTTGAGTCTTGTATTTATAGGAAGAGTTCCTGGAGGAGTAATCGAGGCTGAAAATCTGCATGGTGGAGCCTGATTAGCGCAAGTGGGCAGTCCAATCGACATTTGGGATCGTAAAGCATGGTGGTGTGACCCCATAAATCCCGGTGAATCTCCCGCCGCCGCCCCTGGTCGTGGGTTCTGTGCCTATGGCCGTGGAGACGCATTTATTGCTCTGATGGCTGGTCACCTAATCTCTCAAGCTGCAAAGAGGCTTGTGAGAATGTTTGCGTCTAATCACTCTTATCTCTCGCCAAATCCTGACTCCAGTCACTTCCCACCTTCCCTCGTGCATTAAATGCTTATTCGTGGCCAGTGGGTTTGCTGCAATACACAAAAGCCTTGCTTCATTAAATGAAGCGTGGGACCCTGTTGTCACGTGATGATCTGACTTTAATGCCTTCGGCCGTGACTTTGTTCGGCCTCGACCTCGGCCTGTAATCGAGGCCGAGATGATCATGCCTTAGAAATTTTTCTCTTGTTTCTCCGAAGGCCAAGCATCCTGGCGAAACGCTGCATTTGAGCAAATGCCAAGGCCGAGAAAAAGGGCTCCTTCGGCCAATTCATGGCCGTGATTTATTAAGCACAAACAGGTAAGCTCAGACGAGGATGAAGGGAGTGATGACTCCTCAGATACACGGCCAAAATAGGAAAGCCAAGTGGTGTCAGGGTCCCACACATCATTTAATGAAGCAACGCCTCTGACTACGCCGAAGACCCACGAGCCACGAAAGAGCATTTAATGCACAAGGGAAGAAGGGAAGTCACCAACCATCAGACCAGACCATTAAATGCTCCTCCAAGGCCCAAGAACGCAGAACCCACGATCAGGGCGATGGCTGGGATTTATGGGGTCACACCACCATAATTCACATTCCCAAGTGTCGATTTGACTACCCCTTATCCCTGATCAGCCTTATTATGCAGATTTTCAGCTTCAATGTCTTCTTAGGACCTCTCCTATAAATACCGGGCTTCAACTACGTTTAAAGGGTTCAACACCAAACACAAGCCTCCCACTCAGAGGAAATTATATTTTCCTCCTTCTGTCATTTATCTTCTTGTAATGCACTTTCAATACATTTACTTGCTTTCTTAGGAGTAGTGACAGCTTGTAGGAAAATCCATTCATCAATATATCATACGACCCTTGATTCTCAAGGCACCGGAGCACCATCTCTGTTACTCTTTCATTCATCCTATATATCATACGATCGTTGCTACCTAGCGACGCGCCGAGCACCACCTAAAAATCGACCAGTAACACCACCACCAACGGCCTTGTAGCTCAGGCCGTGAACCCTGACCTGCCGAGATCAGTTCCTCTCTCGGCCACAATCGCTCTGATTAGAAAGTCAAACTCAAAACAGGCGCGCGACTCATCTATTCACCTGAACGCACCATCCACAACCGCACTGCACCAAAGAAGGAAGACCTGTGTTGACGCAGATCCCTTCGGCCCGGAGCACTAGGCCGTGAGATTTGAGGAGCCAACAGAATGACAAACACAAAAGAGATTAAAAGCACAAGTTTAACTCAAAACCATAACTAAATCATAAGGTAGAACGGTACAAAATGACATACAATTGCGAATCGAACAAATACCCCTAGACCTAGATTTTCCTAGTCCTCGAGCAAAACAAAACAAAACAAAGTTAAAAACAAAACAAGAAGTCAACTAAACCACTTCCGCAGGTAACTCGATTGCATTGAGCATATGCAACAAGCCTTTACACCTCTAGGCATCCCTAGTAGGAGGAGTTATGTCTCCTGAGGGTTTAATAGAAAACGATACCCACAAACGCTTTACCAACTCTACAAAACAAAGTGTTTAGAAAAAAAAACTAACTTTGAAAACAACTAATGAAAATGAAAGAAAACTTTAGTCATACCTCCAACACCATAGAGTTGCCAAGATCGATGATCAATCAGTGTGTAAAGTGGAAGCTATAGCTCAAAGGCACACGGATTCAAAGCAAACACACTCAAATCTTGAAGAAAGAACATGCTTCAACTCTAATTCTCACATATAGCACTCAATCACTCAGAACCTATGGTTTTATTCTCTCAAACAAGCATATGTGAGTATATGAAAAAGAAGCACAATATTTGGTTAGATCTCATGAAGGGAATCAAATATTAAGAATAGAGATACACACATACATACCAGCACCCATGAATACATCCTCAATGATCAGCTAGGTCTTTTACAAGGTTGTAATGAATGGCTAAGGTTAGGGAAAATGGAAGAATTGGAAGGAAAAACAAGTAACTTAAGAACATACCAAGGTTGCATTCTTCATTGATCAGCAAGGTATCATTGATTTAGAATGGCATGGCTGCAAACTTCATAGCATCATCTGGCATAGACCTTATTTTTCACACTTACTTGCTTTCTCTTTATCTTTCTTATTTGCTGATTTGATCCGCTTCTTCTTCAACTTCATTGCACATATTCACATCAATTTTCATTTAGGTATGTGGCAGAAACTTCCTTGCTTCAAACTTTATCTTGGCACACCTTGGTATAATTCTAAGCTATAGGGTATGGTTACAATAGGTTAAATATCTCAGATTGAGATAGAAAGGTAGGGGACTTACGAGGGTGATAGAAGAAAAGGCTTGAAGTGTTTGGCTGCAAAAGAGCTGATGGAACACACATATGGGTATGGTGAAAAGAAAGCATATAGAACCATACACACATAGCCTAGCATCACTTCAATGAGTTCATTCATGAGTGAGAGCAAGCACATGATATCTGCCAAAGAGAATCATCCTTAGTATTCAATCAAAATGGAATAATGAGATCATTTAAAGTGAATTGAAGAAAATAAGTAGAGATGAGAAACATAAACACTTAAAACCCTCTCAAGAAAGCAATTAGGCTCAACATAGCTCACTAGGGTAGTCTCCACTATTCTCCTTCAAGAATTTGAGCATGGTACTTTAGCCACCAGAATTCTAAGAGAAAAAGCTTTGTGAAGTGTAAAATTTCTGATACGAAAACCTCAATGGCAACTCCATAGCATTGATTGTATGACCTTCTAAAAAAAATGAAACGAAAACTGAAAACACAAATGAAAGAAAATTGAAACCTTCCCCCCAGACTTGAATTGAACATTGTCCTCAATGTTAAAGCATAGTAAATAAGATTGAGAACAAGTAAATGATAGAGGGAAAAGTTAAGAAAAGGTACGGAAAGAACTCCCCCTTGATGCGATTAGGTCGACTGCTACCAAGTTCCTTCTTCTTGAACACATGGGTTGCCTCCCAAGAAGCGCCATAGTTAATATCTTGGCAAGACATTATGCAATCAGCTTATGATGAATTGGGGGTTTTCGGATCAATTGTCTCCTTATGAATAGCAAGAGAGTTCACTGTTCTCCTCTTCCTTCGCTTCCTCTTTTTCTCTCTCTCTTTTTTTCTTCATGTGTGGAAGGAGTGTAACTTTGAACATTGGGGTGACATTGGATGATTCCAATTTCGTAGAGCATGGTTCAAGAGGCTCAAGTGGTAGCCCAGAAAATGGTGGGAATGGCTAGAACAGTTCTAGGGCAGCTACCACTTCTTGGAACTTCAGTTCAACTTGTTCTTCCTCTTCTTGTGAAATGACAACTTCTATATCGTCATTGGACTATTTCTGCAAACTATTGGAAGAAACTTCATCATTCACAATATCAATTGAAAAACAAGTATCATGAGAGGTACAAGATTGAGATGGAGGATCAAACACTTTAAATTCAGCGGTTTCACCCAACACAGTCATGGAGAGGGTGCCATCATTCACATTGATAATTGTGTTTGTAGTGGCCATGAATGGCCGTCTTAAGAGAATATGATCAACACGATTTCCATTTGGGTTGTCCTCCATGTCCATTACTACAAAATCAGCAGGGAGAATTAGTGTATTAACTTGAACTAGAATATCTTCTATAATACCTTTTGGATATTTAATAGAATGATCAGCTAGTTCTAGATGAATTGAAGTCTTCTTCATCCCTTCTAAGCCAAGCTCTTGATAAACTGAATATGGCATTACATTGATGCTTGCTCCCAAGTCCAACATGGCTCTCCCAACCTTCTTGTCTCTAATGTTAATGTGAATGTCAAAGCTGCCAGGATCTTCTAGTTTTGGTGGAAGCTTCCTTTGCAACACAGCACTTACATTCTCGTTGAGCTTTACTTCTTCATTTGGTGCAAAATTGAGCTTGTGAGTTCTCAAGTTCTTGATGAACTTTCCATATGCAGGAATCTGTTCAATAACATCAAGCAAAGGCAAATTGATATTAACTTTACTCAAAATATCATAAATTTCTTTAAAAGCCTTATCTTGCTTTGCTTTCTTAAGACGGCCTGGAAATGGAATTGGTGGAACATATGGAGCGGGTGGCACGTATCTATCTTCTTAAAGATATAGTGGCACGAATTTGTCATCCCTTTTATGCAATTGGGCTCGTTTGGGTTCCCGAGAATTTGATTTGGCCTTAGGAGCAGATTGAGAAGTTTTGGGATGTTCTCCTTCCGGAGCTGTGGTCTCCTCCTCTTCATTTTCATCCTCTACAACCACAACATCATTTGACAGATTAGAATTAACTTTGTTATTGACTATCTTACCTGATATGAGCACGTGAATGGCCTTGACTTCGTGGTTCTTTGGATTGATGAAGGTTTGGCTTGGCCATTTTCCAGGCTCTCTTTGGTTTATCTCAGCAGCCATTTGGCCTACTTGAACTTCCAATTTGGCAATGGCAACTTGTGTAGTTTGCTGAAAATTGTATTGATTGGTTGCTATTTGCTTCACTATATCCTCCAATAATGATGATTGTTGTGGCCTTTGGAATGAAGGGGGATTGGCTTGATTCTGTGTATTCCTCCATGAAAAGTTTGGATGATTCCTCCAACCTAGATTATAACTTTGAGAATATGGATCATTTATTGGACCTTGGTTGTAGGAACTTACCAACTTAGCTTGTTCTTGCACAAATTTTGGATATGCAGCTCCAAGTGGACAAGCCATGGTAGGATGATCATGAGTTTCATAGATGCTACACACTTCCTTCGGAGGGTTTCTTGAGTCCAATGCAAGAAGAGCATCTAGTTTCTGCTCCAGTTTTGAAATCTGCACACTAGCAGCATCATTAGAACCACTAACAACACGTTTACCTCTTGTATCCGTATGTTGCGTCTCCATTGCTATCCCCTCAAAGAGTTCATACGTTTCTTCAGGAGTCTTGGTTTTATAAGAACCACCTGCAAAATTTGTGACAATATTATGACTAGAAGGGGTTAGTCCTTTATAAAATATACGCATTTGAAGCTTCAATGGAGTCCCATGATGAGGACATTGATTGAGCAGCCCATTGAATCTCTCCCATGCATCACAAAACGATTCATCATCTTGCTGTGCAAATAACAAGATCTTGTCCCTAAGCATGTTGGTTTTTTGTGTGGAGAAGTATTTCTCCAAGAATTTTTTTTGAATGGCTCCCCAAGTTGTGAGTGAACCAGGCTTCAAAGAATTTAACCAATACTTCGCCTTATCCTGTAAAGTGTATGGAAATACTCTCATTCGAAGTTGATCTTCTGTCACACCTGTCAAGGGAAAAGAGCTCACAACATTAAAAATATCCTTTATATGAGTTAATGGATCTTCATTAGGTAAACCATAAAAGGAAGGCAACATATTAAGATGAGAAGATTTAAGCTCATAGTTTCGAGCTATAGTGGGCAGCAAAATGCTTGAAGGGGATGCTGGAATTGTTGGGATATCAAGGTCTCTCATGAACTCATTGGCAGCCATCATTTCTTCTTCTTCTTGGTATGAACTTGGTTTCGAATTTGAAGGTGAGGAACCTGGAAGATCAGTGTGGAGAGCAAGACTTGTAAATGTGGCAAGAGCTTGCTCTTTTGCAGTTGACAACTCTCTTTCTAATTGGTTCTGAATTTCAGAGATTACCCGATCGGGTTGCAACGATGGTCCTGCCTTCAAAGATCTGGAATGTTGGAACGAAGACCTCACTTGTTCAAGGAATGGATTTCTAGACATAAACTACCTGAAATAGAAAAAAACTTGAATTAATTAATAATACTAAAAGAATTGGGTAACCTTGGGCACATAACCAGGGAAGAACTTTCGTTCAATCCCCTGGCAACGGCGCCAAAATTTGTTGTTAACATGTTAACTCGCAATTGTACTGGCCAATTAGTAGTATAACAAGACAAGTACAAGGTCGTACCCACGAGGACTGAGAAGTTCAAATTAGTTATGTACTTAGATTACCAAATTCAAGAAGTAGGAAGTGTTGTGAAAAAATAGACAAGACTTTCACTCACTCCCCTAATGATCTTGTTGTTGATGGACTTTCTGACCAACACAATGATGGATGAATCACACACACACTCTTGAGAAACCAACCAAGCACAAAGTGACACAAGAATTTATAGAGGTTCAGCAATTGCCTACATCCTCTTGGTGATCCCCTTGAGAAATTCACTAATGAAAGAATAAGTTACAACTTTGGTTTACAAAGAAACCCCCTTAGAACTCTATTCTCTGCACAAGCTCTCTTTTCTCTCTCACCCCTTTGCTCAACACTTTGATGCACTTATGAACACTTTCTCCCACTTGGTGTTTCCCTCCTTGGTGTCTAGACTCTCAAGACTACAACTCAGCTCCTAACTTGAACTGATTGCCCTCTCTCTCTTCCTCCCTTGGTGAGTTTAACCTTCTTTGGACACAATAGCTCCCAGCTACTTGACCACACCTTGAGATTAACCACACTACTTGTTGTCTTGCTTTCTCTTCCTATAATACACAAACCTTTGGTCATGTGAGAAGGCTCTTTCCTGTCCAGCACGTTCTCACTTTAGTCACCAGCCATAATCCATGGATTAGGCTAGCTAAAGCAAGCATTAATGCCTGCACTCATAGCCAACTTTCTCTAGAACCAAAGAGTAAGATCACTTTGAGACAAGTCAATAATTAACCATAAATGCTCTCCCAACTTTCTAGCTGATTGCCAACCCTCATTTAACTCTGGGATGACTCATAAAGTCCTTGCAATTCGGTGGAAAGTGATAGCACACAAAAGAGGAGTTGAAAGCACGTGGGGAACCAAGACAGCACAGCTGGAGCAACCGGTCGCACGTCCTTGGTGACCGGTCTCTGAACACTCTGCCTCGAAAGCGACCGGTCGCGGATACCTTGCAGCCGGTCTCGGATACCTTACGACCTCCTCCGAATGCTGGGAAATCCGGTGATGCGTCATCACATCTTGCACCACCTCCTCAAAATTCAAAGTACTCTTCCCGAACATAAGCGTCGTTCGAAAATGCTTATAAGACGGATGCAAGGATGTTAGAAACATGAGTGCCTTATCCTCCGTATTATACAACACTTCCATTCTTTGCAAGTCAGCAACACATCTATTGAAGCTGCTCAAATGCTCCATTAGATTACCTTCCTCCTCCATTCGAAGATTTAGGAGTTCCTCCTTGAGGAAGAGCTTGTTGGACAGCGACTTCCCTGCAAACATCTCTTTGAGCTTCTCCCATGTTTGCTTCGTTGTGTCTTCCATCACCTTGATGTGCACCTCATCTGCGATGTAGTTCTCGATGGCTCCTCTAGCCAACTCGTCTAAAACACCCCACTCCGCGTCTGTCATGGTTGCTGGCTTCTTCTCTTTGCCACCCAAGACAACACTGAGATTTTGTTGTGTAAGGGCTAACTTCACCTTCATGCTGACAGATTGTGGTAGCCTCTGCTGCATAGAGCTACTTCCACCTTCAGCTTTCTTGTCACTTTCCATCTTCAACACACTAGTACTTGATGCTCAAACACAGCTCTAATACCACTTGTTGTGAAAAAATAGACAAGACTTTCACTCACTCCCCTAATGATCTTGTTGTTGATGGACTTTCTGACCAACACAATGATGGATGAATCACACACACACTCTTGAGAAACCAACCAAGCACAAAGTGACACAAGAATTTATAGAGGTTCAGCAATTGCCTACATCCTCTTGGTGATCCCTTGAGAAATTTACTAATGAAAGAATAAGTTACAACTTTGGTTTACAAAGAAACCACCTTAGAACTTTATTCTCTCCCCAAGCTCTCTTTTCTCTCTCACCCATTTGCTCAACACTTTGATGCACTTATGAACACTCTCTCCCACTTGGTGTTTCCCTCCTTGGTGTCTAGACTCTCAAGACTACAACTCAGCTCCTAACTTGAACTGATTGCCCTCTCTCTCTTCCTCCCTTGGTGAGTTTAACCTCCTTTGGACACAATAGCTTCCAGCTACTTGACCACACCTTGAGATTAACCACAGTACTTGCTGTCTTGCTTTCTCTTCCTATAATGTCTTGCTTTCTCTTCCTATAATACACAAACCTTTGGTCATGTGAGAAGGTTCTTTCCTGTCCAGCACGTTCTCACTTTAGTCACCTACCATAATCCATGGATTAGGCTGGCTAAAGCAAGATATTAATGCCTGCACTCATAGCCAACTTTCTCTAGAACCAAAGAGTAAGATCACTTTGAGACAAGTCAATAATTAACCATAAATGCTCTCCCAACTTTACAACTGATAGCCAACCCTCATTTAACTCTGGGATGACTCATAAAGTCCTTGCAATTCGGTGGAAAGTGATAGCACACGAAAGAGGAGTTGAAAGCACGTGGGGAACCAAGACAGTACAGTTGGAGCGACCGGTCGCACGTCCCTGGCGACCGGTCTTTGAACACTCTGCCTGAAAGCGACCGGTCGCGGATACCTTGTGACCGGTCTCGGATACCTTACGACCAGTCGCGGATACCTTGTGACTGGTCGCGCCAGCTTTCTCCAGCTTCTTCAACTTTGTGCAAAAACGACCGGTCGCCCAAACCTTGTGACCGGTCGCGTCCTGCGACACCTGCATCCTTAATGTGAGCCAATTTTACAACAGGAAGTTAAGTCTAAAACAGAATTTAAAGCAAGATGAAATTGGTGTTTGGAGTGAGAGTGCTTGTGATTGTGAAAAGAAATGAACAAAAGTAAATTGCGAATGAAAGCAAGTAAACAAGTGCAGCAAATAGTGGTCTTAAGGGCTGGAAAACATATTTGGAGACTAGGGCATTCGATTCACCATAACAATTCAAATTCAAGCGACAAGTTAACAATCACCTGAATTGATTAATTCAACTTCTGGAGTTCGTTCTTTCTCATGTATGATTATCCATATGGTGTTAGGTTTTAATCAAGTACTCAGAAAACACAACATAGCTATGATGTCTAGTCTAAGCTATGAATCTGAATCCATTGAGAACAAGAAGAACACTAAGGAACTAAACAAACATTTAAACATGGTATTTGTCCTAAATGCATACCCACTCGTTCACTAATCAGTTCAAGAGTCATATGGTGTTTATGTAAACTTGAACAAGATAACCAACATGCATGTGTTAATAATGGCCAGTTATCTAAACATGCATAAAGATTCAACTAAGAACAAGTGAATGAGACCAGAAAACTAGAAGTAATCAACAAGAGTAACATTAACTTGAAAACATGAAACTGTCTTGTTAGGTTACATCGAAGCCCTAGGTATTTATTTAGCTGCTCATAATGGGAAAGAAACTTAGACAGAAATGAGAAACATAATGAATGCAATAAGAATAGAAAAACCCCTTTTCTGAAGTTCTTGTGGTGTCCAAGACTTCTCCAAGTGCTTCTCCACGTCTAATGCTTCTCCAAGAGTTTCCCTATGTCTAGAAGGATGTATGACAGCTAGGAGGTGATTTGGGATAAGTTTGGGTGAGTGGTGATGGCAGAGAAAGAGAAAATTTGTAGGGAAATAGAAGGAAGATTTTATGGAGCTATTTTGGTGATTTGGGGCTGTTTAGAGTGTTGGGATGATTTCTGGAGTGTAAGGGGTTGATGGAAGTGTATGGGGCTGATGGAAATGTATGGGGATGGAAGGAGAAGGTTTTGTGGGGTTGTGAATTCCAAGATTTGCACACCTTGAATGTGGAATGGAAGTGGTATTTATAGGGAGAGGGAAGTGAGAAATCAGAATTGAATATGGCTAATGCCTACAACACTTGCAATTGAAAATGAGTTTCTTGGCTGCTGCTCTTCCCACCAGAATCAATACCTCATGCATAGCTCATCATGACCAAGCTTCCAACAAGAAACAATAGCTCATGCCTAGCTCATCATGACCAAGCATCAATCAGCTTATCCTTAGGTCAGTATGATGTATAATTTCATGGGCTCACGATTTGGGCTTGCCTTACTCAAATGACGACTTTGAGCTGTCTATCTTGAGGTTCAGAATGTGTTCTTTCCAAGCACACGTGAATTGGCCCAATCCAAGCTCAGATGAAAAAGATATGTCCGAAATGAATTTGTAACTCAGTCTTCAGTTTTTACACATTGTTTTCACCATTTTACTCAAAATCCCTCAAGTGTTACCTAGAGCTCAATGAACTGAATGACAAACACAAAAGAGGTTAAAAGCACAAGTTTAATTAAAAAAATATAACTAAATCATAAGGTAGAAGGGTACAAAATGACATACAATTGTGAATCGAACAACTAACGACATAACCTAGAAAAAGTAACTTGTTCGTGACAAAAGTACACTTTTCAGGTCAATAAACGCTTGTTCTCTTGCTTCAAATATATCAGATGCTCCTTGGTTTTGTTGTAAATCAGAATGTCATCAAAATAAACTACAACAAATAAACCAATAAAGGGATGCATAACCTGATTAATAAGTCTCATAAATGTTCTCAGTGCGTTTGACAACCCAAACGACATCACCAACCGTTCATACAATTCATCCTTGCTCTTAAAAGCTGTCTGCCACTCATCTCCAGGTTTAATCCGAATCTGGTGATACCCACTCCTCAAATCAATTTTGGAAAACACTTTAGAGCCCTCCAAAACATCCAACATGTCCTCCAGGCGTGGAATTGGAAATCTGTACTTGATGGTGATTTTGTTGATTGCACGGCTATCAACACAAATGCGGCATGTACTGTCCTTCTTTGGTACCAACAATCCTGGAAACTCACACGGACTCATACTCCCTCGAATAAACCCCTTTTGCAGCAAATCTTCTATCTTTTCTTTGAGAATCGCATTCTCCTTAGGGCTCATACGATAGTGGTGTAGATTGGGAAGACTAGCTCCAGGCACCAAATCAATTTGATGTGGTATATGTCTCATGGGTGGTAGCTCATTAGGTAAATCATATGAAATCAACTCCTGAAAATCAATTATAATTTTCTTTACCTCTCTAGGGCAAGACACACCCTCTAGCAAGGGATCCAATAACCACTTCACATACACAAGGTACACGATATCAACTTCTTCAATATCTTCCTCAAACTCTTGTTCACTGTTCGACATCCCTAGAAAACTCGAGTTCTTTGGTTTCTCTAATTTTCCAGATTCACTGAACAGGAGCCATAGCAATCTTGTGGGAACCCCACTTGAACAAATACACATTATCACGTCCTTTATGTGTAGGACCTGTATCATACTTCCAAGGACGCCCTAGTAATACATGACTAGCATCTATATCAATCACGTCACATGAAACTTCCTGTTTATAATGCTTGCCAATGAAGATGGGAACTTTGCATATTTCTGTCACCTGAACCACAGGTCCTTTACCCACCTCAATGCATATGGAGACTCATGCTTTTGTGTTGGGAGCTGTAAACAATCGACCAATTTCTTCGACACAAGATTCTCGCAACTGCCACTATCCATAATCACACTGCACACTCTATTGTCAATGGCGCAAAGTGAACAGAAAATCCTATTGCGTTGCCCCGCCTCCTGTTTTGGGGATAAGAGGACTCTCTACAACACTAAATTCACCATCTCATCACCATCCTCATCTGCAAATTCTGCTCTTTCATAATCTGCATCAAAATTACCTTCCTCATCTCCGTCTTCGGTCGCCTAAGCTAGATTGACCTGTTTGTTACAGGTTGGGCACTCATTGGAGTGATGCCTGGTTTGGAATACCTGTAACAAATATCATTCATCAGCCTAGCATACGGAATGCTCCACTTCTTGCAATATCTTCCCCAATTTATGCTACCTATCTTCATCGCGTGGGGTAAAATTCTTTTGTTTATCATTCCTATTACTCTCCCCAGGATCCTATTGCACACCCTTATTTTTCGCCATGGATGGAGCAGAGGATTCATAACTGCACTTCTATGATACCACTAGTGCTCGACCCAGTATGCTTATCTTTCTTTAGTAATTCAGCCTTCAATGTCATATTATGTGCCTTATGAACTGTCCACAAAGTCTGAAGCTCAATTTTCTCCTACAAAGAACTTCTCAACCCAATGATAAAACCTAGCAACCATCTGACCATCTGTTTCCTCTAAATTATTGTGCTCAGCCAAACACAAAAATTCATCTGTATACTCAGAAATGGCCTGATTGCCTTGGTGGCAATTATGGTAGAGTCGATACAGGTATTGCTTATAATCTGCAGGTAGGAATCTCCCTATCATCAGTTGCTTCATACGGCGCCAAGTCTTCACTGATTGCTTACCCCTCCCACTGCCATGATTTTTGAAGCTGATCCCACTATACAACCGCACTACCCTCCAGACGAAAGGCAGCCATCTTCACCATCTTCGTCTCTGGAACCTCCATAATTTTGAAGAAACTCTCCACCTCTCACTAGTAAAAAAAACCCCTTGCGCGCGACCAAACTTTGCGCGACGAAAATTAACCGTTAAATCATGATTTTTGTTTATAACCATTGAAAAGTTTTGTCCCATTAGGTGATCTCGGAATGTTTATTTTTTCTGATTTTTGGGTTATATGATCTCGAAGTATAAACAAACAAATTTGACGGTTGGATCGTTGAAACTAGTTTCATAAAATACATATGCCATCAAAACAATATATTCACTAACAATTAAGAGTTTATTTATACTTTTGTTAAATATAACATAAGATTTTGTGGTATCTACTAGTGTAAATATTTTAAATTGACGATCGAATTGGTTCATTGTATTCATATAGGGTCAAGGAGTGTAGCTGTAAAAAATCATCAAAATCAGAGTTGAAATAACCGTTAAATCATGATTTTTCGTTTATAACCGTCGAAAAGTTTTGTCCTATACTTGATCTCTGAATGTTTATTTTTTCCGATTTTTGGCGTATATGATCTCGAAGTGTAAACAAACAAGTTTGACAGTTGGATTGTTGAAACTAGTTTCGTAGAATGCGTATGCCATCAAAACAATATATTCACTAACAATTAAGAGTTTATTTATACTTTCATTAAATACAACATAAGATTTTGTGGTATCACTAGTGAAAATATTTTAAATTGAAGATCAAATTGAGTCATTGTATTCATATAGGGTCAAGGAGTGTAGCTGTAAAAAATCATCAAAATTCGGAGTTAAAATAACCGTTAAATCGTGATTTTTGTTTATAACAATCGAAAAGTTTTGTCCAATAACGTGATCTATGAATGTTTATTTTTTCTGATTTTTGGGGTATACGATCTCGAAGTATAAACAAACAAATTTGACGGTTAGATCGTTGAAACTAGTTTCATAGAATACATATCCCATTAAAACAATATATTCACTAACAATTAAGAGTTTATTTATACTTTTATTAAACATAACATAAGATTTTGTGGTATCTACTAGTGTAAATATTTTAAATTGACGATCGAATGCAGTCATTGTATTCATATAGGGTCAAGGAGTGTAGCTGTAAAAAATCATCAAAATCAAAGTTGAAATAACCGTTAAATCTTGATTTTTATTTTATAACCGTCAAAATGTTTTGTCCCATTAATTGATCTCTTAATGTTTATTTTTTCTGAATTTTGGTGTAAATGATCTCGAAGTATAAACAAAGAAGTTTGACGATTGGATCGTTGAGTAGGTTTAAATTTGTTTATTTTGTACGTATAACACTTAAGAAATTGAATAGTATATATATTTATTAGTAGCTTAAATTTTTTTAAAGACTTTGCGCGACCAATATATAGTATTTCGTCGCGCGAAAGTATACTCTAAAAATTTGGGCGGTACCAAAAATGGGAATTTTTTTAAAAAAAAAAATTACGACTTTGCGCGACCAATATATAGTATTTCGTCGCGCAAAGTATAGTCGAAAATTTGGCGGGTATCAAAAATGGGTATTTTAAAAAAAAAAAAATTACGACTTTGCGGGACCAATATATAGTACTTCGTCGCGCAAAGTGTACTCTAAAAATTTGGGCGGGTACTAAAAATGGGTATTTTTATAAAAAAAAAAAAATTTCTACTTTACGCGACCAATATATAGTACTTCGTCGCGCAAAGTGTACTCTAAAACTTTGGGCGGGGTACCAAAAATGGGTATTTTTTTTTATAAAAAATTTACGACTTTGCGCAACGAATATATAGTATTTCGTCGCAAAGTACACTCGAAAAATTTGGGCGGGTACCAAAAATGGGAAGTTTTTTTAAAAAATATTTACAACTTTGCGCGACCAATATATATTATTTCGTCGCGCAAAGTGTATTCGAAAATTTGGCGCGTACCAAAAATGGGACGCGGGAATATTTTGGTCGCGCAAAACTTTGAGAGACCAAAATTTCGTCGCACAAAACCCTAAAAATTTGGGCGGGCACCAAAAATGGGAATTTTTTTTTAAATACTTTGCGCGACCAATATATTATTTCGTCGAGCAAAGTGATCCGGTTTTTAAAACCAACATAACTCCTCCACCATTTTCTCAATGTCTTCTACTCTTCTTACCTCTCCTCTCTCTTTCCCTCTCCCCAAATCCTACCATTTCTCTCACACTCACTCCTCTCACTTAATCTCTCATCTCTTTCTTCACTATCTCTCACCAAATCCTACCATTTCTCTCACACTCACTCCTCTCACTTAATCTCTCATCTCTTTCTTCACTATCTCTCACTCTCACTCACTCTCTTATCTCTCTTTTCATCATCTCTCACTCTCACTCACTCTTTCATCTCTCTCTCACTATCTTCTCTAATTCTCTCACACTCACTTCTCCCTCTCATTCTCACTCACTCAAAATCTTGTCAAATGGTATATTCTCTCCAAATGTTAAATTTTTTTTCAATAATATGTGTTTTTAGAGTTAGTTTTGAGTTTATATGCCAATTTTTTGTTATTATTTTATGTTATTTTTTTGATATTTTACAATATTTGTTTTTTCTTTTTTGTAGGGAATTGTTGAGACTTTGACGGCTAAAGTCGAAAAACATATCCTCCGCCACTACCATCACAATAGGCTTGTAGATTTTATTATTGTACTTTGTTAATTTATGTGTACATTTGAATATTATATATATTGGATAATTTGACCACTATTTTTCATATGTAATTTTATTTTGAATATGTCAATTTAAATTAAAGTAATTAAAAAAAAATGATACAATTAAATTAAATTTAAAAATTAAAAATTTGAAAAAATTAATATAATGAAATTGATATAAGAGAAATAATAAAACAAAATGTCAAAATCCTTGCGCAACAAAATATTTCGTCACGCAAACTAACTAGTTTATTTTTAATTAATTTTTTTAAAAAAAATAAATATTTCGTCGCGCAAAGTTTTGTGCGACAGTAGGATTCGTCGCGCAAAGTATATTTGCGCGACATTAATGTTCATCGCGCAAAGATTCGTCGCGCAAAGTAAATAATATTCGTCACGCAAAGTAGATAATATTCGTCGCGCAAAGTGAAACTATTCGTTGCGCAAGGTTGCTATTATTCGTCGCGCAAAGTAGTTAGAATTCGTCGCGCAAAGTGGTTACTATTCGTCGCGCAAAGTGTTTTTGAGCGACGTTAGTGTTCGTCGCGCAAAGTATCTTTGCGCGACGAATAGTAAATTTCGTCGCAAACTTTCGCGAGACGGGTTTTTTGCGACAAAACTTGCGCGGCCAAAAGTTTGTCGCGCAAAGTTTGCGAACGAAATTGTACTTTGCGCAACAAACTTATTTCGTCGCGCAAAGTGTTTTTTGTAGTAGTGTCTACCAACCAGTCAAGAAAGTCTTCAATATGTAAGTGGCCATTAAAGTATGGAATATCAGCCTTAATCCGAAAATCATCTATGTATTGATTACGATTATTCTGATTAGGTGCAATCGGGGGCTGTTCCTGGAGTCCTTCTTTAGACTCGTTGTCACTCTTAACAATATGACATTGTATGCGGGCACCTCTATTAAGCTCAATAGAGGGTTTTGGTTTCCCATTCCCAACAATAAACGCCGAACCTTCTCCACTGCCGCAGAGAAGGTCTCAAACTCGGCACAAATAACAACTTCCCCTGTGCCACAGGTCCCATCACCTTCATCTTGGTTGTTCACTAGGCCCGCCATACCTGCTCTGATGCCAACTGACGCAGTGTGACAATTGATCGGCTAAAACCTTAGCCTAAAACATGTAACTCTGGAATCCACTAGGAAATATGAGAGAACCTCATGTTTTTTTGATATTATGGTAATAAAAACATAACCCTAACCACGGGTAAAGTATGTTTAAATACTCCTAGAAACCCAAGGAATAACAAAGGAATTAAAATAGGAAAATAACAAAGTTTCCAAAAACTTTAAAAACTTTAAAACTGAATTTCGGGCTAGTAAACAATCTCAGATGCCCGAAAAAGCCAATACATCATGGCAAAGCAATGTGTTTTACTATTCGTCGCGCAAAGTAGATAATATTCGTCTCGCAAAGTGGAACTATTCGTCGCGCAAGGTTGCTATTATTCGTCGCGCAAAGTAGTTAGAATTCGTCGCGCAAAGTGGTTACTATTCATCGCGCAAAGTGTTTTTGAGCGACGTTAGTGTTCATCGCGCAAAGTATCTTTGAGCGATGAATAGTAAATTTCGTCGCGCAAACTTTCGCGAGACGGGTTTTGCGCGACAAAACTTGCGCGACCAAAAGTTTGTCGCGCAAAGTTTGCGCGACGAAATTGTACTTTGCGCAACAAACTTATTTCGTCGCGCAAAGTGTTTTTTGTAGTAGTGTCTACCAACCAGTCAAGAAAGTCTTCAATATGTAAGTGGCCATTAAAGTATGGAATATCAGCCTTAATCCGAAAATCATCTATGTATTGATTACGATTATTCTGATTAGGTGCAATCGGGGGCTGTTCCTGTAGTCCTTCTTTAGACTCGTTGTCACTCTTAACAATATGACATTGTATGCGGGCACCTCTATTAAGCTCAATAGAGGGTTTTGGTTTCCCATTCCCAACAATAAACGCCGAACCTCCTCCACTGCCGCAGAGAAGGTCTCAAACTCGGCACAAATAACAACTTCCCCTGTGCCAGAGGTCCCATCACCTTCATCTTGGTTGTTCACTAGGCCCGCCATACCTGCTCTGATGCCAACTGACGCAGTGTGACAATTGATCGGCTAAAACCTTAGCCTAAACACATGTAACTCTGGAATCCACCAGGAAATATGAGAGAACCTCATGTTTTTTTGATATTATGGTAATAAAAACATAACCCTAACCACGGGTAAAGTATGTTTAAATACTCCTAGAAACCCAAGGAATAACAAAGGAATTAAAATAGGAAAATAACAAAGTTTCCAAAAACTTTAAAAACTTTAAAACTGAATTTCGGGCTAGTAAACAATCTCAGATGCCCGAAAAAGCCAATACATCATGGCAAAGCAATGTGTTTTACTCGTAAAGCCGTTCTCTTTGAATTGGACCGGTCATGGGCCCAATTCTGAGCTCGGAGCCCAAATCCTCTATTTCGTTAAGGGGATTTTTTTATTTTAGGAAACTATATATGGTAATAATATAAGGGCCCACTTGGTTCAAGGGTACGCTTTCCACATTAGTATCCCTAGCAAATTAAAAAGTGACACATTTCACCCTTTCAAGAATTTGAAAAAAAAATTAAAAAAATTCACCTCTGCCCCCTCCTCCGCTGCAACTCAAACCCCTCCCATTCTCTCTCTTCTCACATGCTCTCTCTCTCTCTCTCTCTCTCTCCCCTTGCTACTCAAATCATCTCTCTTTCTCTCTCATCTCTCCCTATTTTCCTCTCTTATCTCACCGACCCTCTACCTCTTGTATCTCCTTCATTTTTTCTCTCTCTTGTTGCCGGTAACAATGGAGGCAAGTTCATGGGCTAGCCACCTCAAATCTAAAGGGCAAGGTCGCGAGCCAGCCACCTCAGATCTAAAGCCCAACGATGATGTATGAGAGGGAGAGGGACGTAGAGGATGGAGAATGGAGGATGGGGTGCGACTTTCACGACGGAGTGGGGAATAGAGGTTGTAGTTGGAAAGAGAAATGGCTTGGATGTGTGAATACCAAAAAATACATTTTTTTAAAAGAGATGATTTGAGTAGCAAGGGGAGAGAAAGAGCGGGTGAGAAGAGAGAAAATGGGAGGGGTTTGAGTTGCAGGGGAGGAGGACATGGAGGAGGGGCGGCAAAGGTGAATTTATTTTTTCAAAGTCTTAAAGGAGTGGCAGGTGTCACTTTTTAATTTGCTAAGGATACCGATGTGGAAAGCTTACCTTGACATTCCCATGCCAGAGAGGTTTTCTCGAAGGGGAGGTGGGTTGCAAAGGTTGATTATGGTTTGGGGGGTAAAGAACTATATTAGGAAACTATTACGATCAGCATATCATACAATAACCATTTATTAGGAGGAAATCACGTGATTGATACGCCTAGAATCATGGTGGTGATATTCGTGGAAGATGCTCCTGCCCGAGAGAGAGAGAGAGGCAACGGAGGCGGAGGTGGAAGGGAAGAAGAGAGGTTTTTTTTTTTTTTTTTAAAGGTTTAAATTTAATTTTCTATTTTTTATTAATTTTATTTTCTTAAGCATTTTTCAAATCCACATGGCATGTTATTATTGAATATGTGGGCTCCACACATGCCATGTCATCAATCTAACAGAAGTTTTGACAAAATCTCACAGCATGACAATTTTGATGTGTAAGGTGCAACATAAAAAATTAATAATGTCAAAAAAAAATATAAAGGACCAAATGTGATAATTTCGCAAACTTCAAGGATCATTACCTTGAATTTAAAAAAATTAAAAAGCCTTAAATACCAGGACTACGCGCTCGAGCCTTTTCATATATGCACATTTTCTTGCCTTTTTTTTCCTGTATGTTTATTTCATTCAGCAAGAGAAATTTGGAAGATGATTTCATAGCCATCTTAGATTGGAAGATGATTTCATAACCTAATGGAGATGAAAATTTGAGTTGGATAAGTTTGGAGGCCAAGAAAAATTTAAAAACAAGAAGGAAAAAAGAAGGTTGGGATCTAGGGAGATCATGTTGAAATTGTCTCTTTGACATGGATTGTTATCATTTTTAAACCCTTTTTGGTTATCATCTTGCCATCCTCCACCACACCCTTTTTGCTCTAATTTTGTAGCATATCTGACTTCTAATTTCCATATCCAATAAACGAAGAAAAAGCAAAAGACGGTGATGTCTCCAACATCTTTGAGCAAAATCAGATGTGGGTTTGCTACACCACACCGTGAAATTCTTTCACATATTTGGTGAGAGAGAGAGAGAAAGAGAGACAAAGAGGGGGGTTGGGGGAGGGGTGCCGGATTGGGTTTTGGTTCGGCTGCTCAGGAGAATATTATTTATTATTATTATTTTAAGATGAGTTAACAGTTTTAGACTTTGTTATGTGGGAAGACATATGTCAAAAATTTAGAATAGGGACAGGGAGGGGACACCAATTTGGCAACACTGGATCTGCTCCCCCTAACCAAAAATTTAGATAATTGCATTTCCTGGAAACATGGAAATTAATATTCTTCATTCCCATCTCGTGGAATTAGATATGAAAATTTATTTCCAAGAAATTCTATGCTCGAACCAAACGGACCCCAGGCGAGCACGACACTGCCTTGGCTGAACTACTACCTCATTGCCACATTAATAGTCAGTCCTCTTTCATCCCCATGGCCCTCATTCCCCAGATCCCCACTGCTCTCGCCCATATCACTTGCTCTACTCCTCCACTGCCTCACTCATTCCAACCTTAATTCAAGCCTGCAGCTATTCATCCTCAACACGCGTGTTGGCGTCTTAATTGGAAGATTGGTAGAGTTTCGACTCGGGTGCTCGCACCACCACCTTCCACGAATTGGTTCTTGTTGGTTCTGCTGTTTATGGGCTGTCTTCGGCCTTCGGTTTTGTCTGATGTGTAGCTGCTGTTCCCTTGGATGTGAGTTTGGGTTCGATGGGTGTGAAGTGCGTCGCAGTGGAGTTTGTTATTGGGGATTTCCTGGTTTTATGTTTTTCCAATTTTAAGGCTTTGTTCCAGTGGGTTTGGGGTTCTTGTTTGTTGTGTTGGTTTGGAAGTTTGTTGGTTTGTTTTGGCCCTAGTTTGTAGTTGTCTTCTTGATGCTTCTCCTGTTGCAAGGATGATCATGGCGGTAGCATTTTCTTGTTTTGTTAGTTTGTAGTTGTCTTCTTGATGCTTCTCCTGTTGCAAGGATGATCATGGCGGTAGCATTTTCTTGTTTTGTTTTAGTTGCCAGGATTTCGTTTGTTTTGGGCCTTTTGGATCTTTGCTATGTTAGGCTTTATTTGTAACCCTTTCTTATGAATGAAAGTTTAAAAAAAAAAAAAAAAGGATTCAATTACAAATCTAATTTGTAATTATTTCAAAAGTCTTTCGAGATCCTCTAAAATTCTAATTGACTACACCAGCTTAGACTAACACCACACTAGCGTTCCAAGAACTCAATCATTTCTTTGATCTTTCTTTTATTGCATGTCATTCAAGTATAGTTTGTGCAAAAATCCCAACATATTGCCCTTGATTAATAAAAGTACTAAAACATAACACCCTATGAGGGGGGGAGGTGGGCACTCCCCCTCCTCCCCTCCTCCCTTCTTGTCCCTCCCTCTCCTCCTCTCCCTTTCTTCTTCTCCCCATCTGTCTGCCGCGCAAATCTCACGGCCTGGAGTTCCGGGCCGAGGGGATATGCGTTAACACGCGGTTTCTTGCTTTTGGGTGCGGTGCGGTTTGTGCGCGGGCGTGCCAGCACGGTCTACGTGCGTCGATGTATTGATGAGTGTTGGATGGTTGAGTGGTGCGCCTGTTTGAACTCGTCTTCCTAATCAAACGATTGTAGCCGAGAGAGGAACTGGTCTCGGCAGTCAGGTTCACGGCCTGAACTACAAGGCCGTTGAGTGATGGTGTAGGTGGTGGGTTTTGGGCGGTGCTCCGCGCGCTGTTAGGGAGCGACGGTCGTATGATATATGGGGTGAGTGAACGAACAACAAGGATGGTGCTCCGGCGCCATGAAAATCAAGGGTCGTATGATATATTGATGAATGGATTTTCCTTACAATCTACCACTACTCCTAGGAAAGCAAGTAAAGATATTGAAAGTGCATTACAGGAAAAAATAAGTTGCTCCGTGGGAGGCTTTGTTTTTGGTGTTGAACCTTTTGAATGTAGCTCGAGTCTTGTATTTATAGGAAGAGTCCCTGGATGAGTAATCGAGGTTAAAAATCTGCATGGTGGAGCTGGATTGGAGCAAGTGGGCAGTCCAATCGACATTTGGGATCGTGAAGTATGGTGGTGTGACCCCAGAAATCCCGGTGAATCTCGGCCGCGCTCTTGATCGGGTCTCTAGCTTCTGGCCGTGGAGACGCATTTATGGCCTGGATAGCTGGCGAACCAATATCTCAGGCTGTCAGAATTCTTGTGAGAATGTCCACGTCTAATCACTCTGATCCCCATCACCAAATTCTGACTTCAGTCACTTCCCACCTTCCCTCATGCATTAAATGCTTCTTTGTGGACAGTGGGTCTCCTGCATTAAACAGGGCACTACTTCATTAAATGAAGCCTGGGTCCCTGCTCTCACGTGATGATCTGACTTTAATGCCTTGGCCGTAATTTTGTTCGGCCTCGGCCTCGGCCTTCCCCTGAGGCCGAGATGATCATGCCTTAGCATTTCCTCTTTTGTCTTTAGGAAGGCGAAGTACCCTGGCGAAACGCTGCGTTTCAGCTTTTACGAACAAGTGCCAGGGCCGAGAGAAGGGGCTCCTTCGGCCAACTTATGGCCGTGATTTATCAGGCACAAACACCATCTTTTTCCCTCCCTCTCATCCTTCTCCCTCTCTTTCCACTTTCCTGGGGGCTCTTGCTGGCCCATCTCTCCCCTTCCCCTCCCCATATTTACTTGGATCTTGGGTTTTAGCTTAGATATGTTTGGATCTAGGTCTATTTGTGTGTTTGTTTTGTTTGGTTAGGTGGTTGGTGTTGACTCTGCTCTTGACGGTAGCGGCAGTAGTGACGCTAGATTGGGTCTCTCCTCGGGAGAGTTGTAATACATGGTGGCTAATGTTTTATATTTATTTCGACGACGGCGACAACAACTTTGGTGGTAGTTTTATAAAAAATTTAGTTTTCCTTTTCCGTAAAGCAAAATACAAAAAAATAATAATTATATTATAAAGAACATAAAAACAAAATTGGAAAGGTTTTAGGGTACAATGAGACTGAAGAAAAATAAATTAACAAGTAACTAAAAGAAAAATAAATTATAAGTAAGATTATGAGATTTGTACGATGAAGCACGTCAAAGACGCTGTCCTAAAGCCTTTGTAGCCTCCCTAGGTGCAAGCACTGCGGTCTACAAGACAATAAGATACGACCCCTAATACACAAGCTCAAGATCCGTTATGAGCACGTCATAGACGGATATAGGTCTTCAAGTCACAGAACCGTTGCCCAAAAATAATAATATAAGTAGAGAAAATATAAATAGTAGAAGAGGAGAAAATCAAATTTTGGTGGTGATTGTGGTATGTGATATTCTGATGGTTTATGAAACGTGAAGGAGGAGTGGCCTTTTATAGGCATCCAAGAACATGTAACGTTCACCACATTAAACCAGAAAATTATGGCATTCAATATAGAAATAAGAACTACAAATTAAATATGTATAACCCCCACAATAAATAAAATAAAACAACAAAAATAATGAAATAAATCAAAAGGGTTAAAATTTTAAAACCTTTTTAAAATTCCAACAAGTTCGGTCGCTTGAGGGGTTTCGTCATTTCGGTCTCCTGTTTTGTTTGTCATTTTGTTTCTCCTTTTGTTATGTTGACCATTTACAGATTTTCTCATCTCTGGGCCGTCCGAAGAACTTTGATTGGCTATAGGAGGTTTTCTTTGTCAGGTTCTGAGTTGAGTTGGTGTGCTTTTTTGGGGTTCTTCTTTGCTGTCGTCCCGTGCTCTTCCTTTGTGTACTCTCTTGTGTCTTTGACCCTTGGTGTGCTATGAAGTTCTTGTGCTGTTCAAAGGACTATGAGTTCTCATAGAAGGTTTCTTTTGACAGCTGGAATGCATTGCAGTTCTCTACTATAGGTCTACTGTGTTAGTGTTTTAGTAGGTTTTTTCTTTTTTCTGGTTTTTGTTGCGGTCCTATGAGGCCTGGGTTGGACTCTCCTGTTAGTCAATGGCATGTGTGTCTTTCCTACCATAGTGTTTGTCCCATGTAATTTTCCTAAGATGGTTTTAATGAGGCCCCTATAATTGTGCCGGTCTTTGTATGCCTTTTATGGTTTCTGAATGAAATCTTATTCTCAAAAAGTATAGTTTGTGGAAATGTCCCACATTACTTATGTTGTACATAAAAATCTCACCTTTGATTGCTTCTTTTTTCTTTTTAAAGTTTCTTGAATAAGTTGCTCCACTGAGCCCTTGGTACTTGTTTGACGACATATCCATCAATATGTTAGGTTTTAGGTTTCATGAGGTGCATTAATGTGTTAGGTTCCTGCCCCAAATCGATCTCCAGCTTCTTTTCCTCTCTCAGCTCAATCATTTATCTCTCTGTCGTCACTCTGCTGCTATATACTGCCGTTTCAGGTAATGTAGGATTTTGAATTTAAAAAAAAAAAAAAAATTGTTTAATTTAGATTTTAACTGAACCCTCAATGGGATTTAAGTGTTATATTCTGGGATTAGTTATTAGTTGGTTTTACAATATGAAATAATTTGGACATTTGTCCTTTAAATTGTGAATCCCAATAATTGTTTAGTTGTCTCTATAAAGCTCAGGTCATACTTTTTTGCATTCAGCTTTGACCGTGATTGGAAGTAGATTGAAGCATTCATTGGGTCAAAGACCTTCATGCAGGTTAGCTTTCAAAGGACAGTCTAGTTACTATCTGCAACAAAGAGAAAGAAATGCTTTAGTGACTATCACCAACTTATGCGATTGTTTTTATCCTTTATCTGCAAGTTCATATATCAGACAACAATGAATACCATTATCCATAACAGAGATTGTTTTTGCAGATACGTAGTCATGCACAGAAGTATTTTCTGAAGGTTCAAAAGAACAGGACATGCGAACATTTACGTATAGTCATGATAATATGGTTCCTCTCACTGTTTCACTTTTGTCTCACTAAGTACCTGTTGGTTCTCTCTCTCCTGCAAGTATTCTTTTCGCCCAATGTCGTAGTGGGCGTGCTCGAAGAGGATACAGGAGCTGTTAGAACTACACCAATGCCCCGATTGTTTCCTTCTTGGCCCACGCAGATGTTATTTCACTATTCAACAAAATTGAAAGTTGAATCAGGTTGACAAGAAATCCAGTCCAGCCCTCCTTGGGCCTAACTTCTGAAATTCTTCTGATTCGTGGGTTCTGCTTTATAGGCGTGCCACTGTTGGATTATAACCAGTCCAACAGACCTGGTATGAGCGCGCGTGGTTGATATTTTGTGGAGTCTACGCCTTCTTCCTGAACTTCTATTCAAGCCATTGTGCACCAGGTGGGGTCCTGGCCTGGTTTGGTTCTTTTCTATGCCCCAGTTAAGAGGACTTCGCAATTCTTTCTCTCGTGTATATGTCGGCTATGGCTGGTGTGAGCAACACCTATCCAAGCAAGGGAAAAAGACAAAGTTCTTGGTCGAGGAAACGCCTCGTGTGGGTTTACAGACCTAAGTTTGAGTTCAAATGTATATATATATATATATATATATATATATATATATATATTTATATAATTTAACCACAATTTCGGGCCCAACTATATGACTTTCGGGCCCAGTTGGTTGCGTCCCTCAAGCCTTATGCGGCCCGATTCGGGCTAAAAACCTTTAGTGATATTTATAATTTAAATAAAATGAAAGCGGGGGAATAGCTTAAGTTTTGCAGATATAGAAATAGAAGCAAACATAAACATAACAGAGCTCTTTAGATATGGGTTCCATCATTCTCATTCGCTTAACTTTTTAAATTAATGACAGAAAAAGGAGAGATTCCGTGCTTATTACTTTCAAATTATGAAAATACATTATCATGGTGGTACAAGGTTCATAGCCGACTAAATTATACAGACATCGAAACTGAACATTTTCAGAAGTTAATCATACCATGGAAATGGCAGAGAAAAAAAAGACGAACACAGAGATCGTTAGGCCGTCTGAAATCTGAACGGGATAACTGGAATGCCTTGAGTGCTTTTTTGAGTGTTTTACGAGACGTTGCGTCTGGTTTTGGAGAGAGAGTCCCCTTCTTCTGTGCTGGAAGCTCTCTATTTATAGAGGCAGAGGAGGTCTCAAATGACTGGGTAAGGATATTTGTCTGTTGTCCAAAGTCAGCTCCTGATTTGACGTTCTGAACTGGTCCGTAGAGAGGAAGATTGGTCTTTCTGCGAGAACCGCTGGTTCCTTGAATTGGTCCCTTGGTCTGAAGCGTCTTCGTCCTTGTCGATTTGATGTGCAAGTTGGCTTCTTACCTGGCTTGGTGGCTTCCTTCGGCGGCTGGTTTTTCTTCTTGGAAGAGAGAAAAGTCAAATCGTCATTTAATGCTGATGTTCCTTCTCTAATCTCGCGTGGGTTTGGAATGGCTCTCGATTTTTTTATTCTCAGTGGTCCAATCGTTTTGGGCCCTCTGCTTTTGGGCTTTGGATTTTGATCTTTGCTTAGGTGTTAGACAATTGTTGGGCTTGGGCCCTTGCCATGTTCCTTTTTGGGGACGTAACCAGTTTTGGTTTATTGACCAAAATTGGGTACAAACATTGCCCCCCAGTTTTAATGGGCTTGGGTCAAGTCTATTAAAACTGACCCCCAGCTTCCTACGATGTCCAATCGTACGAAAGAGAATTTTTGAAAGTAACGCGCCAAGTTCGTGATAGCAACTATCCTATCACGTCTGGCAATTAATTCGGCCTGTCAAAAACCTCTCAGCTTCTTCTTTTTCGAAGTTGTTTGCTCGATACGCACATCTTCTTTTCACTTGCTTTCGCGCTCATCGTCCTTTTCCATTCCTTCAGAGAAACCTAAACCATAAAAAGAATTTTTTGCCATGGCTCCTAAGAAATCAAAGGCTGCGAAGTCTCCACCGGAGTTCCTGAGTGGCTCTCCGAGCAAGCCGCAACGGAACACGCTGATGAGTTCCTTTCAACCCTTGCTCAGGAACAGGGCGGACGTCCTATCGCGGTCTATTCCCCTTTTCCGATAACCTTGAGAGGCCCATTCCAGACGCCGTTTCTGGGTCCTTACTATCTTCAAGCCAAACCCGAAGCCCTTCTTTTGCTAGATACTCGGTTGGTTCGCGCTCCATTCGCGTATGGCTTGGAGGACATTGATTGGAGCTCCTGGGAAGCCAATCTGGAGCGGTTGGGCTCCAACCTTGACATTCCTGTGTCTGAAGTCTACTTTTCTTGGTCAGATTGGGTAGACGAGATGAAGCCCTTATTTTCAGATGTTTGGAAGCGAAATGGGATTTTCTACGCCATTCCGCCTGTCAAAAAACAAGATTAATCTGAACCCTTCGCTGTTGGGGGCCGCTCTCCGTTTCTGGGACAGCACTTCAAACACATTTGCCTTCGGGCCAGGTCCTATGACCCCCACCGTTCCTGGACATGGCGGCCCTCTTTGGCTTCAAGCCCTGGGCGGAAATCTGATGCGCTGGGCGACTGATGAACTGGAGAATCGGCGGGTCAAAGTTCCGATGAAGGCGAGCAAATCCGAGGTTCTTCGCCTGAAACCTATTCTGGTTTTATGATGACTTTCCAAGGCATGGCTGACCGTGAACAGGAGCACATGATGTTTCTGCTGTTCCTGCTCAACTGATTCATCTTCCCCAACATGGGTGACAGTGTTAGCCCCGAGTACATGCACCTGGCTGAAGCCCTTCACAACGAGTCGGGTCTAGCTCCTGGCCCTTTTATGTTGGCGTCGCTTTACCACTGCCTTTGCCAGATAACGGTCAATCCTCTTGACCTTGCTGTGTGTGGGCCTATCTGGATGGTCCAAGTATGGCTGGAGTGGTACTTCCCAGAGCTTGGGACCGAAGATTTGGTGTATCTTGAAGACGAAGTCCCTCCCTCGCTCTCAGCCATCGCTCCGAAGAGATTGGTCAGCATCGAGGAGTGCTTTGTCTTTTTGGGAATGCAGAAGGCGCCCCAGCGAAATTTGGTTTCGTTCCCTTGGCTGCGACCTTCCTTGGTTCACAGACGGCGGCCTTCACCAAGCTCCTAGTCAGTGGAGGGAATTGACCAATTTCCGGTCTCAACTCCATGCTGACATGAGCCTCTCTTGCTTGGTTAGCAGGGACCTTTCCTTCGGAGGGGTCATGAATGACAAATGGTGCAGCGATGGAGTTGAAGCTTACAACCCTCAATTTGTCAGCCGGCAATTTGGGTTTGTCCAACCTATCCCCGAATTAAGATACAGCTCTGCTAACAAGGGCAGCTCCTGGCGCAATTTGGCTCCTGAAGAGCCGAACTGTCAGGGCCAGAGTGCCCCCGTATACTCCCTCTTCACTCTGCACTTAAAACTTCCACGAATTTTGGGAGGGGAGATTTTTTTCCTGGCTTCCTGAACCTGCCAGCTTTTCCACGCCTCCGCTTTTCAAGGTTGCCCTTTTGCCCGAGAGATGACGGATGACGAAGAAAAGTCCATGAGGAGGAGGCTGCTGCATCTTCAGAGTATATCGGTAATAGGTGGGTGTCTGAGACTTCAGCTTTCTTTCTTAGTATTGATTTGTCAATTTCTAACAATATGGATTGTTTTTTGTCGATTGATAGAGACGAGTCAAGGCGAACCTCTTGTTCCAGGAAACCACTGGTAAGACCCTGATTAATCTTACTCACAGGCTCCCTTCATCTCTTTTCCGATGCCTTTTCCTGATATGGGTCATTTTTCCTGACCGTAGCTCGGACTGACGTCACCTCTTCTGGCGATGTTGCTTCAGGTGCAAGAGTGGAGGAATCCTTTGCCCCTCCCCCTTCTTCTGACCCCTCTGCCCCCGGTCCATCAAGCGTAGATAAAGGAAAGGCCCCTCTGGTAGAGGAAGAAGAAGAAGAAGAAGAAGAAGAAGAGGGAGGTGACTTGCCCCTTCGAAGAAAGCGAAGGGCTTCACCCTCGCCGGGCTCTAGAACGTCAATCCTGAAGGAGGTTCGAATTTCTCCTTTTTTTAAGTCATTCTTGCCCTTGATAAATGGGTTTTTAAACAAAATTACTTATTTATGGTCCCAGGTGTTAGTGAAAAGAGGGCTAGAATGGATTCCTTTTCTAGCGAGGGAGATGAACCAGAACCGGATTCCATGCCAGTTCCTAGGTTCGACCTTTCGACCTTGTTCGAATTTTCCTCGGTTTCCTTCAATACCTATATGAGATTGTTGTTTGCGATTGCAGCGCCCAGGCAAAGAGAGGGTTACGGGCCCTTTTCCAGACGATGGGCGCCCCCAAAAAATCACTCTGATAGTGAAGACTATCAAACTCCAGGAAGGAATTGACCTTCCCCCTTATGATCCTCTGCCCGCACCGAATTCAGCTATGGCCCACATGAACCGCCCTATTTTTTCAAATCTTGGAGCATCCGGGGCTTTCGGGCCCCAATCCAGACGTGCTACCAACCTTACAAGTACAGAGGGGCGGAAAGTCCTGATGACCTTGAGCAAGCCGAATGTGGTGCTTGCTAACGCAGTGGAAGGGCTTAAGGTTTTGTGGAACACGATTCAGGGCTCCAACTTTCGATCCTGTGGAGGATCATGATACCCTTTCGAAGATTCAGCCTCTTCTCTGCAGATTGCTGAAGTGAAGCCACATATTGCCCCGGCGTCTAATCACTTGGACCGATGGCTAAGCAAGACACTAAAACATATCTGCGTCATCAAAAGTATCCTTCCCTCTGGCAGATCCTGAAGAGATTCTGGAAGATCATTGTGATCGCGAGAAGGATTTGCAGAAGCTGTCGAAGCTGCGGAGGAGGTTCTGGACAGGCTGAGGCGTTGGAGCAGGAGGAGGTTGCTTTGAAGGATGAAATTTCTGCCGATCACAAATTGAGGGGTCGAGCTGGAAGCCAAGATGGCGGACATTCGGGTCCGAATGCGGCCAGTGAACCTGCTGTTCAAGATTTGACTTCTCGCACCTTTCGGGCCAGATTAGCCAGCAAGAAATTAACCTCCACGCGGCGGGCCCTTGACTTGGATATGGACAATTTGTTCGACTTAATTTCCACAATTTTAGAATTTATCGCTTAAATTCCAGTTATTGTAATTTTATTTTGGCCTGTAGACATTATCATATTCTAGATCATGCCATGGTACTCTTTCTCCTTTAATTTGTCTTCGACAGTTATTTTCATCCAACCATTAATTGGCTCAATAACTGCGATTTTAGGCAAATCGAATTTCAGGCGAGTGGTCCTTTAATCCCAATGTGTACAAACCTGGTACCAATATTCGTTTTTAAGGAATAAAAAGCCCTTCCACAGTTATTTTTTGGGCCTATCCCCAAGCGATGCCTCGTTGAGTGTCGCGCCTTTAACCCATCATGTCCTTTTTCTGAACACGTGTCACGCTCGATGGAAACTTGTCAGGCGGCTGAATTGAAAGGTCGTGTCGGGTTTTAAATATCTAAGACGAGCCTTCCCCTTCTTCCGCCTTTCCATTTCCTGTCTTTTTCGAAATCGTGTTAAAAGAGTCCGTACTTTCCTTAGAGCGAAAGTTTTCAACTTCCCTATTTTCTTTCAAACTTTTGAATCCCTATTCGTTCCCAGTGCTTTTCTGAAAAATGGCGCCTAAGAATCGTCGACCTCTGTTCCTAATGCCTCTTCTTCCAGTGCCGCTTCCGCCGGACCGCCGTTTCTTTCCGGGACGGGAGTAAACACTTTTGCCACCGTTTTTAACGGCTGGGGTCGAAGGTTTGCTGCTGGCCGTGCCCAGTTCTTTTTGTGCAAAGATGCCATCAGCTTTGCAAATGCACACGCATATTAGACCCTCGGTACTTTGACCAGAAATCTGATCAGCTTTGGAACTACGAGGTGCATCTTGTTCGTGCTCCGTTGCCGGTCTGCCGCAAAGGGGGTGTCGACTGGTCAAATTGGAACAAAATGCTTCCCCGGTTCTTCCCAAAAATCGATGTGTCAAGTGTTGAACTACGTTGGGCAGACTTGGGTGAAGAGAATGGAGCCTCGATACAGGGGATTGCCTGGCTTGATAACGGTATTTATCAAGCCATCACTTGCTCCATCATTCAACCACAGGCCGATTCTCCTCTTCTAGGTTCAGCCCTGGTCTTTTGGAACAGTGCTTCCAACACCTTCGATTTTGGGGTCGGGCCTATGTCGATTTCCATCCTTGATCTTGCCGTGATTTTTGGATTTCGACCGCATGGGCGGAGTGCCTGACTGGTTAGGGGACTTTGAGGATGGCCCCTCTCAGGAGAAGGAGAGAAAGAAGAACCTTGAGGTTCTTATTAATTTGATAGGTTCTAATTAGAAGCAGGAGTAAAGTGGGCTAACAAACTACCGATAGAGCTATCTGAAGCAGAAATATACAATTTTAGAGGGACGTCCTTTATTCTCAACGAAGAAAAAGGTTGGATCTTCCCGGCCGAATTGGCGATGAATCGCCTGAGGAAATTGATCTTTCCGAGCAGACTCTACAATTCTTTCTTGCTGCGAGGAACAGGGCCGTCAATGATTGCCTTGGCTTTATTCTTATCCACTTCGATGCCCCTATGATGAACCAGAAAACCCAGGAAGTTTCCCGCCTGGACGTCGAAAGCGCATTTTTTTGGGTTCATTTTCAGTTGATGCTTCCTCATTCTGATGAAAGCTTTTCTGAGGTCTTCCACATGATCCTCCTGCTCCTTTGATTTGATGACCACGTCGTCTATATATACTTCCAGGGTGTGTCCGATCATATCATGGAAAATGGCGTTCATTACCCTTTGATACGTGGCTCCTGCATTTTTCCAGCCCGAAGGGCATGACCAGATATTCATATGCTCCCACGTGTCCTGGGCATCTGAATGCTGTCTTATGAATGTCTTCTTCAGCGACCATGATCTGGTTATACCCTGCGTTGCCATCCATGAATGACAGAATCTTGTTACGCGCTGCTCCATCAATCAGCATATCAGCCATTGGCATAGGGTATTCATCCTTTGGAGTAGCTTCGTTAGGTTTCTGTAGTCGACACATACTCTCGCAGCCTTGGTGACCTTTTGAGAACGGGCACAATGTTTGCCAACCATTCGACATACCGGGCTGGCCTAATGAATCCTGCCCTTAATAATCTCTGGATCTCCTCTTTTACCTTCAACTCAGTTTCCACTGACATCCTTCGCTTTAGCCGCTTTCCTGCTTTATAGCCCTCTTTTATGGGCAATCGGTGTTCTACCAAACTCCTATCCAGTCCTGGCATTTCATGGTAATGCCAAGCGAAACAGTCTCTGAATTCTTGGAGGAGAGAAATTAGTTCTTTCCTGATGCTAGGGTCCAAGAGGCCACTGATGAATGTTGGCCTTGGATCCTCATCAGTTCCCAAATTATTTTCTTCAAGAGGGTCCTGAATTTCTGGAGGTGTCGTGCCTAGCTTAGTGGGCCCTAATTGGATTTCTTCATTTAGTCTCTCCTGATTCGGCCCAGTTATCTTCAGAAACAAATTCAGCCATGTAGTTGGTTGGATCCATTCCTAATTCTTCCTGCATTACCTCTTCCGTTTGCAGCCGTTCTACTAGAGGCGGCTCTTGCTCCTGGAGGTCGTGTTTATCCATGGGAATTGGCGAAGGATACTTGGGGCCTTTCCCATTCTTCTCCTGAGAAAATGAGGCCCTGTTGGATGAACTTCTGGGCCATCACTCCTGGAGAGTGGCCGTTCTTGATTAGTTCTGGAATGGTGAGGGGAGCTATGTCCTCGTTATAAAACCGTGCGTCAATGCTATTGGCAGATGGCAGGAATGGCTGTGGATCTGCCTTTATCATTTCATAATCCCCTAACTCTTCGTCCCACATCAGTAACTCTTGCTGAAGGGAAGATGGTATCGACATGCTCTGATGAATCCAATCCCTGCCCATTAAAGCATGGTAGGATGACGTGCTATCTACCACCAAATATGATACCATCAGATTCTTAGATCCGACTTCAAATTCAGCTACCAGAATGCCATGGGTGGCAGTAATGGTCCCTCCGAAGTTAGATACAGTCAAATCCTGGGGGATGAGGTCTGCCTTGTTCTTTCCCAGCTTCTCTAATCTTTTGAATGGTAAGATATTCACAGCGGCCCCTCCGTCGATTAGCACCTTCTTAAATGGTACACCGTTGATTCTGGGAGAGATGAACAAGGGTCTCAAATGCTTTGTCATGGCTCGGGTTGGTCCTGGTGAAGAATACCCGAGGAATTCCTTCCTTGGAATTTTCCATTTTTCCAGCCGTGCTTGATCCATTTATCTTCAGGATTTCAGGCCTTTCATCATGATCATCGATTATGTGTATCAACGCAGACGGGTGATCCCCCACCAGACTATCGCCCTCCATATATCCTGGCTGATTCTCTTGTGATCTATAGAAGCTGGGAGGACGTACACCATATTTATGGGCATAGTTCTCTCGAACAGCATGCGCCGGTTCAACTTCCATAGGTTGATTTTCCCGACGTTCTTTCTTTGTAGCGATTCTTGAGGTTGTTGGGTCTCAGCCTGTCCTTCTGCCGCGAGTGGCCCTTGGGTCCCCTTCCAAGGTTCCGAACGTTAAGGCTGGGGTGTGATTTGGCTGCTCACCTTCTTCTTTGCCTCCGATTTTTAATCCCAAGGCGGCTTTAAACTCCTCATGATCGAGTTCATAGTTCAACCAATCGTCATCCTCTTCTTCGGACATGTTATCATCTTCTTCTTCTTCTTCCATGGATAACTTGGCCCGAATCATCTTCTGCGGCATTATCACCTTTAAACCGGACCTTGATGGTCCGCCTTCGTGCCTTGCTGCCATTATTTCTTTAGTATTCTGATCGTGCGAAACGGCCTCACTTTCGGCCCTTGCAGGGCGCTTGAGGATAGTTTTGCCTATTGAGAGCCTTGGTAATTTTGAGTGAAGTGATGACTGGTACGCTGAAGCACGGTGTTGTGGCTTGGACTCTCTTGGCTCCTGCTCTTCCTGGATCTTTGGAAAGGTAGGGATGCTTTCGGTCTAAGGACTCCAGTGGTTGGTCGCTTTCTACTTTGTACTTCATGATCCCTGTCTTCGGCGTTGGCAACAGAATCAAGGTTGGCCGCTTGGCTTTCCAAATGTCTTCTGGCCTTCCCATATTGCCTCCTGACTCTCCGGCCTGGGTATTGGTCAGTTCCCTTTCGGGCTTGCCTCGTCTTCCCATCAGGTACCATCTGCCATTTTGGACCGTTGCAATTTTTCAGGCTCGATTGGCTTTGCATTGGTCAAGTTGGATGTGGTGGATGGTCTGCTATTTCCTTCATTTCGAACGCGCATCTTCCCAGGTTGTGCAGATAATGCCCCGGATTCAGGTCGGACCAATCTTGTGCGCCATTCGTCTCTATCTTCTAACCTCATGCGTTCGGCAGTCTTTGGTATGAATGGTTCTTGGGTGGCTTTTCCGCTTACCTCTCGAAATTTTTCAAAATTACCCTTCGGGCCTAGTCGTAGGCTAAAAGGGCCATAGTTTCGGGCCTCGGACCTGTGGTAGTTCTGGTCATCTTCGACCATGTTTTGAAGTAATCGTTCATCTATGTTTCCCCCTCCGCAGGTATCTCGAGCTCGCACTCGCATTTGCATCGGCTGCACATCACGATTCCGGGCGTGATGGTTGCCTTTGGTCTTTCTATCAATGACGAGCTAGCCTTTCTTGCTTTTTCAATATCCACTACGATCCTCCTCTTATTCTGTCTTTCGGGGCAGTTGACCCCAATCATATGAGTGGAAAACGGCTCGTTGTCGACTCTCATCGAGGTTGATTTGTCCAGGAGGATCTTGCCTTCGTTAATCAGATCCTGGATGGCATCCCTGAACTGAACACAATTATTAATAGCATGAGAAAAGGAATTATGCCACTTACAGAACAATTTGCCTTTCACTTCTTCTTGCTTTGGAAATACGTGTTTCTCGTCCAGTTTGATCACCTTCCCCCTGAGCAGTTCATCAAAGATATTTTCCGCTTTGGAGAGATCGAAGGAATATGATTTATGTTTTTGCTTGTAAGGCACGAAACCTCCGGTCGGTGGAGGATTACTCCGCTGCTCTTTTCCAGGTCTCGATTCCTGCCTTGCAGGTGATTGGATTCTTTATTTGAACAATCTCCGCGAGTGATACCTCCGGACCGACGTTCTCCTCGCTAGCTTCAGCAAATTCATTGATGACTTCCAGATGGTGGACTGGGTTTTTGAAGTAGATGGGCTTTGAACTGTTCCTTCTTTGCGCCTCTTCCTGGAGCCACAGTTCATATTTCCCAGCTCGTTGAGCCACGTCTTGCAAGTCCATAAACTCCTGATCGTCGAATTTCTTTCGAAGGGGTAGCCTGAGAGCATTCTGGGCCATCTTGATGAAGTGCTTCTCATCCATGGGGATTTTGCATTTCATCTTGAGCTTCTTAAAACGGGCGATGAAATCTTGTACCGTTTCATGTTCTCCCTGCTTCATGTCCGTCAGGTCATTGATAGTGACTTCAGGTTCGGGCCGATAATATTGCTCCATAAAAGCCCCTTCCATCTCTGCCCATCCTGGAATAGAATTCGGGCTCAAATTTGAATACCATGTGAATGCTTGGCCCGAGAGGGAACTCCCGAACAATCTCAGTTTCAGAAGAGGTTGGGTTTCAATAGCAACGCATTGGGCCAAGAAGCGCCCAATATGTTCTAATGCAGATGCGTACAAATCTTCTCCGTTGAATAAGCTGAAATTTGGTACCTTGAATTCCCTTGGGAAGGGTAATTCATCGATGTATGCAGGATATGGCTTTTGGTATGTGGGTCGAGCCGCCCTTCTGATTTCCGGCTTGACCATTATAAACGAGCTGCCGTAGCCCCTCTATTTCATTTCGTATGGCCTCGTCCGGATGGAATACCGGAGGTGGCTCGATAGCGGCCTGAGGGTTTCGTCCCGCCTCGTCTTCGTCGTCAGAATCTTGAGATTGCTCGGCGATCCTTGCATGATCTCTCCTGGTCCGTCCGTTACCCCCACTATTACCGTTGTTGTGGGCAATGTGGACGTTGAATCTTGCAGGTTCTCTCCATTTCTCAGCGTACATATTCTTCCGGACGGGTCCTGGTGGTAAGGCGGCCTCGCCGGTTCTTGGTGCTTGATATTTGGAAGAGTTACCAGAAGGTGTGAATCGCTGACCCCCGGTTCCTTGGATGGACTACTTGCTTGCGTAGCGATTGGACCAGCGAGTGCTCTGCTGAAGTGCCTGTGTTAGTAATCTGGAAAGGTGTTCCGCAAGAACTTCCTATCACCATTTTGGGAGACGTTGAGTTAGCATGGCCGCTTGTCTACCCGGAGAATATCTTGGAGCTCCTGCGGGGTGTTTTCATTTTCGAGGAGCCCTTTTTCTTTCCTGGGCGCGTCCTCTTCTTGTGCCATTCGTATGATTCGTTCGAAGATTTGACTCAGGTGAGCCCTAGTCTCGTTTCCTTGCAGAGTCGTGTTCTCATGTCCCTTTTCAACGGTCTGGACAATGCTTTTCGCCCAATGTCGTAGTGGGCGTGCTCGAAAGAATACAGGAGCTGTCAAGTATTCTTTTCGCCCAATGCCTGCTTTATTTTACTTATTTCTGTGATAGTATTTTGATGACATGAAGTCCATACTTTGTTCTACTAGCTAGCTTGCTGAGAGAGCTTTAGAAAGGGAAAAAGAAGTCATTCTGATTAACTAACTTTCTTTCTTGAATTGCAGAAACTAAAAGCCCGTAAATTTCTAGATATGCGTACATATTCAGATATTATAGTTCATTTTGCTGTTAGTAGTTTGGCATTGGTGCTTCTCTAGCTTAGCGTCTTGTTCTTGAATCTATATACTCTTGCTCACCTAATGATGGTTCTTTTTTTGGCAGACAAAACCAATTGACTTGTGTGATCAAAAGAGCTCTGTATGTGTCGATGTAGAGTCCGTCTCGTATCCGATCTATATTTATAAATACATAAATAAAATAATTGTTTCAAGATTGTGGCATTGAAATAAGGTGTTCTAATCACGTGTAGTTTGTTAGAGTTAGATTGGGTTAGCTAAGTTTGTTAAGCTTGTTAAGTAACATGGCTTAAGATAGTTTGTGATTGAGATGGAATTTCAAGTGTTAGTTTCCTTTTAGTTTTGTGATTATTGATTTAATATCCATTCTCTCTTGAATGGAATTTCAACCTAACATTCTACTTTTATTAGGTTGATAAGTTGAAGAAGAAGCTTAGGCATGAAGAGAATGATATGCTTAGTTTTACTAGACCCTTGGGAGCTCTACCTCGTCTACCTCTTTATGTGCCTCCTTATGTTAGTACTTCAATATTAATTCCTTTAGATCTCTCAGTGTTTTGGTTTTGCCTAAACTCTCTTTGGTTTTTCATATAATATAGAAATTCATGGAAACTATGAACATGTACTGCACTTCAGTTACATTTAGTTGGTTTTATGCTTATATCATATTTATTACATTTAGAAATTTATTGAATACATGACATTCGTAGGACTGCTGAGTCTATTGAATATATGGCATCACAAATATGAAGAAAACGATGCTCATAACAGTTAGACACCACAAAAGGTGAAAAATAACCGATGCTAAATACCTTATATACGAAAGTAAATATATCAAAAGTGAAGTAACTCTCCTTAAAAGACATCGCAAATATAAGAAAACAATGCTCATAATAGTCAGGCACTACAATGCGTGAAAATAACTGATGCTAAATTCCTTAAAGAGGCATCGAGAAATATATTTGAAGTGAAGTGGTTCTCCATAAAGGGCATCAAAACTATAAATAATAGTGATGCGTAGATGAAAATACTCTACAATGTTTAAGAAAAACTTATGCGAAAATTGTTATAGACATCAGAAAATGAAATGCAAGTGAAGTGGTTATTATTAAAATGTACCAGTGGTACACGAAGAGTCGTTGCTGTTATTGTCAAAGACATTGGAAGTCAATGTAATTTTGAAGAGAGTCAACAACTTATGGTCATTAAGGCATCGGGTTGAAGTAACTGATGTTGTTTACAGTAAAAGGCATCAGTTTTTCTCCGATGCCTTTTATACCCCCTTTAGCATCACCTTACAATACATCGGTTTTTGACCGTAAAATGCATGGGTTTTTCCCTGATGCCTATTAGCATTTTTTTGGTGGGTTATTTACTCAAATGGTCCTCAAACTTATACTCAAGTTGCATTTTGGTCCCTCAACTTAATTATTCGTTCAAATGGTCCACCAACTCTATATTAATTGGCAAATTGTCCTGCCGTTACATTTTTTTTGTGAATTTTAGTCAAGTCAACACTACAAGTGGGATATAGGATGGGTATACGCGTCTTTTTTATATCTCAAAAGGCTTTGACAACGTTGTTGTCTTTTTCATACCTCAAGAGGGTGCTGGATGTGGACATGCTCGCCTGAACGACATCCCAAACCATTGCACCAGACCGGCCATGGAATCAAGAAACAAAGCCTCACCTGCATCTAGTGGCGGAGGCACATGGGGACCAGTGCAGTCACTGGCCCCCACTGAAATTTTATTTAAAAAAAAATAGTACTAGTATACACTATACAAAGTCTGGCAGAAGCAGATTGTAGAAGGCATAGGGGCCAAAGCAGATTTCAGCCTTAGAATTTAAGCCATAGTGGCGTGATCCAAGCAACCAAAGTAGATTTCAGCAACGTGGGCTCTATTAACAGCCAATATCCTAAAATCATACATTACCCATTCCTAAAAGGATTAGAACTATTATTATTATTATATATTGTCTTCTTGTATAAATCAATAAACCTAAGCCTTTTTCTTTTTTCTTGGGTTAGAACAGATACACAGACCAAGCCAATTGATTGTGAGTTTTTTTTCTTCTCAAATTCTAATTATATTATCAAGTTTTTTTTTTCTCTATTGATTTTAATGGGTCTTTCAATTTATGTGTAGATTACCAAATAGAAAAGGCTTTGGAGATATTTGGTAAATCGCTATTCAACTCCAAGTATGTATTTGTATATCCTTTGTTATTTTTCTTGCGTAGTATGTAATTATTTATGCAATTGTGAACTTGTGTTGGTGAAATTTTAATTTTAATTTATAAATTTCTATATATATGATTTTCTATTGGTTTGATTAATATATTGTTTTGAATTGAATGCTCAATTTGCTTCGGTTTATAAGTTTGAGAAGATGTTCATAATTGTTTCAATTTAAATTTAGTTCATATATGTATTTCAGTTATGGAAAGATTTTTCAAAAGAAAATCAAAGTCTGAGTTAGTGGAGTTGTCACCTGCAAAGAGTCAAAAGAAAAATGATAGTAGTTCAAACCAAACTACGGAAGTTAACTTGGAAAATTTGCCAACTGATTCCCGGATTACGTAATCATATATTGAGTTACCATCCAAATGTTCGAGACCAAGTTCGAAGAGCTTATCTCCAAAAAGGTCCTTGTCAACCTCGAGGGCATAATTTTCCTTACAAAAATTTTGGAGCAAAACAAAGACGATTTAATCCTAGTTGGTTTAGTGAGTTTCCTCCTTGGTTAGAGTACAGCATAGAAAAAGATGCTGCCTTTTGTCTATGTTGTTATCTCTTTAAACCTGATATTGGAGAGCAATCTGGTGGTGAATCTTTTGTTGGTGTTGGATTTTCGAATTGGAAGAAAAAAGATAGACTACAAATTCATGTTGGAGGACCGAATAGTGCCCATAATAAAGCTTGGAGAAGTTGTGAGGTCTTATTAAACCAAAAACAGCATATTGAAACAATTCTCTCAAAACACTCAAACCAAGATCGAATTGATTATCGAACTCGTTTAGGTGCATCAGTTGGTGTTAGCAGGATACTTTTACAACAAGGGCTTCCATTTTGTGGGCATGATGAATCTGAAAATTCAACGAATCAAGGGAATTTTCTTGCATTTTTACGATGGCTATGTCGTTTCAATGATGATATAAAAGCTGTCACGCTAAAAAATGATCCTGAAAATATGAAGTTGACATCACCTGATATCCAGAAGGACATTTCAAGTGCTATTTCAACTGAAACTATCAATGCAATCATCAGAGATATTGGTGATTCATTATTTGCAATTCTTGTTGATGAATCATGTGACATGTCTTCAAAGGAGCAGATGGCAATTGTGCTACGTTATGTGGATAAAGGTCGGGTAATTGAACGTTTTGTAGGTATTGTGCATGTTACAGATACTAAATCTTCCTCACTCAAGTTAGCTGTTGATGATTTCTTTTCGAGACATGGATTAAGCATCTCTAGATTGCGAGGGCAAGGTTATGATGGCGCAAGTAATATGAGAGGTGAGTTTAGTGGTCTTAAAACACTCATTCTAAATGAGAATGACTTTGCTTTTTATGTTCATTGTTTTGCTCATCAACTTCAACTAGCTCTGGTAGCTGTGGCAAAGAAACATTCAGAAATTGCAGATTTATTTACTATGGTTTCTAATGTGGTGAATGTTGTGGGTGCATCTGCTAAGCGTCGTGATATGCTGAGAGAAAAGCATGCTGATACAATTTTTGAAGCACTCAATAATAATGAGCTCTTAAGTGGGCAAGGCCTGAATCAAGAAACTAATCTTAAGCGGTCTAGTGATACACGATGGAGCTCTCATTATAATTGTTTAATGTGTTTGGAAAACATGTTCCCGTCTATGATAGATGTGCTTAAGATTGTAAGAACAAATGGATCAGGTTACGAACAAAAATTTGAAGCAAAGGTTCTATTGACTTTTATGCAATCATTCAATTTCATTTTTGGTCTACACTTGATGAAAAGAATTTTGGGAATCACAAACGACTTGTCTCAGGCATTACAAAAGAAAGATCAAGATATTATGAATGTCATGGACTTGGTCAAAATATGTAAAGGAAGATTGCAAAGCATGAGAGATAATGGTTGGGATTCTTTACTTGATCAAGTTTCTTTCCTTTGTGGCAAGTATCATATTGAAATTCCTAAAATGGATGATATTTTTTCCAGTGGAGGGAGACCAAAGCGTAAAGCTCAGCCTATCACAAACTTACATCATTATCGTGTTGATTTATTCGTTGATGTCATTGATATTCAGCTCTAGAGAGTTAAATGATCGGTTCAATGAGAAGAATAATGAATTACTTCTTTGTATGGCATGCTTGAGTCCAAGTAATTCATTCTCTGCTTTTGATAAAGAAAAGTTGATGCGACTTGCCCAATTTTATCCAAGAGATTTTTCTGAGCATGACCTCAAATTACTTGAAGATCAACTTGAGAATTACATTTGGGACGTGAGCTCTAACAATGAATTTACAGAATTGAAAGGGATTACTGATCTTGCACAAAAGATGGTTGAGACAAATAAAGATAAGATCTATCCTTTAGTGTACTTGCTTCTGACACTAGCACTAATCCTACCTGTTGCGACCGCAAGTGTAGAGCGAGTATTTTCTGCTATGAATATTGTGAAGAATCGGTTACGCAATCGAATGGGGGATTTGTGGATATATGATTGCTTGGTTGCATATATTGAGAAAGACATTTTTAATAGTATAGATGACGAGGTTGTTATGCAACGATTTCAAAATATGAAAACTCGTCGAGGACAATTATGATTGTAATGAATAGACAATATTATAGACAATATGATTTTTGATGTTTTGATGTCTTATGAGTTCGAAGTTTTATTATTTATATTTTGTGAAAGGCCCCCAGACATATGAAATCCTGGCTTCGCCACCGCCTGCATCATAGCCCTCCAAGTTCTCACTATACCAGAACCCATCCTTTTTCGTTGTCCTCACTGCCAATAGCCTTTGGCCTTAGAAGCATCTACTCCTCTGCATCTTCTTTCTCTCATTTGCCTCCACAATCACCTTCATTCCCATGTTCTCTAGGTATCCAATTGCTCGCAAGGGTGTAGGTGTTTAAAGGGTTTCAACGAATATTTTAATTTTTGGCTTTTTTGTTTGTTTAATATGGGAATTTAGCTTTGTTTGATTGTTGAAAAAAGGAAGGAAGAAAGACAGGGGAGGGTTATGGTGGGTTAATTTTTTTTCCTTTTTTTTTTTACTATTGGGCATTTTAGTTTTTTAAAGTTTTTTTGTATTTTTATAGTATTTTATATAGATTTTAATTAATTAATTAATATTTTAGTATAAATTGATGATTTTAACTCTAAAATTAATTAACGGCAATATTAACGAAGTGTAACGATATGACCAATTTGCAGATTAATATAGAGTTGGTGGATCAAAATGCAACTCGAATATAAGTTTGAGGACCATTTGAATAATAACCCTAGTTTTGTAATATAGAGAAGTTATCCACAACACAACACAAAACATAAACTACTTGAATTATGATGGAACTACATCAACAGAGTAGAGCTCGTGCATGCTGATTTCTAGTTTGCCAACAAGTTATGTAAAGAAAAGCATACCAATAAAAACATTCCTAAATTGCAATTGGTCAATAATACTCCAGGAAAAACAAGGTACAATATATACAGAAGATTGAAAACAATTATAAATATATATTTTCACTTCTTTTTTTCATGGTAAAATTTTGAAAACCTTGTGGGGGATTGTTGGAATTTTAAAAAGGTTTTAAAAATTTAAATGTTTTGATTTATTTAATTATTTTGGCTGTTTTATTTTATTTATCGTAGGGTTTTACATATTTAATTTTCAGGTATTATTTCTATATTGAATATCTTAATCTTCTGGTTTAATGTGGTGAAGGTTATATGCTCTTGGATGTCTATAAAAGGACACTCCTCCTTCACATTTGATATATGATCAGAATATCACATACCGCAATCACCACCACAATCTGATTCTCTCTTCTTCTACCTTTGATACTTTCTCCACTTATATTATTATTTTTGGGCAACGGTGCTGTGACTTGGAGACCTATATCCGACTATGAACGTGCTCATAGCGGACCTTAAGCCTGTGTATGGGGGGTAGTATCTTGTTGTCTTGTAGACTGTTAGTACCTGCATGTAGGGAGGCTACAAAGGCATTAGGGCAGCGTCTTCGATGTGTTTCACCATACCAGACTCGCTTTCATAATCTTAATTTATTTTATTTTTATCTACCTATTATTTGTTTTTTTTAGTTTTACTTTACCTTAAAGAGCTTTCTATTTTGTTTTATATATTATTTATAATATAAAGGTTTTTGCATATGGCTTTACGGAGGAAAACTATAAATTTTATAACAAGATGCATACAACTTAAGGTAATCAATCAAAGGAAGCAAACACATAGCGCATATGATTAATTTGGTGAAAAGGAATTCATCAACAATAACATCTAGAAATCCATAAACTCAAAGCATCAAAACAAAGTAATAATGTTTAGGGCTTCAACCTAAGCCCTAGAAAAATAAGAAGTTACATTGAAACTAAGAAAATACAAGAAATAAATAAAATGAAAGAAACTAAAACAAGAAGGAGAAAGAGAATTGCATCTTCAACCCCTTGGATCCTTGCCTCAAGGCTCCCCAAAGTTCTCTCCAATTATCATGCCATTCTCCCATCTCTTTGATCCCTAAAAACTGCACCTTTACTCCATCTGCCGTGCATGCTCTGTTATATCCAAAGGAAGGGATCAGTGAATAATAATTAGCAAGTAACCCACCATTGCATTGTTTACTCTAATTCCTCCTTTTCTCCTTTGTAGGTGCGAAACTTCCTTTTCTCCACATTATTTTCAATTGTTTGACTGCCAAACTTCCCTCACCATTTCTATATCCATTTGCATATAAAATTCCACCTTTTGACAATGGCAAGGTTGGCCATTGTCCCCTTGTCTCCTCTCCATCATTATAATTGGTTTTAATACATTAAGAGGAATTCTCTTAACTTTACAAATCTGAACCAAATTTACAATGTAAAACAATTTTACCAAAAAGTTGTTGTGCGAAAACACTTCCAAGACCTTGTTGTTGATGGACTACGCAACAATCACAACACAAGCTACACAAAGATAAATCGCACATGAAACCACAAAAGTAAACACACACAAGAACACACAAGAATTTATAGAGGTTCGACGTCGTGCCTACGTCCTCTCCGGTGATCCCGAGAAAATTCACTAGTATGAGAAAAATCCCTTTGGTTACAATAAAGAACTCCCTTTGATATATATATCTCTCTCTCTCTAGATCTCTTTTTCTCTCACCCTAGGTTTGTATATCTTGAACCTCTCACTAAACCCTAGTCTAAAGTACCTATTTATATGTATAGGCCTTTAGCACAATCATACAAGGAATAGGAAACTAAAAAACCTCCCAAAATTAGGCCAAAAACCGACTTGTATTAAAACAGGAAATCGCGATCCGCTTGAGCCCGCAGGTCCGCTCGAGCGCCTGCGCCAACATGACTCTGCCACTCGAGCGCCTGCAATTCCGCTCAAACGCCTGCATGTTGGGCTGCTTCCTTCTTTCCTTCGTTTAGTTGAGCCAACTCCAACAATCTCCACCTTGGCGAGCCTAAACACCTTTTTGAAACCATTGGTCCCTAGAACATCTTCAATCTCTTGGAAATCATTCTAGTAACTCCCAAGAGCTCCACCTCAATCTTCAGCATGTAACAAGATTGAGCAAGCTCAAACAATGGATGAACTTCTCAGCTGTAACTGGCTCGGTCTAGCAATCTGAAGCATTCTCATATGTATGAACCTTCTCTATCGCAATGTCCCCACCGTACATGAATATGTTTGGATCTTCCATGATACACTTGGTTCTTGGCCAAACATATAGCACTTTGATTGTCACACTTAATCACCACCAGGTCTTGAGCTATCCCGAACTCTTGTGCCAATCTTTGCAACCATAATGCTTCCTTAGAAGCCTCCGTTAGCGTCATATACTCCGCTTCAGGAGTAGACAATGCAGTGACTGATTGTAGCATTGCTCTCCAGCTAATCGGTCCTCCACCACAAACGAAAACGTACCCTGTGGTGGACCTTCTCTTGTCTAAGTCTCCCGCATAATCTGAATCCACATATCCCAACACACATGCCTTTCTTTGTTGTCTTTCAAACAAAATCCCAAACCTCTTGGTGCCCTTCAAATACCTGAAAATCCACTTCACCGCATTCCATGTTGTTTGCCCGGATTTGCCATGTATCTTGAAACTACACTCACAGCTTGAGCCAAGTCGGGGCGTGTGTAAACCACTGCGTACATGAGACACCCTACCTGCGCTTGCATACGGAACCTTACTCATCTCATACTTCTCTTTGTCACTAGAAGGACTCTCTTGGGCACTTAGCCTAAAGTGCTCCGCCAAAGGAGTAGACACGGGCTTGCAATCCAACATATTGAATCTTTCAAGTACCTTAGCTATGTACTTGCTTTGTGACAGCCACAACTTGCCCTCATCTCGGTCTCTCCTTATTTCCATTCCTAGGATCTTTTGTGCGGGTCCAAGATCCTTCATGTCAAACTCCTTCCTAAGTTGGATCTTCAACTCTTGAACCTTTGACACATCTTGACACGCAATCAGCATATCATCCACATAAAGTAGTGACATAATGATCTTCCCATCCTTGAACACATGAGAATACACACAGCAATCTGATTCACATCTTCTATACCCAATCCGCAGCATATAAGTGTCAAAGCGCTTGTACCACTGTCTTGGAGATTGCTTGAGCCCATACAAAGACTTCTTCAACCTGCAAACCAGATTTCCCTTACTTGCTTCAACAAACCCTTGAGGTTGACTCATGTAGATATCTTCCTCTAAGTCTCCATGGAGAAAAGCTGTCTTCACATCCATTTGCTCCACCTCCATGTCCCACTGTGCCGCTATGGAGAGCAATAACCTTATAGAAGTATGCTTTACAACCGGGGAAAAGATCTCATCATAATCAATTCCTTCCTTCTATAAGTATCCCTTAGCCACTAGACGAGCTTTGAATCTAGTTGGCTCTTCACATATTCCTTCCTTTTTCCTAAACACCCACTTGCAGCCAATCACCTTTCTGTCTTTGGGTTTAGGGACCAACTCCCAAACGGAGTTCCGGTGTAGAGATTCCATCTCATCCATCATAGCACTTATCCAACTTTCCCGCTCCGCACTCTCAACTGCTTCTTGGAACGTAGTTGGGTCTCCTTCAATTATGTTTAGAGCATAGTGAACTGCGTCCGTCTCCCATCCAAACCGTTGAGGAGGTTTGATGGTTCTCTTGGGCCTGGACCTTGCTATGGATGGCGGCTCCACCTGATCTTGAGCCTCTTCTTCTTCTTCTTCTTCTTCATCTTGAGTCTGTTGTTGTTGCCCAAATTCCTCCACCTCAGTGTCGGACTCCACTCGCTTCATGGACGTCTCCAATTGGCTGCAAACTGGAGTACCCCCGAACACTCTACTAGATGATTTCTGTAACGGTTGTTTTTGTCCCAGCAACATTCTCCTTCACCTCTGGTTTCTTGACTTTAATCATAGGCATAGTCTTCTCGTCAAAGACAACGTCTCTCCTGAGTATCTTCTTCCGGTTCACTGGATCCCATAACTTGAAACCCTTCACACCACTCTCAAACCCGAGGAATATGCATTCAAGAGACTTTGGCTTCAACTTGGTTCTCTCATCACTAGGTATAAGAGCATAGGCATTGCATCCAAATACTTTCAAAATAGAATACTCAATAGACTTGTTAGACCATACCTCTTCCGCACACTTGAAATCAAGATACTTTGATGGTGACCAGTTAACCAAATAGGAAGCGTGGTTAACCGCCTCCACCCAAAATTCCTCGGGCAAGCCTGCATGAATCCTCATGCACCTCTCATGCTCCATAAGAGTTCTGTTCATCCTCTCTGCGGCTCCATTCTGTTGGGGCGTCTTCTTCACGGTAAAATGCCTCTTGATACCTTCGCTCTTGCAAAACTCCAGAAATTTGCTATATTTATATTCCCCCCCATTGTCACTCGTAAGGACCTTGATCTTCCTTCCTGTCAGGTTCTCTACTTCTGCCTTCCACGCCTTGAATTTTGTGAAGACCTTGGGTTTCTCCTTCATGAAATAGACCTAAACCTTCCTAGAAAAATCATCCAAGAAAGTAACATAGTAGCGAGCTCCACCCAATGACTTAACTGCGCGGGCCCCCACACATCCGAGTGAATATAGTCAAGCACTCTTGTGCTCCTCTTTTCCTTGTCTTGCAGCTTGAATGTCACTTTTGACTGCTTCCCCATGCTACAATACTTGCAGAACTTAAGTTTGCAACTGTGCACGCCCTTTAGAAGCTTCCGTTTGTGCAACTCTTGCATGGCTCGCTCACTCATGTGCCCTAGCATCAAATGCCAAAGCTGAGTATCATCTTCTGAGTTCTTCTTGGTAGATATAGTTGCTCCACCAGTCACTGTTGTACCACATAGTCGATACAGGCAGTTAGGTTGAATCTCCCCTTTCATAATCACGAGTGAACCCTTCGAAACTATGAGCTTTCCTCCCATACACTTGTACGAATAACCATTCTTGTCAAAAGTACCTAGGGAGATGAGATTCTTCTTCAGCTTAGGTATGTACCTAACCATACCCAATGTTCTAACCATGCCGTCATGCATCTTCACCTTGATTGTACCTGTTCCTTCGACTCTACAAACTGAGCCATCCCCCATCATAACTTCGCCGCCATTGTCCGTCTCATATGTGTCAAACCAAGACTTGTTTGAACACATGTGATACGAGCACCCGGAATCCAAAATCCAATCAGAAGCAGAAACCCTGGAAGTAATAGCAAGTGCATCAGTATTAACAATGCTATTAGTAAGTAAAAGCTCACCGTCACTCTCTTCCGCACCCGGCTTCATCCGGCTTCTTCCCTTTGTTTCTCTTCTCTCACCATGTAGCGCAATTCTTCTTCCAATGATCCTTTGACCCACACTCGAAACAACCATCTTTCGCCTTGGATTTTGACCTTACCTTATTGCTCTTCTTGCCCTCACGCTTGCTCGATCTACCTCTCTCTCCGGACTTGACCACAAGACCTTCACCTTGAGAGACTTCACCGGAACGTTGAACCATTCTGTCATGCGTCAGGATGTCTTGCATGACCTCTTCATACTTCAAGATTCCCTTCCTGAATATAAGCGTCGTGCGAAAGTGTTTATAAGACGGTGGCAGGGATGTCAACAACATCACGGCCTTGTCTTCCGACTTATAAACCTCATCCATTCTCTGCAAGTCAGCAATACACCTATTAAAGGGGCTCACGTGCTCCATCATGCTTGCGCCCTCCTCCATCTTAAGAGAGTGAAGCTCTTCCTTCAAGAAAAGCTTGTTGTTGTTGGACAATGATTTTGACGCAAACATCTCTTCTAGCTTTTCCTATGTTTGCTTTGCGGTGTCTTCCATCGCATTACACAACACCTCATTGGTTAGATGTTGTTCAATGGATCCTCTAGCAAGCTCGTCTAGGTCATCCCACTCTGCATCTGTCATGGTTACCGGCTTCTTTTCCTTGCCTTCCAAAACTTTGTTGAGACCTTGCTGCTTAAGAACATGCTTACTTCTTCTTTGCCAAAGTGTGAAGTTCTCCTTGCCGGTGAATGGCTTTAACTCCACCTTTGTGCTTGATACCCGTTGTGACTTAATGCCGGAACATTCTTCGTCCTTGTCGCCTGCCATCTTTAACACACCGCCACTCTTAAAGTTATAAGAGAACTTGGGCATAAACCAACGCCCGCGCAACCGCGGCTCTCATTCCACTTGTTGTGCGAAAAAACTTCCAAGACCTTGTCGTTGATGGACTACGCAACAATCACAACACAAGCTACACAAAGATAAATCGCACATGAAACCACAAAAGTAAACACACACAAGAACACACAAGAATTTATAGAGGTTCGGCGTCGTGCCTACGTCCTCTCCGATGATCCCCGAGAAAATTCACTAGTATGAGAAAAATTCCTTTGGTTACAATAAAGAACTCCCTTTGATCTCTCTCTCTCTCTCTCTCTCTCTCTCTCTCTCTCTCTCTCTCTCTCTCTCTCTCATCTCTTTTTCTCTCACCCTAGGTTTGTATATCTTGAACCTCTTACTAAACCCTAGTCTAAAGTACCTATTTATATGTATAGGCCTTTAGCACAATCATACAAGTAATAGGAAACTAAAAAACCTCCCAAAATTAGGCCAAAAACAGACCTGTATTAAAACAGGAAATCGCGATCCGCTCGAGCGCCTGCGCCAACATGCCTCTCCCCGCTCGAGCGCCTACAGTTCCGCTCGAGCGCCTGCATGCTAGGCTGCTTCCTTCTTTCCTTCGTTTAGTTCGAGCCAACTCCAACATAATTGTTCCTTCTTTCCTTTGTTACAAGTAGAAAAAGAGGTAACACAAATGATGCAACAAACAGCCCAAAACGAATTCTCTAAACCAGGTTTGGTGTGGGAAGGCCTGAGGTGTCAATATGGATCCAATGAGGCTCAAATTTGGATATGTTGTAATAGACACTCATTGGAACAACTTCCATGAAGAATGTATTCCCATCCAAGTACCGGAACATGCTGATCCAAAGCCAAGAAGTTAACCTACGAAAATGAGCAAAAACAGAATTTATATTCAATAATGCGCTTTTATCTCACATTTATTCCAACCAAGATAAAAATGTATAAAAACACAAAAAGAAAGTAAAAGATTTAAAATTTTAAGAACTAACTCAAAATATTGAGTGAATTACATGATAAATCATGTAAAAAAATGAACCCAACAATGGGGAAAGAAGAGGGTAAGCATTCCATTTAATAATGGAAAGATACTACTTTTCATATAAAAAAAAATTATTCAGTATGGAGGAAAACAGGAAATATTTGTGATTGAAACCTCACAAAAGGCTCACTTCTTTGTTGCTTAAAGTAAGCTTGATTGATCGCCAACGTGGTGTAGCCTAGTGAAAAAGGGCCTTGACTTGTAGACCCCTCTCCTCTAGTTTAGACTAGTCTTTTTATGTTTGAGATTGAAGAAGGAGGTGATGGGTTGGAGTATTATTGATGGCAAGGTTAGCTTGACTGTCTATAATATCTCTTTCGTTGTATAGTCATTATTATTGACGACAAGGCGTTTAATAAAGGCTTATTTACAGTAGTGCCCCCTGAAACTTCGGTCAAATCTCATTTTAACCCCCCCAAAAAGTTAAAGTGGCTCACTTAACCCCCTTGAACGTGATTTCGTGTTCCACTTTACCCCCACCGTTATCTCCATTAATAACTCTGTTAGTTTTGATGACATGGCATGGCTATTTTAGTCTTTTTACCAAATGTAATTACTTGTTTAATTAAAAAATGAGAAAATTAATAATTAAAAATATTGCTTCTCTATTTTTTAAAAATAAAATAAAAAAATCAGCCCAAATTCAACTCTAGCCAAAGATCCATATCCTCCCCAAAAATGACCTCATCCTTTCTCCTTTCTCCTCTCTCTTTGCAACAAACGACCACACCATCATCCATAACCATCCAAACCCACCCACACCCCCCACCGGCCATACCCATCCATAATCATCCATGACCATGAATTTGGCATCCATTGCAATTGATGTCATTCTCATTCCCCTATAGAGGAATTAGGGGAATTGACTAACTAAAAAATTAAAAACTTTTTTAATGACAGAGGTTCTCTCTCCTTTGGGGTGGGGTGGCTATTGGGGTCGAGGAAGTTCAGGGGGCAGCTGGGTGTATGGTGTTGATTTCCGATGATTGGGGTCGGGGGAGTGTGGATGGCTTGGGTGATGGTTTGGTGACTGGGTTGGTGGGTTGTGGCTCGGGGCTTAGATGATTGGGGGCGGGGGGTAGTGTGGTTGGCTTTTGGTGGGTTGTGGCTGGGGTGTGGGGGTGTGCTGGTGTGGGTGGTGTAACAAGGAAGATGGTGGTTGCTGGACAAAGGGTGGGGCTGCACTTTTGCTTAATGTTTTTATTGTATTTAATTTTTAGTTATGTTATTTTGTTTTTTTAATCTTTTATTCTTTTGTTTTCATTTATTTTTTTAATTATTACAATTCTGATTTGGGCACAATTTTTTTAATTTAATTTAATTTATTTTTAAAGCATAGAGAAGAAAGATTTTTAGTTATTAATTTTTCTATTTTTTTCTATTTTTTTCTATTTTTTAATTAAATAAGTAATTACATTATTTTATATTAATTCAATTTAAACAAAAAAAGTGGTCCATTCACATGACACATCATCACTTGTGATAAAAATGCTAAAATACCACTGCCACATCATCAAAACTAACAGAGTTATTAATGGAGATAACGGTTGGGGGTAAAGTGAAACACGAAATCATGGTCAAGGGGGTTAAGTGGGTCATTTTATCTTTGGGGTGGTAAAGTGAGATTTGACCAAAGTTTCAGGGGGCATTACAAAACTAGTATATTTATTGTTCTCAAAATTCCTGTCAAAGTCTCCTTGTGTTATTTCTGTAACATCTATGACTTTCTAAGTGTTGTAGCAGTGAAATCTCAAGAATTTAAAGATCCAACCTTATACTTTTTTGTTTGTCACTTATTTTAAAGGGTTTTTATAAAAAATGGTTCTTGCGGTTTGCCAAATTATCACCTTTGGTCATTTTTTTTTTTCTGACATTATTGGTCCCTTATGTTACACCTCACACATCAATCCGTCAAAATTTTCAGTTAGATTGCTAATGTGGATGCCACGTGGATTAAATAAACATTTTGGGTTTTATCACAAATGGTCCTTGAGGTTTGCGAAATTATCACATTTGGTCCTTTATGGTTTTTTTCCTGACATTATTGGTCCTTTATATTTTTTAAAAATAGTTTAACATTTAAAATATTTTAGAAAAAATTTAATTAAAAAAGAGAAAAATGTCAAAACATAATTTGTTTTTTATTCAAATCCACTTGGCATGTTATTATCGGACATGTAGGATTTGAATAAAAAAAAGTTTTGTTTTGAAAATTTTCTCTCTTTTTAATTTTTTTTTAAAATATTTTAAATGTTAAACTATTTTTTTAAAAACATTTCTTCATTTAGATCCACTTGACATTTTCTCATTGGCCATATGTGCACCACATATGTGTCATGTCAGCAATTTTACAAAATTCTTTAAGGGTTAATCGTTTTATTAGTTCCTAAACTTAGACCTAATTTGCATTTGAGTCCCTCAATTTTCAAAATCGTTCCTGTGGTCCTTTAACTTCACTTTCATTAGGACAAATGGTCCTGCCGTCAATTTTGTTAACTTTTTCTGTTAAATGCATAGGCAAAATGGTATTTTTATATTAAAAAAAAAATTCATACCTTTAAAATAACAATAAAAGAAATACCATTTTGAGACAAGAAAAAGGACTAAAGTGCAATTAAGAATTTTTTGTATTATTTCTGAATGTTGGATTGTGATTCAGTTGCTCAAGAGTGGCTAGTTTGAATTGCAGAAGGCAATTCAGGCTTGAGATTTGGATACTCACTCTCGGACTTGTATTTTGTGTCTTCTTTGGGTTTCAATCCCCTAAACCTCCAGAGTGGTTGCGCGAACAGTAATTACCAATACCCTTGTGTGAGGTTTAGTCGATGAGGTGTAGCTGGTAAATGGATACTCTCGCTACCACACCCGGTAAGTTGGTTATATTTTTATGACTAGTACGTGTAGTTGGCCTTTAAGTGATCGGTCGTTAGACAATCATATTTGGGTTCCTGGAAAATGTTTGCAAAAGTTGTGTGAGCATACCAACTGTTTTTGGATCCTATATTTATATGAAAAATGGTTTGTGTTGTGCATTATTTCCCCTGTTTTTCTTGAAACTATTATGTTTTTTCATTATCTATTTTCAAACTTGGCCGGAGTCCCCAAATGGACAAATAAACGTATGTGATGCTCGCCGTACTTTTCCATGTAGATTACAATCCTTGAGCGTCACTTGGTGCTGCTCCCAAACCTGCCAACATATTTGGTTCCTATACCTCATCATCTCTGGCAGGTCATGATTTCCTTTCCTAAAATCCGAGGATGCTTCTTGGTCATTTCCTCCCTCTGTATAAATTCCGGATGGTTGGTGTGTATTTAAACGGTATGAATTGTAAAATAAGTTTCTCCTCTTGACCTATGGGTTGGTTTCTCATCAATAAAGTTTATACAATGTTTTATTCACTATTCCATTGTTATTTACAACTCTGATCCAACCTATTTTATTTAATTAAAAGCTTAGCGTATTTTAGGAATCTTGGGAGTGTTTGTGCCTGATAAATCATGGCCATGAAGCTGGCCGAAGGAGCCCCTTTGTCTCGGCCCTGGCATTTGTTCGTAATGCTGAAACGCGGCGTTTCGCCAGGGTACTTCGCCTTTCTAAAGATAAAAGAAGAAATGCTAAGGCATGATCATCTCGACCTCAAGCTCAGGCTGGGGCCGAGGCCGGGCAATTTCACGGCCAGAGGCGTTAAAGGCAAATCATCACGTGACAACAGGGTCCTAGGCTTCATTTAATGAAGTAGTGCCTGTTTAATGCAGCAAACCCACTGGCCACGAAGGAGCATTTAATGCACGAGGGAAGGTGGGAAGTGATTGAAGTCAGGATTTGGTGATGCGGATCAGAGTGATTAGACATGGACATTCTCACAAGAATTCTGACAACTTGAGATATTGGTTCACCAGCTATCCAGGCCATAAATGCGTCTCCACGGCCAGAAGTTCAGAACCCACGATCGAGAGCGGCGGCCGGAATTCACCAGGATTTCTGGGATCACACCACCATACTTCACGATCCCAAATGTCGATTGGACTGCCCACTTGCTCTAATCAAGCTCCACCACGCATATTCTCAGCCTCGATTACTCCTCTAGGGACTCTCCCTATAAATACAAGGCTCGAGCTACATTCAAAGGGTTCAACACCAAAACAAAGCCTCCCACAGAGCAACTTATTTTTTCCTGTAATGCACTTTCAATATCTTTACTTGCTTTCCTAGGAGTAGTGTTAGGTTGTAAGGAAAATCCATTCATCAATATATCATACGACCCTTGATTTTCAAGGCGCCGGAGCACCATCCTTGTTGTTCGTTCACTCACCCCATATATCACACGACCGCGCTCCCTGAGCAGCGCGCGCGAGCACCGCCCAAAACCCACCATCAACACCATCACTCAACGGCCTTGTAGTTCAGGCCGTGGACCTGGGCCAGAGAGACCAGTTCCTCTCGGCTACAATCGTTTGATTGAGAAGACGAATTCAAACAGGCGCACCACTTATCCATCCAACACTCATCAACACATCGACGCACGGTAGACCGTGCTGGCACGCCCGCGCACAACCGCACCGCACCCAAAAGCAGGAAACCGCGTGTTAACGCATATCCCCTCGGCCCGGAACTCCAGGCCGTGAGATTTGCGCGGCGGGCAGGGAGTATAACCCTCGTATCTAGGTGTCATATTTTTGGGATCCTCAAAGTACGTGCCGCTGTCACATGTCTTGATTTTGGTGCGTGACATTATGGTTCTTTTGAGAGCTAAGGGGGTTCTTGATTGTAACCACAGTTGTTCTTACATACTAGTGACTTTGTCAACTAGATCATTAAGAGGACGTAGGTACAAGGCCGAACCTCTATAAATCTTTGTGTTCTTGTGTATTTGCTTTGCTCTCTTCGTGGTGTGTGTGCTTTATTCCAAAGGGGTTTGTGTGTGTAGTCCATCAATTAGAGGGTCTTGGAGTGTTTCCGCACAACATATGGTATCAGATCCTAGTTTTGCGGTGGGCTCTTGTAGTTTTGAGAGTGGTTGCAAGTGTTTGAGATGATGAGCATAAAAAAGGCAAAAAAGAAGCTAATGCAACCACAAACCAATAACATGGAGCTCGAGGTGAAGATATTAACCAGAAAGGAGAACTTCAAGCTATGGCAAAGGAGAATGAAACATGCCCTAGCCTAGGAAGGTCCAACTGTTATCTTGGCAGGCGAGGATAAAAGGTTGCAAACCATGACAACGGAGGAGAGGGACGTGCTTGGTGAGTAGGCTAGGGGGTCCATCAAGGTGATGGAAGACACCACAAAACAAACACAGGAAAAGGGATGTCCCTATCAAGCAAACACTTCATGAAGGAAGTGCTCCTAAATCTTTGGATGAAGGAGGGTTGAAATCTCATGGAGTAGCTTAGCACCTTTAATAGGTATATTGCAAACTTGTAGAAGGTGGACGTAGTTTATAGCACGAAGGATGAGGTTCTGATGTCGGCATCTGTTCCTTCATCTTATGAATAGTTCCTGAAGACGCTAACGATTGGCAAGAGTGCTCTCAATTTTGAGGAAGTAGTGCAAGACTTGATGCATCATAGGTTGGCTCAAAGTTCTGGAGATAGCTCTCAAGGTGTGGGTCTATTAACATAGACCAGAGAGCGAGGTCGTTCAAGCAAGGGCAAGGGCAAGAAAGGCAATAGAGAATCCTAAATCCAAGGAAAATGAAGGTTGCTTCAAGTGTGGGTTTGAGGACCATTGGAAGCAGAATTGTCCAGTATGGAATGAGAAATAGAACAAGTTAAAGAATGCCAAAATTTCAAACACAGCTAATTATGAACTTTTGACGGTTATAGAGGAGAGTACGGTGAGGTAGTGGGAAATTCTTCAAGTAAGAGTTTAACTTATGTTTGGATTTTAGATTATGGATGCTCTTATCATTTGTGTTCAAATAGGAGTGCATTTGATACATATGAGGAAAGGAAGGGTAACAAGATTATGTTGGGTGACAAAACAAGTTGTGACATTTTGGGCATAGGAACAATGAAGATCAAGATGCACGATGGTGTTGTTAGGAGTCTTAGTGAGGTAAGACATGTACCGACACTAAGAAGGAATCTTATTTTCCTTGGTGCTTTAGATAGAGAAGGGTATTCATACAAGGCCAAAGAAGGGAAGCTCTTAGTCACACAAAGTTTGGTGGTGATTATGAAGGGGGAGATCCAACCTAACAACGTTTATCAGCTTTTAGGGGTACAATAGCAAGGGGAGCAGAAAATTCTACCAAGGAGGCGTTTTGTACCCAGGAAAATCGGGCAAGGGATCTCATTGTCAAGGAGCCGGTGCAACGAAACGAAGCTACAAGTTTGCTCAAGACTAGTTGGGCAAGGAATGTTATTCAATGTTGTATGATTAAAAATTCATCATCGAGGGCGCTTGATTTCAAAGGTGTAGAAGTGGTGGTGTTGGAAGACAACGTCCACAAAGGAAAAGCCAAGGGGATGATGGGAATAATGTTGCTGGGTAGGTGGCAACCGAAAAGATACTTCTTACCAAGGTGATCATCGAAGGAACTCAAAAGTGGGTGAAGCTAGACACAAGGGGTTCTACTTGAGGTGGAGCCTTCATCACAAGCAAGGTTCGACCTAAGGAATCCAACGAACCTTCCTAAGGGTTTGGATAGAAGGACAAGGTAGATTCAACTACATTTCGTAGTAATTTTGGGAGCATGAAGCGAGAAAGTTGGATGGGTGCTATGATGAAAAAGAAGGAGTTAGTTCATAAATAAAAGAGCAAAGTTGATGGCTGCGTGGGGATTTATAGAACAAGGGTAGGTATTCAGTTTGCATATCAAGGAATGTAGAGAATTCAAGGTTCCAAGAAGGCATGGAGCAAGGATTCATGCGTGTGGGATCTCTCTTCTACACAAGAAGTCCGGGTTGCTCAAGTTTAACATTGGGTAGAGCAGCTCCTGACCTGAGGTGCATTGAGACATGAGGTTTCTTGTCATGGTGGAGCTCTTGGGAATCACCAGAATGATTTCCAAGAGGTTGAAGAGGTTCTAGGGGTCAACAATTGTTAACTGGTGATTGATGGTTCGCCAAGTTGGAGATTGTTGAAGTTTAGCTCACCATTGATGCGGAAGAAGGGGAGAAAACGACAAAAAAATGGGTTGTAGACTAGTTTTCTAGGTTCTTGTGCTCGAGCGGGTATTGTTCACGCTTGAGCAACTAGAAGGCTTCAAGACCAGTGCTTGAGCAACAGAAATGAGGGTTCGAGTAGAAGAATTGGCGCTAAAACGGACGTCACTGTTCATGTGCGATTCCTTTTAATTTTTGGATAGGTTTTCCTAGGGTTCTGAGGTGTTTTAAGTTTCCTATTATTTTTGGGTTTTATCGTAATCCTAATTTGATAGGGTTTTGGTTTCCTATTCCAAGTTAACTTGTAACCCAAGTGCTATAGCTTATAAATGGGACTTTTAGGGCTAGGTTAATTTAGAAAAGAGAGACACAAGAGAATTCATGAGGGAATTCTAAGGTGTTTACAAGAAATCAAGGGTTTGAGCAAGGGTAAGAGAAAAGAGAGCTAGGGTTCTTGTGAGAGCTAAGGGAGTTCTTAATTGTAACCAAAGTTGTTCTCACATACTAGTGAATTTCTAGGAGAGGAGAAAGGGGGTGTCACCAAAAGGACGTAGGCACGAGATCGAACCTCTATAAATCTTTGTGTTCTTGTGTGTTTGCTTTACTCTCTTCGTGGTGTGTGCACTTTACTCTCAAAGGGGTTTGTGGTTATAGTCCATCAACACTACTACAAAAATTGAAATAGACGACGGGGTCACATTGTTGTGAATTTTAGACAACCTGAAAAATGGAGATTATAAAGATTAGTCTAAACACAAATTATACTCGCAAGTGCACAAGGTCAATTGTAATATAGTATGGCAAATACGAGGTCATTCCCATGAGGATTGAGTTCAATTTCCAATTAGTCTAACCTAATTTCCTTCACAAAATACTTTAACTACTCTAATTATATAAACAAGAAATTAAACACGTAGCATACTCACGTAAACACAAAAGGGGTTTTTTTATATAAAAAGAATGATTTAATCAACAACAAAATTAAAAGACAAAATAAGTAGAAAGTCACGAAACACAAGGATGAGAAATTCAAATTGATAAAAGCACTAGGACAATGAATTCACCACTAGTAATCTGATCTAACCTCTTATTCACCTACCTATTTACTAACCATTTGATGTCGCCGTTTAGTTTTCCTTTTTCATGAATTACCTATGGTATTTAGGCTAACTCGTATATTCCTACATGCAATTCACCTATGGTATTTAGGTCAAATATCAACACATAGAAACTCATTAAGATCAGTGAAAACCTTGAACAAGCATGTAAACCCTAGGAGTATGGTATTTACCCTAAACGAATTACAAATCCTAATCACATGAAGCAAGCCTCAAATTAAGTATGGTATTTACTCTAATTTGCATCTGATTACTCAATTAAAAGTTTAGATGGTGATCAAGCATCAAGATAATCAACCAAGTTATTAAGCACAGTGATTAAGAATCCAACATCAAACGGCAATCAATAGATAGGTAAAACAAGAAAACTAGATTATCATACTAGGGCTACATCATGCCCTAGCAAAGAAAATTAGTTACATATAATCATAGAATTCGACATAAACAAAAACATAAGGAAGAAACAATAAAACATAGCCAATGGTGGTACTCTTCCCGCGTCTCCAATTTCTCCTAGTCTTTGCGTCCTCACAAGGAGTTGTTTCTCATGCTTAAATACTTGACTGCTCTCCCTACTTGGACTGGGATAACATGTCAGTTACTTTGCTTGCACGTTTGGGGTTGTTCCTCCTCCAAGAAAAATCGGAAAAAATATGTAAATTGTAAATTTTTGTCTTATCTTTCCATCCATATATCGCACGCCTTGAGGTAAATTTTTGTCTTATCTTTCCATCCATATATGCTGACTTAACTTCAAAGACTGCTCTCATTGGCTGCTCCAAAAATTCTAGAAAAATTCCACAATCATCTTCAAGATCTTAGCTTTTATCTCCAACTGGTCTCGTACTAAAACTCCACCAAAACGTTATATTTCCGTTGAAAACAAATTACTTGCTCTGGAAAGCTGAAAATTGAGAAAATAAAGTAATAAGTCCTTTTCAAACCAAATTCTCATACAAAAAAAGTATAAAGAGTACATAAATATGTAATTTTATGGACTTATCACACATCATCTCGTGAAATTGACCGCCATCTTTTGATGCATAAAACCATGACAGTAAATCACCGATGTCGTTAAGACATACAACGCCAACTATAAAAACAAACCGACATCTAATTACTATAAAAACAACAAAAAAGGAAAACTTTGACAACCTTAGACGACACTTTTAGAAACATAGAGATGTCTAAAGCAGATTACATGTCAAAAACTCCATAAGCACCGACGGAACACAGATTAACCACGACTCAAGTGAAAACTTACTGTCGTTTAAAGTGTTGTCAGCGACGTTGTTAAGACATACTATGTCAACCAAAAACAAAAATCGAGGTCTAATTACAATAAAAACCCAAAAAAAGGAAAACTTCAACAACCTTAGATGACGCTTCTAGAAAAGAAGAGACGTCTAAAGCTGATTACATGTCAAGAATTACAAAGTAACGGCCGTAACATAGATTAACCATGACCCAAAGTGTTAACTTACCTTCGCTTATAATGTCTTCCACGACAGACCCTCAAAATAAACCGCCTTGTTAACAATAGTTCACCACGCATATGTTCACAAACGACTTTCAAAAGAAGTATTAACGTACGTATATGTGAAAAGAACGTAGTAATTACCACTATACGACAACTACTTTGTGTTAGAACCGATGTCTAATTAATATAAAAAACAGAAAAAAAGCTGACTTGGATAAGCTTATATGACCTTTTTTTTAAATCCGTGACGTCTGAAGCTGTTAACATGTCACAATTTTTTTTTACCGCCGTAACATTCAGTAACCTCGTAGAAATAAACCATCGGTTAATGGAAGTAAACCATTGTGGTTAATAAATTGAACGACGGTTAATGTAAGTAAACCGTCGTGGTTAGTAAATTGAACGACGGTTATTGAAAATAAACCACCGTGGTTAATCTATCCACTACTGCCGTAGTGTTCAATTGCTCGTTGTTGTTATTGCACTTACCACATCGGGACGAAATAAATATAGACGTGGTTGCTCTGGTACTTGGCGCTTTTAACACCATTATCGACGTGTGAATTCTCGGAAATGCGGTAGTTGTCGTTTTACAAATGTTAAGAAGTACTCTCATGATAGATAATAGAACTGAGTGACCTTTTGTGGTTCTTGTAGATGACAGCATATATTTATGGGAAGTCATAGTATTCTCCTAAAATTCGTCGGTTGGTGCACTTTACCGTCGTGTTATTATATTTGAAATGTCGCTTCTTTGAACATCGCGACGTGAATTGTTAGAAGTAATGGCTTAATGCGACCATCGTTGTTTGCAATATCAATTAACCGACGTGTAATATCAATTTTAATTAACCGACATGATTTTTATTTCAAATGGGGGTTTTTATTTATGTACGATCTTTTGCATCGTCCATTCCACGTCGTTTGTTAAAATACGACGTTGGGTATGATTTAGATGTCTATTTTTGCAATTTGTTAATTAGACCGTCATATTTTACATCTTGTCGTGCCCAAAGCCTGCATAATGAAAAAGTGATAAAATAATGTCAAACATTACAATTTATTACAAAATTAATGTCATACAATTAACTGCATAACTAGTGTCATACATTACAACAATCAATCAATCCATATATCTTCACACCCATCTCTAATATTTTCACTCCCAAACTCACCCACTAGGTCATCAATATGTCAACATTGGGTATCTCTCTAGTAAATGGGTCACACTCAATCCTAATATCACCTAGCACATCATCACCAATAACATCATTATATTCTCTATTATGCATTGACAACACTACCTGACCAACCATGATGCATTGGGTCATCAACACTACTTGTTTGACTTGAGAAGCCATAACAAATTGGTCATTCCTATGTCCAATTTTACTTAGATCTACAAGGGTAAATCCAAGTTCGTCGACTACAAAACTCAAAGTGTTATCTATGCAATCACACCTGAAGATTGAGATTCTAAACTTTTGGTAGTCAAGGTCCCAAATTACTCTCGAATGACACCATAAAAACCCATATTGGAGATAATATGGTTTTTATCATTGGCACTAGCAACTTGCATAGTATGTGCAAGTAAATAAACTCCACTATTTTGGACAGTTCGCACATCATCTTGTGCCTTAGTGTTAGATTTAACACCATTAATAAGATAACTCCTATATGATGGCACTACCATGCTTGGACCAGCTGCTAGCCACCTCAAATTTTCTGATACGCCATTATTGTCTTCCCCATTAAGTTCACTTTGAACTTGCAAATTAATCATATCTTAATTCAATCTAACATAGAAAGAAGAAAATTAAAAGTCCAACATATACCTTAAAGCGTAGCCATTGAATGAAAATGCTATTATGCTTATCTTGCATCCACTTTGTTCCTTTTCTAAATTTTGGATAAGTGGTGTTGATGTGGATCATATGTTCTCTACATGACACGAAAAATTCAAGCATTACAGTCCCTTGTATATAAGATAAACATAAGGAATGATTTAAAATGGCTACTTAAAGAATAAAACTCATACTCGATATAAGGTAGGACTTCCTCTGTATTCTCCAAGACATATAAGCTCACTGTGCAACCTAATAATGGATTTGAAAGTCCCATCTTTTGGCTTGATTGCACTCCAACTGTACTAACATCAAATAAATGCTTGGTGCAAAACTCTACAGCTTCTTCAGCTGTATACCTGCTCAGGAATGCAACCTTTGGGATGAGTATGGTTCTGAACATACCCCTTTAGCACTTTCATATATCTTTCGAACGGATACATCCATCTAAAATAAACTGGCCTACATAGACGAACTTCTCTGACAAGATGTACTACTAGATGAACCATGGTATCAAAGAATGAAGGGGGAAAGTATTTCTCAAGCAAACACAAAGTAACTAATACATTTTCTTCCAACTTATATCTAGCTTGGAAACATCTACCGTCTTGCACATATAGCATTGAAGAAGAAGCACAATCGAGTTATTGCGTACCTTATAGGCTTCTCCAAAATAGAACGAATTGTCATAGGGAGCAATTGTTGCATCAAGGTATGACAATCATGTGATTTAAGGTTAAAAAGTCTTGAATCTTGTAAAGATACAAGATCTTTTATATTTGAAGAATAACCTTCAAGGACCTTCATACCACAAAAAGAATTGCAAACTGCTATCTTCTCTGCTCTTGAAAAAATCCAAGACCCTGGAGGCAAGGGAGTACGTCTTTCTCCATACTCTGGTTGCAAATCAGTTTTGACCCCCATGTTAAATAAATCTAACCGAGTAGTAATCCTATCTTTATTTTTTTCCAAACGAATCCCATCCTTTCCCTCCCTCTCTCCTCTCTTCCTCTCTCATTCTCACTCTCTGTGCCTCTCTCTTCTCTCCTCTCCCTTCCCCTCCCTAGACCCAATCCCCACCCAAGACCTAACCCTCCATGGAATTACTCAACACACCCAAACTACTCTCAAAATTAAAAAATATATCCTTGACATCCACTCCCCATCTTCTCTCTCGGTACAAAGAGTGAGAATGGAAGAACGAGGCATATAGAAGAAAGAAGATGGGAGGGGGTGGGGTGCGATGGGGTTGGGGAAGAGAGAGAGAGAGAGAGAGGAGAGAAAAAGGGGAGGGGTGGGGTGCGATATGGTAGTGAGAGAGAGAGAAGAGAGAAGATAGAGGGGCTAAAATTACAAGAATGCCCATTCCACCTTAGCACACTAAATGATTTTGTGGACGGAAATGGATGGAAGTGGTAAAGTGAGAAAATTTCATCAATTTTCAGAGGTTCAGAGGGTAAAGTGAGGAAATTTGAGTTCCGGGTGGTTAAGTGAAAGCGAGCTAGAGTTCCAAGGGGTGAAACAGTAAATGAGCCATAAATTTTGACTCATAAGGGACAATAAAAAATAAAATAAAGAGTTGAGAAAAATAAAAGTGGGAAAAAAACACTTTTGAGAGATTACAATAGTTGCCAGAATAATAAAAGTGAAAAAAAAATTGACAATTAAAAAAATGTTGAACCGCTATAAATAATAAAAAACAAAAGAAAACAAAAAGGAGTTCCTCCTTGTGGGCTTCTCAAATGGAGTAATTCTTTGCATTAATGGGTTTACCTCAAATTTACAGCAGAAATGCTCAATGGTGTGAACCCTTCAAGAAGAAGAAGAGACGAAGAAAATCAGAGAGAAAAAAAAAAACAGAAAAGAGGAAGAAAAAGAGATGAAAAGAAGAGAGAGGAGAAAAGATAAAGAAAGGAAGAGAGAGAAAGAGTGTTGTAAGTTTAGGATACGATTCTTGTTTCTGTGAGAAGTAAATATTCTACTTAAATAAGAAATATGTTGAAGAATATAAAGTCCCACATCGGAAACTTGACTAAATAAATTACAACTTATAATAAATGGTTTCACTCCTAATAATACCGAGGCCTTTTGTGATAAAATCCCACATCTACTGGGCTTTGTAGGTGGTTAAGTTGGGGACAATATCGGTGTTGTTAGTAGTGGGCCACTGACTCGTCTCTCTAATTTAATATGGTATCAGAGCCATGTTGATTTACTGGGCCTGAATTGGGCCTTTACCCTTACCTAATATGTGATGTTCACATGTTGGGCTTGAATGATTACCCCTACTCGTTACTCAATACGTGGTGTTCACATGTTGAGTTTGACTAATTGACTACTCGTTAGCAGTGGACCGGTAGTCCGTCTCTTTGAATTTAACAGAATATACTTGGCTTGTATTAAAAGAGAAAAGTGTGCTTGAAAAGAAAAAGCACGATTCTTGTTTCACCAATGCACTCAACCCCCACTTCTTTAACAAGTGATTCTTTACTATATTGAGCACTAAATAAATATCAAGCCTAGCAGTGTGCTGTAGCGCATGTGTGATACCTTGACAGAGTAAAGAATGGCAACAAGCGGCGTCCCGGCAGGTGCAATTGTTGTGGAAGTTCTTAACAACCGCAACTATCTGGATTGGAGTGCATTGGTTAAAAATTACTTGTTGGCTCAAGACCTTTGGGATGTAGTGGAAAAAGAAAAAATAGAAGCTGATGATCAGTTCAAGGCTTGGAGGCAGAAGAATGCCACGGCTTTACATACAATCCAAATTTCGTGCGGGCGGGAAGCTTTTTCCCTCATTAGGAACACCACTTCAGCCAAACGCGCTTGGGATACTCTAGAAAAGTTCAAGCCAAAACCATTTCTTCCAAGTAAGTCCCCAGTTCAATACTTGGTTCTCTTTCTGTGATAAGTAAATATTCGACTTAAACCAGCACTGATGTAAGGACTCCTAACCAGTTTATTTTTTGTTCTTTTACATTTTGGTCTCCCTAGAATTACTGCATACGAAAAGAAATATATATCCTTAAGCAAATTACATGTGCAACAATGTGGAAATTAAATCTAACGGTGTCAATTTACCCCTTTGGCTTAATTTGTTAAAATTATTTTTAAATAACCAATTTCCTCCATGAATCACAAAACTATCCAATCTACCCCACAGTCATATTCCTAACAATTTCATTCAAGATGTGGGCAAATAGTGGCCGTCAAAGTCATAAAAAAATAAATAGATTATGCATGGGTACAATGTTTTCAATTATTAAAACAAAAAATACATGGATTATGTTATATGAAATAATTAATTAATTGACACAAACTTGGCGCAGGTTATGACAAGAGTCTGTATATGCCGTTGTTCGATGCTGTGTGGCACGGGGATTGGAATAAAGCAAAGGAGTTTCTTACCCTACATCCAGATGCAATAAGAGCAAGACATCCGTACTCAAAAAAGACAGCTCTTTACATGGCAACAGAACTAGAGCACGAGCATATTGTGGAAGAGTTGGTACAGTTGATGTCAGAAGAAGACTTGGAAATAAAAGTTTCTAGTTTCAACTTTCACAGCTCTTGCTGTTGCTGCACAAAGAGGAAATATCAAAATGGTTGAATGCATGGTTAGGAAGAGCAAGAAAATACTTAGTATTGCCACTGACGCGAATTTGACTCCAATTCTCTTGGCTTCTGCCAATGACCAATGGGAACTAGTTAATTATCTTTACTCCGAGACTCCCATCGAAGATCTAATGCCAGAAAAAGGCCCATACGGCGCTGGACTTGTTTACTACTTCATAACGAGAAGGAAATTCGGTAAAAGTTTAAATCTTATAACAACTAATTTGATGACTCGTTTTTTTCCTTATAATAAAATTTCTTTTTCTCTACTACAGGTATGGCTCGGGAATTAATTCAGCGTTGACCACAATTGGTCCTTACTAAAGACCACAATGGGGTACTCCCGATAAAAGCATTTAGGCCATCTGCATTTCTGAGTGGAACACGCCTCAAATTCTGGCAACAATGGATCTATGATAGTTAGTATTCATTTTCTTTTACTCTTACAATTACAATTTAGAATGTGATGTGATACTTTGATACTATTGTTGGTTTATGTGTTGAAGGGGTTTAAGAAAATAGGAACAATAGTTGAAATAAAGTGATTTTATTAATTTGGAGGAGAATAGTACAACGCTTTAGGTACATAGAATTAGGCTAATTGGCCTCCTAGTGGTGTAGCTATTGCTACTTCACCTAGTTGATAACTCTAGGCTAATGGCCCTTCACTTAGATTGATGAGTGTTTGGATAGGTAAGTGGAAATAGCAACACTACTCTTTATAAATAATAAAGCTTAACATAGTTAAAGTTAAGTGTTTGGACAGGTGTCAAAATACTATACAGGGTACACGAAATTTGGGGATAGTGGATCTCAACCCCATGAGGAGACATGCATATACAACATAAATATGCAAATCAATTATGACAAGAGATATCCATAATTGTAATAGAAATAGTAATTTGAAATATATTGATTGAGGTTAATTACTGTATTTTTTTTAAAAGGTATACACATAGAATGTGCCATCAGTGATATTCGTGTAAGTGTTCAAAATGAAGGAAATGAAGAACGTAATCAAACGAAGAACGCTTGGTCAGGTATGTTACGACGTGGGTTTTATCTGGCAAAATTGAAATCATTTTTTCATATGTTATAAAACTCTTCTTAGTTTCTAATACTACACCCAATTTCTTGCATGAAGTATAGTGAAGAATAAGTAATGTTCATGAGCAAATAAGAATTTATCATTGCATAGGTTTGAAGACAATCGAAGGAAACCAATATACACTAATATGGAATGAACTTACATGAACTGTGCGATGTTAACGCAAGTGCAAAAAAATTAAAAAAGAGACCAACTGTCCAAAAAGTCAATATTTGGTTTCTGTGGGCCCTGCACCTCAACCGACTCCCAAGAGAATCCGACTTGGACCCACAACCTCATTTTGGGTGGTTCCGGATGCAACACCTAGCCCATTATTAACATCAAGTAGAGTCATTTTATAGTGAGTGCCTTATCAATTGGATATGCCTTTTTCAAATGAATTTCTACTATATGGAGCCCTATGGAGGTTAGAGCCCCATATAGAGTCCCATTAGGTTTGCTCTAACTCAACAGATGTAGCTGCTAGTGGACTCGCACTACTGGTAGGCAAATTTTTTAAAACATTTGTGTGTACTGGTCGACCATCACTCATTCATTGCTTAGAATTTATATTCTAAGATATAATTTCTATTTAATCATGTCAAAAGGGGATTAGAAATTAGAAAAAGTTGACAAAACTTAGCTTCTGATTTAAGAACTAGGGACCTTGTCATTTTGAATCACCAGTGCTAAAATATGAATATAATTAGAGTACTTTAGGTTATTTGTATTCTTCTCCACAATGAGGTATATATAGGAGTTTTACATGGAAATAGATACATTAATTAATTAGGAGAATATCTCCTAATACAAGGATTGTTAACTATATGAAAACAAGGAGGTAAATCACCTAATTAACTTAGGAAATAAATCTCCTTGATTTGTTAGGTTAACTCCCGTCAACACTCCTCCTATAGTTGGTGCATACACGTTATGCCTAACTTGGTAAGTGAGTCATAAAATACTCGTCCACTGACACCGTTGGTCAAGACATCCACTAACTGATCTTTTACAAAGGATAGGCAGATGATCTTGTTCTCAATTTTTTTTTGATGAAATGTCGATCCACCTCAACATATTTTGTTCGATCATGTTGAACTGGATTATGAGCAATATAGATCGCAGACTTATTATCACAATGTAACTACATGGCCTTTTCTGGTTTCAAACCAATTCTGTCAAGAGTCCTCTGATCCATAATAATTCCGAAACTCCTTGAGCCATACCTCTATACTCTGCTTCTGCACTAGATCGAGCAACCACATTTTATTTTTACTCCTCCATGTGACTAGGTTACCTTCAACGAATGTAAAGTAACGTGATGTAGAGTGTCTATCTGTAATGGAACCTGCCCAATCAACATCTCTATATCCAACAAACTTCAAGATTTCCATTATTTGAGAACATTAATCCCTTCCCATGTGCTGACTTTAAGTATCTTAAGATCCGATTAACTGCATTCCTATGAGAAACATTGGGTGAATGCATAAACTGACTAACCACACTCACAACATATGCAATATCTGGTCTTGTGTGTGCCAAATATATCAACCTTCCAACAAGGTACTGATATTGTTCCTTATTGATTGGCACTTGGTCCTTATCTTCACATAACTTGTGATTCATCTAGATAGGTGTGTCGGCAAGTTCACACCCTAGTATTCCTATTTCAGTGAGTAAATATGTCATATACTTCCTTTAAGACAAAAAAATGCCAGTTTTTGACCTTGCTACTTCAATTTCGAGGTGTTTGTGCCTGATAAATCACGGCCATAAGTTGGCCGAAGGAGCCCCTTCTCTAGGCCCTGGCACTTGTTCGTAAAAGCTGAAACGCAGCGTTTCGCCAGGGGTACTTCGCCTTCCTAAAAGACAAAAGAAGAAATGCTAAGGCATGATCATCTCGGCCTCAAGCGCAGGCCGAGGCCGAGGCCGAACAAAATCACGGCCAAGGCATTAAAGTCAGATCATCACGTGAGAGCAGGGACCCAGGCTTCATTTAATGAAGTAGTGCCTGTTTAATGCAGCAAACCCACTAGCCACAAGGAAGCATTTAATGCATGAGGAAAGGTGGGAAGTGACTGAAGTCAGGATTTGGTAATGAGGACCAGAGTGATTAGACGTGAACATTCTCACAAGAATTCTGACAGCCTGAGATTTCGGTTCACCAGCTATCCAGGCCATAAATGTGTCTCCACGGCCAGAAGCTCAGTTCCCAATCAAGAGCGCGGCCGGGATTCACCGGGATTTCTGGGGTCACACCACCATACTTCACGATCCCAAATGTCGATTGGACTGCCCACTTGCTCCAATCCAGCTCCACCACGCAGATTTTTAGCCTCGATTACTCCTCCAGGGACTCTTCCTATAAATACAAGACTCGAGCTACATTCAAAGGGTTCAACACCAAAACAAAGCCTCCCACGGAGCAACTTATTTTTTCCTGTAATGCACTTTCAATATCTTTACTTGCTTTCCTAGGAGTAGTGGTAGATTGTAAGGAAAACCCATTCATCAATATATCATACGACCCTTGTTTTTCAAGGCGCCGGAGCACCATCCTTGTTGTTCGTTCATTCACCCCATATATCATACGACCGTCGCTCCCTGAGCAGCGCGCGGAGCACCGCCCAAAACCCACCACCTACACCATCACTCAACGGCCTTGTAGTTCAGGCCGTGAACCTGACAGCCAGACCAGTTCCTCTCTCGGCTACAATCGTTTGATTAGGAAGACGAGTTCAAACAGGCGCACCACTCAACCATCCAACACTCATCAATTCATCGACGCACGGAGACCGTGCTGGCACGCCCGCGCACAAACCGCACCGCACCCAAAAGCAAGAAACCGCGTGTTAACGCATATCCCTCGGCCCGGAACTCCAGGCCGTGAGATTTGCGCGGCAGACACGAGGAAGTATTTTAGAGCACCTAAATCCTTCATCTCAAATTCCTTAGATAAATACTTTTTAGCCTCTATTGTTATCCTGCATCATTTTGAGTTACGACAATGTCATCCATATAAACAATTAACACACTGATTTTTTCTCCATCATGCTTCAAGAATAGGGTGTGGTCTAAGTTAGTTTGAGTGTATCCAAAATTCTTCATGGACTTAGTAAATCTTCAACCACGCCATAGGAGACGTTTTAACCCATATAATCACTTTTTGAGCTTGCAAACTTGATTTTTCTTGTCAAGAACTAAATTACATCCTAGTGGTAAATCCATGGATACATTTTCTTCCAAGTCTCCATGTAAGAAGACATTTTTAACATCGAACTGATGTAATGGCCAATTTAGGTTTGCTACTAGAGACAGGAGGACTCTGATAGCGTTGATCTTGACTACTAGGGCAAAGGTCACCTGGTAGTCCACCCCATAACTTTATGTGTACCACTTCGCCACCAATATGACTTTATATTTTTCAATAGATCCATCTGCTTTGAGTTTCACAGGATAGATCCACCTGCATCCTACCTGTGTTCTTTCCGTGAAGTAAAAGGCACTAGCTCCCATGTGGCATTCTTCTGGAGAGCTCGCATTTCTTCATTCATGGCTTCTTTCCATTTTGAGTCTTCTAGTGCTTTATTCACACTACTTGGGACATATATATTAGCCAACTGCTCATAAAGTGTACATATGACTCAGATAATATGCTTAGAGATATATAATTATTGATGGGGTATTTTCCTTTGGGTTTAAGATCTACTTCGTACCTGTACTTGAGGTTTACCACGATTATTCCTTTCGAAATCTGGTGTTTAAGGGTATCTGTATCCTTTATCCTTTTTGAAATCAAATCATTATGATATATTTCATTAGTGTTATCAGTTTTAATGGGAGATGTTACCTAAATGACATCCTCATACGGTGATTGGTCTACTGTATCCTCCTAATTTTGATATCATAGAGGTGACCTGTCGTTTTGGAGAGGCAACCGATCATTTTGTGCCAGTGATGCAGGATGTGAAAAACCCGGATGAGGCGACCAATCGCTTTGATGCAGAGTTTCTTCTGGAGTGAAAAAATCCCGAAAAGTCGGGGTGTTTGGCGCTAAATTCTTGTCTTGCGCTTCTGAAAAATATATGTCATGTTCTAGGAACATTACATCAATGAAGGTATATACCTTCTCACTTTGGGGGTGATAACATCGGTAGCCTTTCTGTTGAGGAGCATAGCCAATGAAAACACACTTTTCTACTCGGGGATCCAATTTGTTTTGTTGGTGATCATGTAAGTGTATAAATACTACACATCCGAAAATCTATGGTTCAAGGTTTGGTGTGGGAGGTATTTGGTGGTTAAGTGTTTGAAGAGAAGTTTGGAAATTCAAGATACTTGAGGGAATCCTATTGATAAGGTAAGCTGCAATGAGGACTGTCTCTCCCCAAAAAGACCAAGGCATGTTGGCACCAAAGAGAGAGGCACGAACTAATTCCAGTAAATGTTGAGACTGTCGCTCAGCCACCCCATTTTTTTGGGGAGTATAGGGACACGAGTTGATATATGATACCATGAGCCTGTAAAAACTTGTTGAGATCATGATTAAGAAATTCCCCGTCATTGTTAGAACGGAGAACCTGGATTGGGGTATGAAATTGAGTCTCCATCATTTTATGGAACTGTTGACACTTTAAACTGACTTCCCCTTTAGTTTTGAGAAGAGAAACCCATGTCATTCGGGTGTAGTCATCAATGAAAGTGACAAACCATCGAGCGACAGCCGGAGTAGCGATTTTAGCAGGCCCCTAAACATCAGAATGAATAAGAGAGTAGGGAACCAAACTTTTATGTGGACTTAAGGGGAACGGAACATGATGGCTCTTACCCAATTCACATGTATCACACTTGAAGCTGGAAACATAAAAACTGAAAAATAATTATGGAAACAATTTCTTCAAATAACCGAATGAGGCATGCCCAAGGCATTTATACAATAACCAAACTTTGTCTCTCTGCCTTGCTTAACTAGCTTCACTTGTGGTGAAAGCTTGACCAACCTTGGTCTCACACTTTGGCCCCAAGTCCAAGTACTAGAGTTTGCCCCGCCTAGTACCACAACCAATCGTCTTCCCTATGAGGATGTCCTAAAAAAACAAAATGATTCGGCCAAAATGTGACAGTACACCCTAAAGTAGTAGTAATTTGTGCAACAGACAACAAGTTATAGCCCAAGGATGGAACAATCAATATAGAATCCAGGAGTCTGGAGTTAGAGAGAGATAAAGAGCCCTCCCCAACCACAGGGGATAGGGTACCATTAGCATTAGACACCACCGAACTGCATGGATGGTTTGCGAGTAAGAAGTTGGCCAGGATCAAATGTCATGTGATCCGTAGCACCTGAGTCAATAATTCATGTGTGCTTTTGAGATGAGGTATTGAAAGCTTTACCTTTGGTGGTGGCTATAGAAGCAAGAGCCAATGTAGCCTGTTTAGGCAGGACTGACCACATGCTTCTTTGAGTCTTCATGGAGGGAGAGAATCACAGTGGGGCCTAACACAGCAACGAAAGTATAATTTGATCTGAGTTTGTGTGTAGGAATTATGGGAAAGAGTTTGGAGTTAGGGATTTGATAAGGAATTTGATTTGAGAATTTAGAAATTTTATATAAGGAATTTGATTTGAGAAATTTGATTTAGGGTTTGTGTTTGAATTTGAGGATATGATTTGAGGGCTTAGAGACAACCTAGGTACCTGGCGGAACCAAAAAAATTTCAACGAGTAGGCTAGCATGCTAATTCATAGCTAAGACAAATTTTCAATAAGATTTAGCATAAAACAAATTCATATTAAATGCAACAACAAAAAATTGATATAATCAAAATAAATATATGTTCAACAACATAATTAAAAATGTATCTATTCAAGTTGTGCCCTGCGATCCTTGAGAGAATTGAAATCTTTTGTTATTACATCTGAATTGAATACTGTGAGCAAGTTCTTTTTCAATGTAGACAATCATAGAATATGCTAGAAACTCATTGTTGTTTAATTATGTTAACTCGCAAGTGTACGTGCCAATTAGTAGTATAGCAAAACAAATACGAGGTCGTACCCACGAGGACTGAGAAGTTAAAATTAGTTATGTACTTAGATTACCAAATTCAAGAAGTTAGGAAGTTAAGTCTAAAACAGAATTTAAAGTGAGAGTGATTGTGATTGTGATTGTGATTGTGAAAAGAAAGGAACAAACTGAGATTGCAAAGGAAAGCAAGTAAACAAAAGTAACAAAGAGTGGTTTTGAAGGTTAAAACACAGGTTTGGAGACTAGGGCATTTGATTCACCATAACAATTCAATTCTGGGTTATAAAGATTCAAGTGACAAGTCTAATTCAAATTCAAAGATTGATTCTAGCTAATGTATGATTAAGCCATGGTGTTTGGTCCTAACCTTGTATTCCTAATTCCCTAATTTGATCATTTGTTGTCTAACCTAAAATTAAGCATTAGGAATCCATTAAGCATAGAAGAACATTTTAAACAACCAAGTATGTATCTAATCCAGATTGTCGAATTCACATACACACTCTTCCTATTCATAGTTCAATTTGAATTAAAGCATGGTGTCTACTCTTAATTCAAACCAAGATATACAAATCTGAATGGTAGCTAGGCATTCCGAATCAGCATATAAGCAAGTAGGCAAAATGAATAAGAACATGAATCATGAATCAAACTTGAAACTTGAAATTTATAAACCCAGAATATTCATGTTAGGTTACATCAAAGCCCTAGTTATGGATTTAGTTACTCATAATGGAAAAGAGACTTGAACAGAAATGAGAAAACATAATGAATGCAATAAGAGTAGAAAAACCCCTTTTCTGAAGTTCTTGTGGTGTCCAAGGCTTCTCCAAGTGCTTCTCCACTTCTAATGCTTCTCCAAGAGCTTCCCCACTTCTAGAAAGATGTATGAAGGATATGGAGGTGATTTGGGATGAGTTTGAGTGAGTGGTGATGGCTAAGAAAGATGAAATTCGTAGGGAAATGGAAGAGAGGTTTGCTGGAGTTGTTTTGGTGATTTGAGGCTGTTTAGAGCTTTGGGTTGATTTCTGGAGTGTTTGGGAAAATGATGGAAGTGTTTGAGGGAGGATGGAGTGAAGGATGGTTGAATTGTGGGGTTGTGAATCCCAGACTTGCACACTTTGAATCTGGAATTGAAGATGTATTTATAGGGGAATGGAGGTGAGAAATCAGAATTGAATATAGCAATCACCTAACACACTTGCATTAGATAATCAGAAATGGTTGTTGCACTTCACCAACAATTCCCACCAGCAGCCATAGGTCATCCTCATGTCAGCATGACCAAGCTTCCATTCAGAAACCAAGAGCTCATCCTCATGTCAGCATGACCAAGCAAGCAATGAGCTCATCTTCCTGTCAGCATGATGAACAACTTCTTGGGCTCACGGATTGGGCTTGGATCACACAAATGTCGACTTTAAGATGTCCATTTTGAAGTTCAGAATGTCATTGATCCAACCACACAAGTATTGGCCCAATCCAAGCTCGGATGAAGAAGATAAGTTCGAAATGAACTTCTAACTCAGGCTCCAGTTTTTGCACGTTTTTGCACCATTTTACTTCACAAGCCTCAAGTGATACCTAGAGCTCAATGAACTGAATGAAAAACACAAAAGAGGTTAAAAGCACAAGGTTAACTCCAAAACATAACTAAATCATAAGCTATAAGGGTATAAAATGATATACAATTGTGAACCGAACACTCATTCTCCATCTTGTTGTGAAGAGCTATTGTAACAAGTTTCATAGCTGAAAAAGCTCGTTCAGGAGTTGAAGTAGAAACAGGGAGAGTTAGCACAAGATGGATCAACCTATCAATCAAATGATATCTTTGTGACCTTTTCGTTTCAACTAATCCTTGACATAATTCAGAGAGAGTAGACACTTTTTGAAGTACTTGATGATGAGGTACATCTACCTCGTAAAGTTTCAGCTCGCATCTCAAAATATGTAACTCTTTTGGAGTGAAATCTTTAGGATAAAATCTCTCTGCAAGGCTACAAATTTTATCAATGTTAAATGATTTAAAAGAATCACTAGGGTCCAAAGCTGAACTAAGAATAAGAAGTTCCATTGCCCCTTCACTAAACCTACTATTCAACTCTCCTAGTTGAAAATCTATTGCATCATTGGATATGTCAATGCGGTAATGATGATCAATTGCAATATCGTCCTTTTGCTTACAAGAACGATCACAAACGGATTCATAATGAGAACCCCACCGAGTAGCTCCCAGTCGATGCAAGGTATGTCACATCTCGGGATCGGCTCCGCCGTAGCACGATATTGTCCGCTTTGGGCCCCCCTCTCTGCCCTCACGGTTTTATTTTTGGGAGTTCACGAGCAACTTCCTAGTGGGTCACCCATCCTTGGATTGCTCTAGCCCCAACTCGCTTAACTTCGAAGTTCCCATGACTCCGAAGCCAGTGAGCTCCCAAAAGGCCTCATGCTAGATGGATGCGGGCATGTACATATAAGGCACATCACCACCCTCTCCGTTGGTCGATGTGGGATCTTACAAGGTACCAATATCATTAGCTCCTCTATCAGTCTCTCATTCACAGCAGCTAACATCTCTACAATATTCGTTGATTGAGCAACTTGTAACTCAGTATGACATTTCGGAGAAGCAGTAATGACATTGACAATTGAATGCAAGGATGAAAAGAATAACCAAATTGCAATCACTTCTTTTGATGCTGAAACTAATGCTAACTGTAGTTGATGTGCAAAACAATGTACATAATATGCATATGGGCAATATCTAAGAAATAATGCTTGTAGCCCATTCCATGCACCCCGCATATTACTAGCACCATCATATCCTTAACCTCTCTCATCTTGTTAATACATAATTCATTGAGATCAAGTACTTTGTTTATCTCTTTTTGAAGTGTTGATGCAGTAGTGTCTTCAACCCACACAATGTCAAAAAAACTTTCTCTTAGAAAACCATCATTATCAACAAATCTTAAAACATAGCCATTTGTTCTCTATTTGATGTATCTTGTGATTCATCAACAAGGATACAAAAAGCAGCATGCCCAACTTCTTCACGAATTTTGTTTCTCACTTTGTTAGCGAGAATGTTTAAAACCTCCTTTTGAAACTTGGGTGAGGTGTATTTGGCATTTCTTGGCGCATTCTAAAACCACACCAGCCACCTCATCATTAAACTTTGCTGTATGCTTTATTATTTCAATAAAATTTTCACGATTTTTAGAATCCAAAGATTCATCATGACCCCTAAAAGCACATGCCTGAAATGTAAGCCAACAAACACACTCTATCATCGTCTTGAGCCGTAACTGATTCTTCAAAATTTCTTCCTTTGATTGTCTATTAATAACTTTGTCGACATGTTGAGATGGGTTCATTAAATCCTCCATACATCTTTCACAAGTATTTATGCAATGAAGATGGACCTTCGACGCTGAGTCAAAAATATACAATTCTTTTCGTCATTAACTCTTTTCCAATTCTTAAACCCCTCATTAGTTAGTGCGGGACGACCATTACCAAAAAAAAAAGCATGGAAAACAATAGATTTTATCTTCTAAGGGGAATACTCTAACCATGGAAATTGGGAGAACTAAGAATATTGAAATTGATGATATTGCGATCCAAACTAAGACCTTGGATATTCTGAAAGTTTTGGTTGGTAAGCTCCAACTTTGATATAAGCACGTTGAACCTCATCACGTTGATTAATAGGGTAATCACATATTTGAATATGTTTCCTAGGGTCTCGTTCCAAAGAAGCAACATCAAACTCATTGGGTCTTATTATTGGATGTAGAAGCCTTGTTAATGTCTAATTTATCACCATCATCTTTTTTCTTGGAGAATGAATGCATAGTTTTACTCTTTTCCTTGCTTGATTCTGATGTGACATTATAATAAGCTTCACAAATACAAAGTGCAAATATAAATATAAATAATTACGTTTCACATATATATTAATTGTAAACACAAGAATAATGGACATAAATCAATAAAAAAAAAATTAAAATTGGAGAGTTAGGTTAAGGAATTCTCTTTTAGTAGAATAAGTAGAACACGGCAGCAGGTATTCTTTTGAACCCCTAGGTCTTTTTTTTTTTGGTCATAGAACCCTAGGACTAAGTTTCATATATATGCTTCTTTTTTTGGATTGACTATGAATTCTAGCCTAACTAGGATGAACGTGGGACCAACTAAGATTAATTGAAGTCCAACTATATTTCTTAATTAAATAGGAAACCACACAACACAATACACTGAAACAAAATAAAAAAACAAAAGTCGCGTGTAAACCAAAAAAGAAAGCAGCCTAGCAAAAGGAATTCACAAGAAATTTGTAAAAGTGGACCAAATTGTGGGCCCCATGTTTATTATTATTATTATTTTTAAATAAAAATCCTTACTGGGCTACGGCCCACTATAGTCCATAAGGTGATTCCGCAGTGAACCTAGGATCGTATGCTCTGATACCATGTTAAAATTAATATGAATATGGTTTGAATACTTTAGATTAATTGTATTTTTCTCCATAAGGGTGTTTTATAAGGAAATAGATGCTTGTTGATCCATAACGATTCTATTACTATCTGAACGTTGCCCTGGTATTAAATTTGGAGTTAATTAATCATATTAATTGTACCATGTTCCATCCACGTATGTATGTAAATATTCCTTGCACCCATTATGGAACTTTTCAAGTGAGCTAATACTACTTCTTCCTTTTCCACATTTTATCATCTAATTAACAGAGATACATACAGCTATCCCCATCATATGTTTAGATTTTGAATTTTCATTGCAGTGCTAGGTTTCTTGCAAGGTCTGAACACAAATCTCCTTGAAATTTTGGGTATGCTACATTTTTTCCATATTTCCTTTGTTCTCCATTAACTGTTTTAATTAAAAGTTTTTTTTTTCTTGAATTAGTCGTATGACATGTTTTTCCAATGCCAACTTAGGAATCAAACGCCTACGAGAAATGAAAATGGCCCATATTCAAGCCCTTGAACTCCTAGATAATATGTGTGAAGTGATAAAACATTCTGATATCAATGACATTCTAATTCCAGCAGTTTTCCGAGCTACGGAGCTAGGAACGTTTGAGTTTATTGACCGTGTATTGCAAGCAAGACCAAATCTCGTGTGGACGTATAATTCAAAGGGAAGGAACCTCTTTCAGTTTGCCATTGAATGTCGTCAAGAAAAAGTTTATAACCTTATTTATTATAAACTCAGTAAAAGACAAAGAACTGTGATTGGAAATCTTGCGGATGGGGATAACAATTGCGCGCTACATGTGGCAGGGATGCTTTCACCATTAGCAAGGCTCGATAACATCTCAGGTGCAGCTTTGAAAATGCAGAGAGAACTACAATGGTTCAAGGTCAGAACATATAATTCAGTGTTAGTTTTTTTTTTTTCTCCTTCTTATGAATTAGTTTCCAATATATATATTCTAAAGACCATTTTTCGTTTGGAAATTGTGGGAATTAGTTCCTAACATAAATTGTTGAGGCTAAAATGAGTCATTTCCTGTATTGTGGGTCGTTTTTCGTTAGAGTTAAATTTATTCATTCCAATAAGGAAAACTAATGTTTCGATTTATGTAATTTAAGGGGAGCATCAAACGCATTTTCTAGTTGAAAACCAATGCAACATAGAAGGAGTTAAACTAGCCTATAGAAACTAAAAATGTAGAATGACAAGAAAAATAGAAATAAAGGTAGCACTAAGATGGCTTATTTACTCTGTTCAACATTGTCTTTACTGTTCTCTAATGGTTTAGGTTTATATGGCCTATCAAATTTAAAAAATTCAAGGGTCGGTTGGAAAATTAGAATAATAACCTCTTATACTCATATGAATCTTTTGATCAACAAATGTAGGAGGTCGAGAATATTGTAGTAACCCTGGTTAAAGAATCTTTAAATAAGGAGCATAAGATCCCGCGTGAGATGTTTACCAAGAATCACAACCAATTGGTGATGGAAGGAGAAAGATGGATGAAAGAAACTGCAACTTCTTGTACAGTTGTAGGTGCTCTCATTATTACCATCATGTTTGCTGCAGCATTCACATTTCCTGGTGGAAACAATGGAGAAACAGGCTTCCCAATATTCCTGCATAAAAAGTTGTTTATGGCTTTTATAGTTTCAGATGCTATATCCCTCTTTTCTTCCACAACTTCGGTGTTGATGTTTTTGGGAATCCTTACATCACGTTATGCAGAAGATGATTTCCTCAAATCCTTACCAACAAAGATGATAATAGGCCTTTCCACCTTATTCATCTCTATTGCCACTATGATGGTTGCCTTTTCTTCTGCCCTTTTCATTATGCTTCATGAACAGTCGTGGATTGTTTTTCCAATGATTTTCCTTGCTAGTGTTCCAGTCACCTTATTTATTTGGATGCAATTTCCTCTTTTAGTTGAGATGTACATTTCTACTTATGGACGAGGAATATTTGATAGTAAAGTGAAACCAAGGGCATAAAGTCTTCAACTTAAGGAAGAGGAATATTTGATGGTACGTGTAAGTGGTATTATACAACTTTCTTAATTTTGTAACTTCTAAGAAGCATATATGCATCGTACATGCCATGTATGTGTTTGGCATCCACTATGCCAAATTTCACTTTTAGCAACACTGCATAGGCATCGGTAAATACGAAATTGATGCTATTAGTAAATTAGGCATCGATTTTATAAATAACGATACTAAACATATATAAAGACATCAACACAAATTTTTGTTTTTCTATGACGATGCCTTTATTCCCCTTTAGCATCATTTACATAACCACAGATGCCTAAAGTGATTGGTTTTTATTTTATTTTTAAGAGGGACATTTTTTGATAACATCCCTCTGATGCCTAAAGTCGAGTCAACCCTAATCCCAAATTTTCACGTTCTCCCTCCAAACTCGCTGCCCGAAACTTCATCTCCCTCTCAAACTCTAGCCCCAATTACTTCCAGCTCCCTCTCAATTTTTTCACTCCCTCTCAAACTGTCACCCTAAAACTTCATCTCTTGAAAAATTCTCTCCTCGCCCTCTCATTTTTTTCAGTCCCTCTGAAACTCTCTCTTTCTTCTCTCTCCTCCGTCACTGCCCCATTTTGCTAAAACCATCAGATGCCCAACTCTTACGATTCACAGCGAGATCCTCCAATCGGTGTTGTTGTCAGAACGACGGTGTCGTACGAGCAAGCATTGAAACTTGGGGACTGCCCGGAGAGAGGCGACGATCCGACGCGAGGCCTTGGAGCGGACGATGGAGGGTACCTTGGTGGCCAGAATCAATAGGCGCCATGACCAGAGCTCCAATTGTTAGGTTTGGATCTGCCGTTAGGGCTGCACAGCTCATGTTATTCGTCGAGGACCCTCTCAACTTCAATACTCTTGCTGCCATTTTCAACAGGTTAATTTTCTCTGTTTGATTTTAATTTCTTAGAAGAAACCCTAGATTTTCAAGCCAAAACCTTTTTATTGTAGCATGGATTGTAATTTTATATAATTGAGGAACAAAAAGAGGACCTATCAACCAATTTAATGAAGATTTTGTCACAACTGTATGCTGTTGATGGGCATTTGTTTATTTGTTTTGAATTATTCTGTTTTCTCTTCTTATTCTTCTGTTGTTTACTCAATCTGCGTAGTTTCATGTAAAATATTGATAAGTTGTATATGTGATAAATGGGAGGTTCACTGCTTAGGTCTAGTAGATTTGCAAAGCTTCTAAAGATTCAATGCCAAATAGGAGGCAGGAATCTATACATCAGGTTTGCTTGCAGCATCTGGAGATGCCATGGCATATAAAAAGAAAGTCAAAAAGATGTAGTTTGTGTTTTTGTTAATTTCTTTTCGCTGTTAAATTTTGAATTGTGAAGGGGTGGCCAGTCACATAACATATGTTTCTAGATTGGGGACTGCTTTGAAGGAAGCACTGATGAGGGCAGAGTTGTTTCTGGTAGAGGAAAATAGTTGGGAGAGGTAAAAACCAGATTGGTAGCCTAGAGGCTCATAGGTATGCCTCATTCTTAGCACAAAGTGAAGGTCTTCTGGTATCTGATATACATATTGTGCATGCCCTTGTGTTATTGTGAATTTGCAGCATTAAAGCAAATATTAATGGGAAAAGAAAATATATAAATCTCACAATCTTGCAGCAATTGTCTGGTAAAATAAATTAACTGTTAAAAAAAAATACACCAAAAATGATGAGGCCAATAATTGAAGTAGTAAATGGTTCTGTTTCTAACCTAAATGCCTGACTCAAACTGATTTAGTCCATTCAGGAGGAAGCTGCATAAAAAAGGAAGGTTACTATCAGTCATTAATATGTGCTAGCTAAGCACAAACTTGTGCTAATCCAGCTTGTCTACTTTGAAAATATATAGGTGAAAGGGAGAAAAAAGACTGGCTTTTATTACATACAGCATCAAAAGAACTTTTCCAGGAGTTGGAGATGTTTGGTTCAGGTTTCTTTTCTTTTTCTTTCCTTCTTTGTTTTGTTGTAAATTTTCCTTTTCTGCTCTGTGGTGGTAGAAACTAAGAATGAATGGAGAATTTGAATGTTAAGTTCGGAAATAGGAGATGATATCCTCACTGCTACAACTGGTATTTTTTTTTTCCCAATTAACGATGGCCAATTGATGTGGTGGAATATGATGTGGTAAATTTTTAATTTTTAATTATTTGGGATGTTGTTCTTAGCTAAACAGAAATGTTATTCTTGTTTTGGTTGAGAGAAGGGTTCTGTTGTTTAAGGAGTTAGGTCATTGTTTATGAACAAGAAATGTCTAAATCAGAATTTTGGTGTAGCCAAAGAGAAAATTAAATTTTTTTATTATTGTTATTGGGTTTTCATGCTACGAATGTCATTGTAGGAATAGTTCTTTTGACTCTGGAATATTTGCAGCTTGAAGGAACAGAAACTTCTATGAACTTGGATGTGCTTTGCTTGTTTTCACAAGGAACATGGAGTGACTACAAGAGTGAGCGTGCAAAACTTGCTTCATCTTTTGGTCCATTTTCTCATTAGTGAATCTCTATTGATTGCTTTGGCCTTCTTGCACCAACTCGATTAATGTTTCTTTTTCTGCTTCTATGTTCTGATATAATGTCTTAAGAAATCATTTGTTAACTGTTGACCATTTTAAAAGGGAACACAGCTATAATTTTATGCACCATTGCCTCTGTCATCAACTCCGTAACATTATTAAGTCCATGGTTCTCTTTTCTTATTTATTTATTTTCCTTATGGTTAATTTTTTTAATTTATTTTAGAGAACTATTTCCCTTAAATTTCTCTGAGTTTTTGTAAAAAAAAATTATGTAAGCTTTTCTATGGCTTATTGTGATGGAATTTAAGAAACTGAAACATAGTTCAATTGTAGGTGATGCCAGTCATCTTCTCCAATTGGTCCCTGATCAAGTCCTAAAGCGGAAACAGCTCACTGTTCTTACACTAGCTGAGACAAACAAGGCATGATTCAAATGCGTAATCCTCTTATTTTTCAAAAGTTGTTGGTGATTTACATATCTGAATGTGTAGTAATGGTTAAGGCTATATGGTTTCAATGTGATTATGTGGAGTGTGTCACTTCTGGTACTTTATGTTCTCCATGCTTAACAAATGTCATCCTAAATAAAAAATGAAAGGATATAGTGAAAAATGCATCACTTTTGGACAAGTCCTTTGGACATAAATTTGTCTTACTTGCACTTGGAGCAAATTGAGTGCAGTTACCAATACCACCACTGCTTAAAATTGAATTCTTATTGTAATAGGTTATGGTGCCTGCTAAAATTATTGGAGGTTTGAGCTTTATTGCTGCCTTGGCTTTAAATTATTGGATTTTTTTTTCTCTTTGTTTTCGCTTTCCTCTTTCTTCTCTTTGGTTTCTGCTCATTCCCTTTAGGTATTCAATCTTGTGAAAAGCAGGTCCAGTTTGCTGGGGGAGAGACCCCAGACCTGGACAACTTGGGAGTATGATACACACACTGTCAAACTGGTATCATCTCTGATTTTGATGGCATTGGTGTAGTTTCTCTACCTCTCTTGGCATGTGCATTATGATCTCAAAACATTAATGTTTTTCCCTGATTGCGTGAAAGTTTCATGACTGTGATGGTCGCATGTCTAATGAAGTAATGTGTTCTGATTTTTTGTTGCTGAGTTCATGATTTATGAAGTTTCTTCTCTAGATAAAAAAAACTAATAGAATTGACTCTTATGCTGAGGTCTGGTTGCATATGGTTCACCATTGACTCTTATCTTACTCTTAACAGAAAAATTGATTCTTGCTTACTCTCTACCCCATCACATGATCATTTAATTCCTAGTTGAAACATGAAGTGGGATCCATTTAATGACTTGCTGTCATCTAATTAGTTTGGTTGACAAATTAGATTTTCTTGTTCACCAATATGATTTGGTAAATTTGCATATTGGTAAATTTGAAATGACAACATATCTTATGCAAATTTAGTACCTTGCACTTTTTAAGTTTATGTTTATATTTCTGCTGTTTGTGTTTACAATTTACATGCTTTTTTTCTTTTTCTTTTTTCCCAGTATAAAGCTAGAAGGAAGGACACATACACCCAAATGGAATTGGATGAGGTGCGAGAAGAATTGGCAACTCATGTCCTAGAATGGCTTTTTGATTGAGCTAAACATTCCTTCATTTTACATGTCTTTCTAGCTAGTATTTTGCTTATGCATAGACAAGTATGGATAATTTGTGGTGTAGCGCTGGTAAAATTGTGATTTGGATGTGATAAGTATGGATCATTCAAGTATTTTGCGCATATATGTATAGACAATTATGGATATATTTGTTTTTTTTAATGAGCAATGGGAACACAACATGATTTGGAAATGAGGCTTTTCTTAAATACTAACACAGTAACTAAGTAAAGTGTGATGTGAAACAAGCTAAATACCTACCCTTTGCTTACATAAGTGATGCTTACTGTTTATAACAACTTCATTTTTCCAGAAATAATTGAAGTTGAAAGATAAAAACAACAACCAGACATCTATTATCACTGATGCCTAAAACGAGAAGTAGCATCAGCATTTATGTAACCACTAGCACTATTGGAGGTTTTTTACATCTACAAAATAAAAAAAGCGATGATGTATAACACAATTCACAACACAATTATTTGTTTCTACGATGTTGTAATTGATAATATGCATCAGCATAGTAGATGTCACTTATGCTGTTAGATCTCTTTAGCCTCATCCCTTTTGAAACTCCTGATGCCTTTTTGGGTTTAGGCGTCAGAAGTCAACCTTTTTTTGGCACTCGAAAATCATTTACGCATCGGAGTTTACCAAATATCCGATGTAGTAAGTGACAAACAGCGACGGAGAATATTCGTTGCCTATTACATGGTAATAGGCAACAGGCTTGAATACCACGGTATTTATGTGTAATAGGCAACGGATTTTATCCGTTGCTAAAGCCCTTTTTTGGCATAGTGATCCTATAATAAAACTGAAAGTTCAATATCTATTTTATTTGTTCTTGTCAAGATATAATTGTTGGATAAGCTTTTGCTTCACTCCCCTTACCTCCCCTCCCCTCCCCATATCCCTGATAATATACCTGTGATTCTTGGTGAAGATAAGCGTGTGAGAAAAGAATTTGGGATCAAGCCTTGAAGTTGTTTGATTGTGCACTATTACAGAAATTGAAATAGACGACGGGAATCCACCGTCGTGTAGCATGTTTTAAAACCGACGTGAAATCGACCGCCATCTTTTAATACATAAAATAACGACGGAAAATAACCGATGTTGTTAATATATTACACGTCACAAAACAACTAAAACGACGTCTAATAAATACAGAATAGCTTAAAAAGACAACTTCGACTATATTAGATGACAGTTTTAGTAAAACACAGATGTTTAAATAATGTTAAATGTCAAGAACAACTACAAAGCCGACGTAAAAATGATTATCCACGTCTCTAATTGAAAGAAAACCGACGTGTAAAACGTAGAAACTGTCGTGGTTAACATATACTACGTTCACTAAATAAAAAAACTGACGTCTAAAACATATAACATGGTAAATTGACAAGGTTAGACGTCACTTTTGTCAAAAAAAGTGATGTTTGAAAACTTTAACATGCCACATATTTACTTGGATTGACGTAACAAACAAATAACCACGACCCTTTAGGTCACCACAGACGTTGAAAATGATTTTGATGACTTGAACAGAGGAATAAACGACGTGGATTTAATATTGCACGTCGGTTAATGTAAAATATTTGTCATGTTTAATCCATTTACTATGGCCTAGGAGTCACATTTTGGGACGTGGTTAATTATTTACAACGTCGGTTTGTATAGGCCTTGACGTGGTTGACATTTTAAAAGTTTCTTTTGTGAGTCACTTAGACGTGTGTAATCTCTGAAGTCATTGCTTTTAGCCTAACCGTCGTTAAGAAGTAAGGAAACGCCTTGAATTATGAATTTGACGTTGGTTATTGTAAAATGAAGGTCGTGGTTAGAACTTTACTATGTCCCAAGAATCCAATTCTTCGACGTTGTTATACAACTTACTACGTCGGTGGTTTGTTTATTCCATGACGTGGCTAGTCTTTGTTAAGTCCCTTTTATAACCTTTTTTGACGTGTGTATTATCTGAGACGTCAATTGTTTTATTATAACTGACGTGCAACATTATTTTTACGACGGTAATCATCAATCGATGGTATCCTTAAATTCGTCAGTTTGAGCTCTCTTCCGTCGTGTTATTCTTTATTGTACGTCGTGAATTATTTTCTTTACTGTGTTTAAATTAATTTTAATTAACCGACGTGTTTTCTTTTTCAAATGGAGGTTTTTATTTCATTTTTGCGCTGGCGTTCCATGTCGTTTGTGAAAACCCGACGTTGGTTATTTTTTAGACGTCTCTTTTGCGATTTTTTTAACTTGACCGTCGTATTTTCAGCTTTAACCGATTATTTTTAATTTTTGATTTATCGTGCCCAAAGCCTGCAGAATGAAAATGTGATCGGAATTAAAATGATATACAGAGCTATTAATTAATGTCATACAATTAACTGCATAACTAATGTCATACATTACAACAATCAATCAATCCATATATCTTCACACCCATCTCTAATATTCTCACTCCCAAACTCACCCACTAGGTCATCAAATGTGTCAACATTTGGTATCCCTCTAGTAAATGGCTCACACTCAATTATAATATCACCTAGCACATCATCACCAATAACATCATTATATTCTCTATTAGGCATTGATAACACTACCGACCAACCACGATGCATTGGGTCGTCAACATAAAATACTTGTTTGACTTGAAAAGCCATAACAAATTGGTCATTCCTATGTCCAATTTTACTCAGATCTACAAGGGTAAATCCAAGTTCGTCGACTACAAGGCACGAAGTGTTATCTATCTAATAACACCTCAAGACTGGGATTCTAAACTTTTGGTAGTCAAGGTCCCAAATTTCTTGAATAACCCCATAAAAACCCATATTGGAGACAATAGGATTTTTATCCTTGGCACTAGCAACTTGCATAGTATGTGCAAGTAAATAAACTCCACTATTTTGGACAGTTCGCACATCATCTTGTGCCTTCGTGTTAAATTTGACACCATTAATAAGATAGCTCCTATATGATGGCACTGCCATGCTTGGACCAGCTGCTAACCACCTCAAATTTTCTGATACGCCATTATTGTCTTCCCATTAAGTTCACTTTGAACCTGCAAATTAAACATATATCTTAATTCAATCTAACAAATAGAAAGAAAGAAAATTAAAAGTTCAATATGTCATTCAATAACATATATACCTTAAAGCGTAGCCATTGAATGAAAGTGCTATTGTGCTTATCTTGTAGCCACTTTGTTCTCTTTCTAAATTTTGGATAAGTGGTCTTGATGTGAATAATATGTTCCCTACAATTGACACGAAAAAATCACGCATTACGGTCCCTTGTATATAAGATAAACATAAGGAGTAATAATATTTAAAATGGCTACATATGAAAAATTAAACTCATACGTACTCGATATGAGGTAGGACTTTCTCCGTATTCTCCAAGACATATAGATGTGCCTGGTACAACAAGTCCAGACCAACTAAGCTCACTGTGCAACCTGATAATGGCTTTGACACTCCCATCTTCTGGCTTGAAGGCACTCCAACTGTACTAACATTAGATAAATGCTCGATACAAAACTCTACAGCTTCTTCAGCTATATACCGCTCAGCAATGCAACCTTCAGGATGAGTACGATTCTGAACATACCCCTTTTGCACTTTCATATATCTTTCAAACGGATACATCCATCTAAAATACTGGCCCACATAGACGAACTTCTCTGACAAGATGTACTACTAGATCAACCATGATATCAAAGAATGAAGGGGGAAAGTACTTCTCAAGCAAACACAAAGTAACTACTACATCTTCTTCCAACTTATCTAGCTTGGAAACATCTACCGTCTTTGCACATATAGCATTGAAGAAGAAGCACAATCGAGTTATTGCATACCTTAGGCTTCTCCAAAACAGAATGAATTGCCACAGGGAGCAATTGTAGCATCAATGTATGACAATCATGAGATTTAAGGCCAAGAAGTCTTGAATCTTTTAAAGATACAAGATTTTTTATATTGGAAGAATAACCTTCAGGGACCTTCATACCATAGAAAGAATTGCAAACCGCCCTGGAGACAAGCGAGTACGTCTTTCTCCATACTCGGGTTGCAAATCAGTTTTGACCCCCATGTTCAATAAGTCTAACCGAGCAGCAATCCCATCTTTATTTTTTCCAGGGATCTCTAGCAATGTACCAATGTTACTATCGCAAACATTCTTCTCAATGTGCATAACATCTAGGGCATGCCTTACAGGGAGGTATTTCCAATACTAGAGATCAAAGAATTTTGATTTCTTCTTCCAACAAACTCTGTCACCATCATTCTCACCAACACTTCCCCCATTTTTCGAGCCCCACATGTAATTAATATCTTCAACCGTATGCAACACTTCTTCTCCGGTTAATGGCTCGGGAGGCATGCCATATTCAGGTTTCCCATTAAAAGCTGCATGTTGCCTCCTATATGGATGATTGATTGGTAACCATTTTCTATGCCCAATGTAACAAATTTTGTGGCCATTTTTCAACCTGACTAGGTGTATCATCGCCGCATATTGGACAAGCTTTATATCCTTTAACTTCACAACCAGATAAGTTTCCATAGGCAGGAAAATCATTAATTGTTCACAGTAATACACCTCTAAGTGTAAAGTATTCTCCTATGTGGGCATCATACACTTCTCTAATCCCATCCCACAGAGATTTTAAATCATCAATCAAAGGCTCTAAGTAGAAGTCTATATCATTTCTGGGTTGTTTAGGACCGGAAATCAATAAGGTCAACATCATGAACTTCCGCTTCATGCATAGCCATGGTGGGAGATAATATGTAACTAAGATAACTGGCCAACAACTTGTATCTGCTACTTAAAGAACTGGGGGATTGAATCCATCAGATGAGAGAGCCAGTCTCAAGTTTCTTGGCTCAATACCAAAGTCGGGCCATTTATCATCAACAAGTTTCCAAGACGGGAATCCGCTGGATGAGACATATGACCATCAACTGATTTTCTTGCAGCATGCCAAGTCAAACTCTTAGCTGTCACACACCACCTTTGCTGCCACACACTCTTTCAAGATCCCATCTTTGGTTTCCTTCCACCTTGAGATACCACAAGTAGGAGAATTAGTTGAATCTTCATACTCCTTCCTATACAAAATGCAGTCATTGGGACATGCGTGGATTTTCTCATAACTCATCCCTAAAGCAGACAAAGTCTTTTTTGCCTCGTGAAGGTAGTGTATTTCCTTCTAGAAGCAATTCTCCTTGAAGTATCAATAATTTTGTAAAACAAACATCACTCATCCCATGTTTTGCTTTCAAATTATATAACTTCACCAATGCCGACAACTCCGTGTACTTCCTCGCAACCAGGGTACAAGGGTTCATTGTCATCCCCAATCACATTGGCAAACTCATAAGGATCATATCCAATATTGGCAAAATCATTATCATCCATCCCTAATTCTTCAGAAACATAACTGAACCTACTTTGCTTATCTTCTTCCACATTTCTACTAGCATTGGTAGTCCATTCCCAAGGTTCTCCATGCCATGTCCAAATCTTATAGCTTTGGTGAATTCCATTAAAGTATAAGTGTTCCCTTATAATTCCAACCCCAAACAATCGAATATTCCCACATTTAACACATGGACAACAAATATGAGTTGTATTTCCATGATTTTCTACAACAAAATTCAAAAATCCTTCCACCCCTAACTCATATGCCTTCGATCTTCTATCCGCATACATCCATGACTTATCCATCTAACACACTATAAAATCATATAAATATATATATATATATATTTATATTAAAGTGGAAATACCAGCAATGAAACACTACCTCATTCAAATAGCAGAGAACAAATTGAAAATAAAAAATAAAACAAGAACAAGACGATGGTTTTTACAACATAATCGTCGTTTAATATAAATTCAGACGACGGCATCTATAGTTACCGTCGTCATTAAGTACCCAAACCCAGAAATTTGTATTGCTTATTGAAGAACAAAGTACGGGGTTCTGGTAGCCTAAAGACGATGGTTAATGGAGAAAAAATCGTCTTTAGGCTACCAGTTGCGGATTAAAACTCAGACGACGGGAGTAAATGAACAACCGACGTATAATAAACATTTAGACGACAGTTTGATCCATCAACCGTCGTCGCGGTTTTAAAAAAAACACAACTTAAATCTCCCATCCCCATTCCTTTTCCAAGAACCCATGGCCAAACAAACATAAAAGAACCCAAACAGAGAGTAATTATTACAAGAATGCGACACTAAAACATAAAATAACCCAAATATAGCTACGAACGAAAACAATTATGGATTTAAGAAGCTATGCAATATCATTAAATAAAGAGATTAGGGTTTCCACTTACATGGATAAGATAACCAATGCTTCAGAGAAAGCTGAGAGAATATAACAAAAGCTTGAGAGAGAGCTAAGAGAATATACCCAATGCTTTGAGAGAGAGCGAAAACTTTAAGACAAATTTATGTTGCAGAGAGAGAATGAACTATTTTAGGGTTAAAGGGAAATTCTGAAAATTTTAGATCGCGGTCAAAAATTTTAAAGTACCATGTTTTTTAACGACGACGGTAAATACTTAGATATGGACGTTTAATACTCACTTACGACGGCGGTTTCCATAAAAAACCACCGTTGTAAACAAAACATACGTCACCCCTTAATAACCGACGTCGTAAATATGATATAATTAGTAGGGGTTTGGGTTTCCTGGGATTCGAACGCGCGTAGTTGACCAAAAACAGTGGGAGAAAACCAGCGTCGTTTCAATAAACCCTAAACCCTAAACCCTAAACCCTAAACCCTAAACCCTAAATTTTACAATAATTATAAAAAAATACACAAGTATGAGAAAAATGAACCAAAAATTGCTACGGACTCCTTACAACAATGCCTTCTATAATAGTAGGCTAAAATCTAGATTTCATCATTTTGAATTTATGGGAACCAATGGATCACATAAACTTTAGGGTTATGTAATGTAAAGTATAAGGAGTACCGTGCTTTGTCTCTAAATTTGTTTGAATTTTATTATCATTTGAACTTTGAGATCTAAAATTACATTTTTCAAGCCTTAACGTGCAAGATATTGTCTCAATGAGTGCATAGAATTTGTCAGTATATTTTTTGGATTTTGTTTTGAATATATTATTAATATTAGTAATTAAATACAATAAAAATATATTTGTAAAATTATATTTTTTAAAACTTTAGGGGAGAGACAATATTTCAATCAGTGCTTGGAAGTTGTCAGTTTAATTTTTGGAATTAGTTTTGAATTTAATATGGAATTAAATAAAATATAAAAGTCATTTAAAATTAAATGCCAAATGACCTAACCGACGTTGTATCCTTTTACAACGACGTTAAACAACACAAACTGACGTCATATATTGTTTTAGACGTCGAAACGATCACAAAACGACGTTATTAAGTTACCACGTTGTCTTGTTTTACTCCCCGCGTGGATAATTAAGTTCCCACGTCATCTTGTTTTAAATAAATGACGTGGATGATAATGTTACCACGTCAATTTTTTTGGATCACCGACCTGGGTTATTGCATTACCACGTCATCTTGTTTTGGATCACCGACGTTGTTTATTTATACGACGTCAAATGTTTTATAATAACGGCCTTTGTATATTATTAAGACGTCGATATCGTTGTACTAACAGACGTAGTATATCGGTACAAAATTCATCTGTACAAGATGAATTAATTATAAACTGTCATGTTTAGGACTGTTACATGTTGTTTTTAAGAATTGCCGTCAATGTTATATTTCCAGTTATAGCAAGACGACCATTGTATACATATATGAGACGTGTAAATTAGAATGAGACGTCGTTTTTGGGGAATTAAATTTAGTTTTTATGAATTATATTAAGTTTTCATGAATTTTTTGGGAACTAAACAAATTTCAAAAAAAAAAAAAAATTTTATGGTTGTTCGATTGATTACAACAAAAATATTTATGTACATTTTTAATAAACTAAAATAAACCTAAAAATTGTTAATAAATATTTATGTACATCAATTATCATTCTGTATTTGCCTGTTAACGAATTTTGCCCATTCATGCCTAACTTCGTCAACATGTTCTTGTGTATACTGAACTTGATCTTTTTTCTTTTCAAACTGCAAAATAAACCAAAAAACCGACGTGTTATAAAGATACAAACGACGGTTTTAAAGAAAAAGTTGACGTAGTAAAATAAAGAAAGTATATCTAAAATTTTGCCTTTTACCTTCTCGAAATCTAGGTCTGGATCATGAATTATATCTCTCATGAATCGCATCACGTAATAGCCACACTCTACACTTGTTGGTTGTTCAAGAGTGTCGTGTAGATTTTTCCAAATGGCCTGTTTACGTGATGAATTTTTGTTTATATGAATGTTAAACATTTTCATTGACCTGTTACAAGAAAACAAAGAGTGTTAATGACAAAACAAAAAATCTAAATACAAATAGTAACCGTCGTGGTAAATCAGTCAAAACGACGGAGTTTTAAAACAAATGACGTGGTATTTTGTTTCAAACAGTGGTAAAAAACTATCGTTGTTATGTAACATTATAACGTCGGTAAGAGGAAAAACGTCGTATAACAAAAAATTGAATAGAAAAAATTAAAATGTTCTTAAATAAAACACAAACGACGTGGTAATTAAATTAACACGACGTTTTAAGACAATACTGACGTAATAAATTATTTAAAATATCGGTAATAACTTATCGTCGTTGTATTGTCATTATAACGTTAGTATTATAAAAACCCGTCGTATACTTCAAATGCATTAAAGGAAAAAAAAATCTTAGATTAGAATAAATCAACTTACGTATTCACTATACTTTTCACGTCGTCGTCAACGGAGCGTTTGGCAGTGAATTCATGTAATAGGCAGTCTCTTGCCTGGTCTCACAATTACCAACACCCAATGACCCCTACACATAATGATCCATATAGGTTAAATAGTACTACAAAGAAAAATACTTTAAATAGAAAAGGGGACTAACCCTAGATTATAAGGGACCAAGAAAAATTGATTCCCATCTCCTTTTTTCAGGTGATTTGACAGGTTTTTTGTTTGGTCTGATAGAGATCCAGATTGAGAGCTGACTAGCCCAGGGTCCACGAGGCCAATAAGGTTTACCATATTTGCCATTTTTAAATAGTCAAATAGGTACCTAAATATATGAAATTCAATTAAATGAGATTTTAATTTAAAAGAAAGGGAAATGTAAAAAAAAATGGGATTTCTAGAATTACCTCATGTATACTGATATCACTGTGGTTCCAATCTCAACCATGGAACCAAACTACAAAATATCTTCAGGGAAGAGGAAGGTATCATGCTCAAAGCCAAACACTTCCTTGGGCATGTGAACTGCGAAAGTCTCGTTATAGGCAACAACTTGGTCTGGACAAGTTGGCATAAGGCTAACAGAGGAGGTGGCATGTCTAGCTTTGAGAGATCCTGTTACGAGAAATAAATAAAGAAATATAAGTTAGTTTGTGTGTGAACTAAAATAAACGACTCTAACTAAACCCAAAAAACAGACGTGGTATATAATATAAACGACGGTTTCTAGTACATACCTGACGGAGGAAAGGTTATAGACGTCGGTAAATATATAACCGTCGTTGTGTAAACGTTATAACGTCACTACACTAAAGAAAGGTCGTCTAATTAAAATGCAGTTAATGCTTTCATAAAATAGACGACAGTTTATAAAAGAATTAGACGACGGCAAAAAAGATAGTCGTTATTTTTAATGCCCAATAAATTACAAAACAAGTAAAAGCGTCGTGGTATTTAACTCAAAACGACGGTTCTTGGAAGAAACAGACGTATTATTGTTTTCCAACGTCGGTAAATATATACTGTCGTTGTTTGAAATGTTAACGTCGGATATTTAAAAGAGTGACGTCTATTTAAAATTTAAAAGGTAGAAAAAGAAAATATCAGAGATTTTACCATGTCATTTTGCTGTTTTCCAGGAGTATCAGCATTAGGCTTTGGATTTTCTATCCCCAAAGCTAGGGCTCTGATATATTAGTGGCCCCAGCAGCTTGCCTTATCAGACATTGGATTTTTTGGGCTTTGATCTTGAGAGGATAAAGGAATTGGAGAAATTGGGGTTTTGAGCATGTTGGGATCAAAATTAAGAACTAGTTGACGGAATTGTGCCAACATAACCTCCCTCTCCGCTCTAACTGCTTGCATTATACTTTCCGTTGACCTCGCCTCAATCCTCAAGGTCTCTTCTCTCGACTGCCTCCATCAAACTTTCCTTCAATGTGTCAGCAAATTTTACTCTCTCTGTCTCGGCAAATTGAAGAACTAAGTTGGGGAAACACCAGCACCAACTCCTCTGACTCTCCTACCATGCTTGGGGGTTCCCAAAGCAAGAGTCAAGATATCATTGCTCCCGAGACAGTCAGAGTGTAAAACAGATAAATAAACCGACGTAATATATCATTTACAATGATGGTTTTCTTAAATAACTGACGTAGTATTAATTTAACACGTCGGTAGTTAAATACCGTCATTGTTTATAATTTACAACGTCGGAGAAAAAACCCGTCGTATATTCAAAAGCAAACAGATTAATAGAACATAAATCAAAGACCATCGTAGTATTTCAATTAAGACGACGGACTATTGAACAAACAGATGTAGGACTTAATTTCATACGGCGGTATAAAAGTACCGTCGTTGTATAAACATTCTAACGTCTAGATGAGATAAAATCGTCGTAAATTTTAATGAAGAAGTGAAAAAACTTGATTGAAATATGCATTCTTTTCCAGAAATTGTGCACCACAAATTTCAGTGAAATAGAGAGAGAGGGAGAGTGTGTGCGTGAGTAAACTTAAAACAAATTGTGCACCACAAATTTAAGTCGTCGTATTAATTCTATCTAGACGTCTGATTTATGCAAAAACCGACGTGCTATTCTTTATGAAACGGCGGTAAATAAAAATCATCGTGGTGTTTATTTTATAACGTCGGTTATTTAAACGTGCGACGTCTATACCAAAATAAAACACTCTGTTTTTTCAAATTTAGAATAGAGTTAGTGAGACTTACGATTAATTTTGCCTTCTCTGCAACCTTTGGATCAGAGATGTTTCTCGTTTTATCTTCTCTTGCCTTCTTCCATAGAAGAGCTCGATTTCATTTCTTCACCGGGCATGTTTTCTTCTAATTCATTCTCCAAACCTACATACCCTTTTCAGACAACCTATGGTTGTACTCCAATTTCTCCCTCCTCCTGTTTCTGCCCCAAAATGCACAGCCTAAAAATCTGGGGATAACCTTGAAGCTACAAAGGCATCCCATTGCGATTTCTCTATGAACTTATAAAGCTCAAGGGGTTCTTTTAACTTCTCCTTGTCATGTGCGAATGGAAGGATATACCTGCCTAGTTACGTTATACTTGAAATCCTTCCATTTTTTGGCAGGCGGGCGACAGGACCATCTTCTTGCACCCTTCCCCAACAACAAAAGCCATTTGAACAGCTTCCCAAGTCTCTCCTTTCAGGTCCTTGGGCAATTGAGTCCATTTCTTGTCCACAAGAGGGATTCTGGTGCATGCCAAAACACCAATGTAAGACTGCATCTCAACAGCAGCCTTGCCATGTGGTCTGCCCCTTTTATTGAACTCAACCACAGGCTTAATCTTCTAAATTTTCCTCTTCACAACACGGCTCATTGTGTTGATACTGCGGGTGGATTTTGGTTCCTCAACAACTGTGGTTGTGCTGGGGTCTTTATTGGAAGTTGAAGAAAATCTCATCCTCTTCGAGGATTTGCTTTGAACTGATTTGCCTTCATCCATTTTAGCCTTTGAAACTGATTTGGCTTCATCCCTTTGAGCCTTTGAAACTAATTTGACTTCATCCCTTTGAGCCTTTGAAACTGATTTGGCTTCATCCCTTTGAGCCTTTGAAACTGATTTGGCTTCATCCCTTTGAGACTTTGAAACTGATTTGGCTTCATCCCTTTGAGCCTCTAACACTTGAGCTTCCTTGTTTTGAGATTTCGAAATCATTTTTAATTAATTTGCAAGAAAAACAACGTCGGTTATTTAAAAAACACGACGTAATAATAAAGGAACGACGTCCGAAAAAATGAAGCCGTGATATTTAATTTAGGACGACGATGGTAAAACAACACCGTCGTCGTAAATACAACACCACGACGGTAACACGAAAACAGCGACGTCCTATTAAACAGTCTTTCAGACCATGTATGGAAATAAGACGACGGTTTTATCTCGTTCATGACGTAAATGTGTATACACCACGTCGGTTGTTCAACCTAAGAACCTACGTGGTTTAAAAATTACAACGTCAAACACAAAAGACAACCGTCGTCATACTGAGATGTGATACAGGAAAAACGACAGTTCTTTCTCCCACGAGACGATGGTTTTATCTTGTTTCCGACGTTTTAATTGTCACACCATGACGGTTATTAACCACCGTCGTGCAGTTTGTATTAGTTCGGATTTAACGACTGTCATGGTGTGTCGATTCTATCGTCGCAAATAAGATAGAACTGTCGTCTTTTGACGTCGTGAGAGTGATGGACTAATGAATTTAATCAAACCAGTGAAAGATTTCCTCATTTTGACGGAATCTTGTTTCCAGACTCGTTCTTTCAAATGAAAGATAAAAAAAAGGAAGAGATTGAGAAAAAACCTTTGGCGTGCAAACAAAGTTTCGTTCCGACGTAAGAAAATGGTGATTTGGAGACGAAGACGATGATGATGACGAGATTCAAATGGTGGTGCTTACGAAGCTGCTTTTGGGAAATGAGAGGGCAGACTGAGATATTTTATCGGTGAGAGAGAACGTAGAACATTAGGTCAGGTGACGAAAAGTTTATATATTTTCCTAGAGTTCAATACAACGACGGTTTTATTAAAAACCGCCCTAGTATTTAGTTATAACAACGGAAAATAAGTAGGAACCGACGTGGTAGTCACTAAAGCCAAACGACTTTTGGAATTCCGACATGGTTATGACGGCGCTTGTTTATCTAAACTGACGTTGTCCTTCGAAATTCAACGACTATTTATTTTAAGAAACCGACGTGGTTACTTTGGGGTTCTAAAAAAAACGTCGTTCTCTTGTTAATACACGACAAAATTTTACTTTGCAGAAGTGGAATTACATGTTACCCCTTATGCATAACCGACGTTGTTGATTTTAAAAGTCGTTGGTTACATGTTACCCCTTAACAAACCGACCTGGTTATTGAATAAATAACCGCCGTGGTTTTGTACAATTAGATGGCTGTATTTATAGAAAGACCACCGTGGTTTTTGAAGATTTATTATATAAATTGGGCGCTTTCTTTCAGTTTCAGTTTTCATTTTTGTATAAATATGATTTTTTCACGCGATTTTTAACTCTCAGTTTTCAATTAGGGTTCCAACTTCTTCTTGCCCTTGGCTCAGTCTCATCAACTTCTAAAAAAATTGTTTTTAGTTGCGTTTTCTGCTTTATTTCACTCAATAGGGGATTTCTTCGTATAAATTTATTTACAGTAATTGTCTTTGGTTTGCAGAATGATTCCTCACAAGACCAAGCGTGGTTCCACCTCCTTATGCAGAATGATTCCTCACAAGACCAAGCGTCATTCCTGATGCTCTCAAGTGAGCTTTTCACACTCGTTTGTTGATTTTGATTGGTTCAGTTTGCATGAACTGAAAGGTTATTGTTTTTGGAAATTATCTGATTCCTATAGGAGCTTGAGAACAAGAGGAAGGAGAGGGCCCAGCTTACATATGAGAGGAAGAAATAGTTGAACAATGCATTGGGTCCTCAGCTAGTATTTGCCTTTTAAATATTGCTCCTATTAAATATTGATCAGCAGAGATTTGCCTTTTAAGACGAAAATGTTGTTGAGGATTGACTTGAGAATTAAATTTTGTTTTGTGTTAAGATACTTGGTTGTTCCTTGTGATGGTTTTAAGTATTTTGGCAGGAGTTCTTTCTGATAGATATTAAGAAAGATATTACCAAAATAAAAAACTAAATTAATTTTAAAAAGCAATAAAAATAAGACGCCGGTTTAGAGAGAAGGCAGACGTATAAATAGAAAATACGACAGTAGTGTTGTAGGTACCGTCGTAGTACACTCCAAAATAATAAGTCGATAAATTAATCTCTCGCGTCATGGTACATTGATTTAACACGTCGTTGTTTTGTAATATACCGACGTGGATTCCATTATATTATACGACGCGGACTAAGAACAGTTGGTTGTGTTTAGTTATGAGTTAACACGGCAAGTTTTTTGGTGAACTGCGTCTTTATTTTCAACATCGGTGGATTCATACCTGCGTCGTTGTTTTTTGGTCAGATTTTAACTCTTAAAAGAAAACGTTTTTAATAAGATGACGCTTTTTTATTTGTGTGCGTCGTTTTATAAAAATATTCAACAGGACTTCCATTTTTTAGTTGTTTAAGTCACTTATCCACGACGGTTTTTTGTTACCGTCGTCTTTTTAAACACAACGATGGTTTTTTGTTCTACCGTCGTCTTTTTTTGGTCGTCTATTTCACTTTTTGTAGTAGTGGTGTTTTGGGCTCTGCCCTATACATACAAAGATCGAGCAACGAACAGATCAAGTCAATGGCGCCACCATACAAAGATAGTAAAAAATGCTTGACTGGATCTTAGAACTAGAAGATTATCTTAACTCAGGTACACGTTTTTGTTTGTTAATAGGAAAAATAACAAATCATAATCTAGTTTCATTTGATCCTTCCATTAAATATATTTAGAGATTTTCTATTTAAACCCCGCATTTCTCTTTGTTTACCCCAATACTTAAATCATTAACTTGTAAGTTTTATTATTGTGTAAAAAGACAAAAAAGGTCATCCAACTTAATACTTAACCCTAGTACATCTATACACATACACCCCACACACCCTACCACTCTACATCCTATTGCCAGATTACTCTTCTCTTTTACACCTTCATTATCTTCCATGTTTATCTCCTATAAAATATAGGTATGCTTTTGTTTCGATGTTACAACTGATTGTGGAGAAAGAAAAGTATATAACGATTATCATCTTAAATGCCATTTTTACTGTAGCAATGTTCTCAAATAGCAAATGACATCATTATATCATATCATCTCAGCAGGCTAAATGTCACTTTTCCATTGGGTAAAAAATAAAAGAAGATGTTGTGGTCATTGGTTTTCACTGTCATCATAAAATGAAACCAAACAAACTACAATTTCTCATATGATCTAATTACATGATAAAAACAGCTTGTTAAACAACAAAATCTCATGTATACTATAAATATTGTTTAATGATTTAAATATTGGGGTGAAAAAAGAAAATTGTAGGGGTTTAAATAGACAATCTCTTTTATTTCTTATTTTTTTCAGCTTGGGTTGTATTTAAGGGTAGTTTGGGAAGATAGTGGGGTTTTCTTAGAAATTTTGAAAATTTAAATTAAAAGTTGGGGTGAACTTAGAACATGGAGTGAACTAAGAAAAGTGTGGGGTTTAAATAGAAAATCTCTATATTTATTCCTTTCCATTTTTCTATAATTTATTAGATAGAAATCTTGTAATGTTATAATTTGATGATAATTTACACATATTGTGAGGATCAAACCTCCAAAATATTCAGGGACATAGGCATTTAGCCGTTGAAGTTTTCATGATTTGTTTCGTAATCCCAATATCTTTGGGTATTGTTTGGGCCTAGAATTTGCGCGCCAGCACAACTTAGCTATTGGACTCATATATAAATGCTATTTGGGCTTCGTTTACCAAAAATTATGAATGACCCATACTATTTAACTGTTGGGAATTAATTTTAATTCACATTTTTACAGTTGAGAAATGAAAATTACCACCAATGATAATTCAATCCATAAGATCACAGTTTCTTAGCAGCTAAGGTTTTGTCAGGGTAAACTCTCGCTATTGGCCTAAAATCCAAAGAAAATTGATGACCTTAAAAAGCTGGAATGTAAGGTCAGTTTTGTTTTAGTTAAAAGTCACGGGTATTTATTGCAAATCGCAGGATTTTGGTCTACCACCAAGATATTGGGATATTTATGGTACCAACGTTGTTCACTTTAGCTAGGTTGTTGCAAAAGGAACGAAAATGAGGCATTCAGGAACATTGATAAGCGGATGCCAAGTGTGATCAACGCATTGAACTGACAAAACTTTTACCACTTGTGCATTAAATAAAGGATAGTCCAAAACTAAAAATATCCAGATTCTTCAGGATCACATTTCTCCTATAAATACGAGAGTTCCTGGATTGTAGAAAAGACACACAGCCAACAAACCAATCAAACAAAAACTCAACAAACAATCCAGATTAATCAAAAGAAATCAAAGATAATACGATCTTGCAGTTACCAAAAGCACGCAAGCAATCTTCCCTTAGAAGCAATCCAGCTTAGGAAGAAGTTCAGAAAACCAAGAAGGAAACAAGATTTCCTTCGCAATTCACACACAAGGTAAATTAGGCAGAATTCAAAAGAGATTAATTTCTCTTACAAATTTGGTTCAGCAAATTGGATAAGAACAAGAAGAAATCAGTTAGTCATTATATGAAAACCTCAATAAATTTCTCAAAGACATCTTAATATCTTGAAGTCGTCTAGATAGCTTCCACATCACTCAGAATCAACCAAAACAGGTACCCGCCTAAATTCTTGATCACTTTACCAGCCTCTTCAAGGCTTAAATAGTTTATAGCTCTGCCAAACTCAAAACTTGGCATCGATTTCCAGCTAATCTATATTAGTTGAAGGTGCTAATGTGCAATTCCAGTACATAAACATTCAATCCAGTCAACAAAAGTCCAGTCTAGCTTGATCATAAGTCATAATCGTGACTATGTTCTAAAGCAGAAGTCAAAGTCCAACATCTCTAAGAACTACCTAGATCTAGAGATTCATTTGATACTTTGTTCTTCAGACAGTTCTGCTTGGATTTGTTTATTTTGTTTTCCATATATTTGTGTATTTTGCTTTGCTTACCATTTTTGTCTAGATAATTGTAAAATCATCATCAGTTGAAGCATAGAAAAAAACTCTCTTTGGAGGTTTCCCCACCTAAAATCACAATCGTTTGTTCAAAGTCTATTACTTAGGGCGCAAGTATATAAAGTCACTCAAAATCTGTTAGGGTATCATCTGCTGAACAGTGGCACGCTCGCATAAAGAAAGTTAATTCAGAAACCATTAGATGGTTAAACACTACTACAAAAATGAAAAAAGACGACAGTAAAACAACGACGGAAGAAATAAATACTGTCGTTGTGTTTAGAAAGATGACGGTTATAGAAAAGCGTTGTGGATCAGTAACACCTCAAAAATCGAGATCCGTTGGGTATTTTTAAAACATGACGCCTCAAACTTAAAAAACATTGTCTTATGAAACATGTTATTTTCAGTTATGTAAACATTTAACCCTAAACAATGACAGTAGGTATAAAGCGACTGACGTAGACATTAAAGACAACATTTAACCTAGACTGCCGCCGCCTTATTAACTTGTACTTAACTGTTTGTCACCAAGCCAAATATTGATGACCATATTTCTTCACCTGCTTCTAGTTCTATGTCCCCTATTATTACTCCTACTCCTATTGTGACGGTCCACATCGAATCGTCCACCCTCTACCCGTGGGATTTAAATTGAATGAATCGAACTACGAGATGTGGGCTCTGTTGATTGAATTCCATGCTACTACATAAGGAAAATTAGGTTACCTTACCTGACGACAATGATGCCCTGGATTCCTAAGACCCGCAATTTGGGAAGTGGAAAATTGCTGATGCTCCTGTGAAAAGTTCGATGCCTGCGAACTATATGGAACCCAGTTTGTTGAATATGTTTCATACTCTACATATTGCTAAGGATATTTGGGATGCTGTTAATCAATTGCAGTGTCACATATCCTAGCTCTATCAATTGCAGTGTCATGCTACCCATCTCAAGTAAGGGGATCGTTCTGTCTCTCCATCTATTTTGCTGAACTTAAGGCAATTTGGCTTGAATTGCACAAGAGACGTCCCTTTTATATGAAGTGTGCTGATGATATGAAAACGTTTCAGGCGGCTGTTATGGCAGATTGTGTGTATGATTTTTTTCTAGCCTTGACGATACTTATGACAAGGTCCGCAATGATATTCTCCAGAGTTATAGAGTTCCAAGTATTAAAAATATCTTTTTTATAGTCTGTCGAGACTATGCTTGGATCCAGCACCAAGACTAGGGAACCTGCTTTTGTCTTTGCTTCCAAAAACATTGCTCTGGTTTCTAGCCCACAGGGTGATCACTGTGATCACTGTGATGATAAGAGACAAACTGAAGTGTGATCACTGTGATGATAAGAGACATACTATCGAAACCTGCTTGGTGTTACATGGGATACCAGATTGGGAGAAGGAACATAGGTGCTTAAAAAGAGGAACAACTGGGCGGCAAAGCTCATGTGGCTGTTGCCACCACTTTTGTGGCTGATCTCACCACTAGGCATGGCCACCTGGCCGCTACCCCTGCTCTGGTCCTAAACGCAATCTCAAGCACTCCAGCACCTCTTGCACCTACCTCGACTCCAAGTAACTTTGGCAGGGCTTTCCTTGCCCATAATGCATGCGATAAAGGTTGGATTATTGATTCAGGAGCTCCTCGATCATATGACGAATAATTCTACTTTATTCTCTACTACTCTACCACCTCACCGTGATCATGTTATGATAGCTAATAATGTTGCTGCTCTTGTCATGGGGGCTAGTTCTATACTTTTGACACCTATATTACCATTGGACAAAGTGTTACTAGTTCCATCTTTATATATGTCGCAAGTTACTAAGCAGTTAAATTGTGTTATACTGATGTATTTGTCTTTTGTCTTACCAAAAGATATCCAGACAAAGGAGATCTTTGGTCGTGGTACTAAAAAAAGGGCCTTTATTATGTGGATGATGTGGCAACTAGTCGGGTTCTTCGTGTTGGTAGCCTTGAAATGTCTTAGCATCGCTGGATTTGGTTGCTACATCACCGATTTGGTCATGCCTCCTTTGGATAGTTACAGTGACAAGACCTTCCTGGAGTCCCCATTGGAATATGTGAGCAACACTGTTCCCATCTGGCATCTAACCGATGCTGGACCCACTTACTAAAATAACCCTCTTCAGTGAACAACAAAAAGAAAATAGGCCAAGATTTCTCCTGAAATATCGGCAAAGGCTCCCCTGAAAAACGGAAGTTCCCAAATTTCTCCACCTGTAAAACAAGAAATTTAAAATCCCAACTGGCAACACACACAATGCTAAAGCACACAGCTTACAAAATAGGCCTCTGGCCTCAATTTCAACCCTACATGGGCAATACCAGAGCAATCTAAGAAATTCTTTAGTTTACATAACCAAAGTAGTTTCGAAAGGAAATCAACAACGGATATCCTACTGTGAGGTCAAATGCACGGGAAGCTACAGCTTGGGGGCGCAAAACAAAAATGTGAGGGACAAAAATAAGGTTTGAGCATATATAATCGAACGTACTAACCCCACTGTCGTACGAAAAAGGATGTAAAACCATGCAATGAAATTCTTTGTTATATTATACTTGGATTTGAAATCATTGTAATCCCATAAACCCGATATAACATAGAATATAATAATCAAACTAAACCTTTTTCCTGTAACCATACCATTTCCGAGGCATATGCTTGTAAAACCATAATATGCAAAGAAAACTCCATATAGATATATAAGTATAAATAAATTTAAAAATATATATATATATCACTGACACACCCTGATATTGCCTATGTCATAAGCATTGCTAGCCAATTTATGCATTCACCTAGTAAGGATCATATGGCTGACGTGACGCATATTCGGAATTACTTAAAGTTTGCTCTTGGAAGAGGTTTATTATTTAAGAAAAATGACCACTTGGATCTAGAAGGTTACACTCATGCAAATTATGCAGAGAATAATATAGATAGACGTTCTATATCAGATTACTTCACCTTTGTAGGCGGTAACCTAGTTATATGGTGTAGCAAGAAGAAAAATGTAGTATCTCTGTCCTTCTGCAGAGTTGAGTACCCAGGGATTGCCTAAGGGATTTGTGAAATATTGTGGTTCTACTTGTTGAAAATAAACTACAAAACTCTTTTCAATAAGGAATTCGTTGGAAACGTTTTGAGGGTGTGTGTGTGTAAACTCATGTACAATAAAGCCAGAGAAAAAGAAGCGGGAAAGAAGATAGAAGATGAAAGAAAAGGATTGCTAAACAAAGAGACATTTTGAAAAAGGCAAAAAGCAATAGAAATATTGTAGATGAAGCCAAAATATTTTGTACTTTGGACAATAATGCGCTTATTTATTTTTGGATTTCCTACGGAATTCCTTTGCTTCTTGCTAGCCATATGGAACCAAAAGGTTTCTTCCTTTCAGATGATGCTGTATGGAACCAAAGGGTTTGGCAATTATCCTTCATCTGATGGGATGATCCTTCACGAGAAAGGATGAGGTCTCCACATGGAGTTATGCTTCCATCATATTGTCTATATTGTGTAGCTCTTCTTCTCCTAAGCTATTCCAGTATGAGTTGTCGTTATCTTCTACTTCAATTTGTTCTGCTATTGGCTATAGATTTCATCAAAAACTTTTGCTCATGTCGTGCTTGTTCTGAATTCATATGTGTCATCTGGTCTCCTAGATATAGTCTATGAATAAACCTTGATAAAGTTGGATTGGTGAAGGAGGTTCAGACGATCATCATTGAATAATTGTTGCTCAGCTATTATTGCTCCTCTATGTTTATGAATGTCCTGCTTGGTAGGGATCCCCGTCTTTGCTGATTCTGCCCAACTAAGCAGTTCATTATAAGAAATAATAATACTATGTTGTACTCTGTCTGGGTAAATACTATCCTTAAACCATTCTGGGGGGTATGCTAGTGAAGTCTAATTTTACACTCTTCCATAAAGGAATATAGAAACTTATGACTTCTTTTAATTTTGAGGAAAATGAATCTAAACGATCGCTATTTTCAATATAATGTTGACCTAAATAACCATACTCAGCTAAAAATGCTGGAGTAACTGTGATAGTTTTTTGTTTATGCTCTAAATGCAGTTCTCTATATTCAACCATTTGCGTGTACCAAGTCGTCCATCACTCATTCATTGCTTAGAATTTAGATGCTAAAATATAATTGCTATTTAATCATGTCAAAAAGGGATTAGAAACAGTAGAATAAGAGAATATTAAAATATTCAAACGTGAAGAATTACCTTACTCCCACATTCAAAACAGATCAATCGAAGCTTGCAGACCCATTTTTGGCACTAGTCTTTGAAATGCAGTCACATGCAAAGCTTTTGTTAAAGGATCTGCTATCATATGTAAAGTACCAAGATGCTCAATATCAATGACTCCATCTCTGACCTTGTCCTGAAGCGTCAAGTACTTAATATCCAACAGCCTTGAAGCATTAGACCTTTTATTGTTTTTTGGCAAAGAACACAGCTGAACTATTATCACAATATAGCTTCAATGGCCTTTCTATACTCTTGACAATTTTCATACTGTGAATCAAATTATTTAACCAAACACATTGCCTTGCAGCTTCAAAGCATCCAATATATTCAGATTCCATTGTAGACACTGATCTAGTAGTTTGCTTCTTACTTCTCCATGAAACTGCACCACCAGCTAAGATAAACATATAGCCACTTGTTGACATTCTGTCATCAACACAGCCTCCCAAATCAACATCTGAATAGCAAACTAAATTAAGTGAATCCACATAATGATAACACAGCACATATGATTTAGTCTTTTGCAAATATCTGAGAACCTTTTTGCTTGCATTCCAATGAGCAATACCAGGATTTGATTGAAACCTTCCTAGTACACTTAGTGCAAATGCCAAGTCTGGTCTAGTACAAACTTGAGCATACATCACACTACCTACCAAGGAAGCATAAGGTTTATCTTTCATAGCCTCAATTTCAAAATCTGTCACAGGACATTGACGAGTGGAAAATTTATCACTGTTCGGACCACTTTGCAAAACCCAAGGGAGGTGTCGTATAGCAGTGTAGCTCCGAAGTCCAGTGTCTGTATCCACAGAGAGCAGTGTAAAGAAAATAACAGAGATGAAAAAGAACAAGTGTGATTGAGAGGTTGATTTATGCAAGATTTGATTTAAAGAAAATTTAATTGATTAAAACACTAAGGCATTGGGTTTCCACTTTTAACATAAGCATGCAACTCTTAATAATTTGATCCACAAAATATTTTCCTTTGTAGTTGTTCAAAATAATTAAAGCCCTTTTTAATTTCCTTTAGAAGTATTCTAAGCATAACTTGTACCATTGGCAACAAACTATCAAAAAATAATCTTCATCAAAATTCTATTAATCTTTAGTAATTCTCTTCTCTTTTAAAAGCATGAAAGTTTTTACTACACAATGGGAAAAACATGATTGAACCCATGAAATAGATTATCAAACATTCATCAATTAATTAAAAAGAAAACTACAAATTCCATTTGAACAAAAACTACAAATTCACGTTAAAGCTTAGGTTTGGATCAAACTAATAAAAATTACACACTTATATTAAAAGCTTTCCCCCTAGCCTTAGCTAGGGAGTTAGTTCCCCATAAAATAAAACTAAAACAGAAATTAAAACTTAGAAAGATGGAGGGAAAAGAGAGAAAGCTCAAGAGTTGTGGAGCTTGGTGTGATTTTACAATGCCATAGCTCCTCCTATTTATAGGAAAATGGGAGCAATTCTAAATTCATCAAATCCCTCCATTCATGAATTTAATATGTATTCCACTTGCCATCAAACCAATTGCCAATTTTCTTCCATTACTTATTCCATAGTGTTGATGACTCCATTCTCCAAATTCTTCATCTTCTTCAATGCACAACCGTAACCAATCTCTTAATATTTCTTCTTTTCTTCAATTGTTGCTCCACTTCTACTTGCTTTTGTTATTCAATCCTTTCTTTTGGTTAAGTGTTGCACCTCTTATTATCATCCTTCATTTCATTTGCTTAACTCACAATTTTAATAGTTCATGATTCCACATCTTCAAGCCACCATCTTGTTTGTTGCTTCATCCACTCCATGCATGAATTGAATATGTCTTGGTGTGGCACTAATTCTTCATCATTCATTTGGTCATTCCCAACTACAAATTGTTTAATGCCACCAAGTCACCATTTGATAATTCTTCAACCTTAAGATAAAATAATGAAATCATCATCAATTATGTAATGGGTATGTAAGCAAGTGCAAAAGTGAAAAACAAGCCTAATTAACTAAAATTGTAAGAAAATCAATTACTAACAAATATATTTAGGGATAATAAATGTGATAGTTTATGTGCTCATCAATCACCCTTACCAATTGGAACATCACCACCACTACAACTTTCCATGTTAAACCTCTTAAGAACTCTGTCAATATAATTTTTCTGAGATAACCCCAAAACTCTTCTTGACCTGTCTCTAACAATCTCAATGCCCAAAACAAAGTGTGCCTCACCTAAATCCTTCATATCAAAACTACTAGAGAGCATACTCTTAGTATCTTGAAGCAATTGAACATTTGAACTTGCCAAGAGTATATCATCTACATAAAGAACCAGAAAAATGAAATTGGACTTCACCATTTTCATGTAGATGCAGTTATCAAATCTGTTTTCAACAAAGCCAAATGAAGTCACAACCTGATATAAGAATTTTTGGATTTTGAGGAAGATGTGCTGAAATCCTCAATAAACTTAGCATTATTAGTCTCTGCAATTCTTGTATGCAAAGTAGGACAATAAAACTTAAATCCTTTAGACTTCTCAGAATAACCAACAAAGTAACAACTGGTGGTTCTCATATCAAGCTTCTTTTCTGTTGGATGATAAAGCCTAGCTTCATATTTGCAGCCCCATGTATGAAAATGATTGAAGCTTGGTTTCCTACCTGTCCAAATCTCAAATGGTGTGGAAGGAATTGACTTACTTGGTACTCTATTCAATATGTAATTAGCTGTCTTTATGGCTTCGCCCCACAAAAATTCTGGTAACTGAGAATGAGATAACATGCTTCTAACCATATCCTTCAGTGTCCTATTTCTCCTCTCTGCCACTCCATTTTGATGTGGAGTTCCAGGTGTTGTATACCTGTGCTACAATACCTTGCTCTTGAAGAAAAATAGCAAAAGGACCCTTTTGTTGTCCAGCCTCTGTATGCCTGCCAAAATATTCTCCACCACGATCTGATCTTACAACTTTAATGGTTTGGTCCAACTGATTTTCAACTTCTAATTTGAAAACTTTGAAACAGTTTAACACTTGTGATTTTTCAGAAATCAAATACAAATATGAATATCTAGAAAAATCATCTATAAAGAGAACAAAATAGAAATTTCCACATATTGTCCTTGTTGGAAATGGACCACAAACATCTGTATGTATTATCTCTAACAAGTTACTGCTTCTAGTTGAGTTTAATTTCCTTGTGCTTGTGGTTTTGCCTTTAAAACAATCAATACAAGTTTCAAAATCATTGAAATCCAATTCTGGCAATATCTTTCTTTTCATTAATCGTTCCATTCTATCCTTTGATATATGCCCTAATCTTCTATGCCAAAGCATAGAAGATCTGTCATTATTGAGCATTCTCTTAGAAACAGAATCAACAATATGAAACATTCATGAAAATAAGTACACTGAAGCTGCCATAAGTCACCGTTAAGAAAAGCATAACCAAGTAATTTATCAAACTGATTTTTGTGAAAAATACGAATATTTTCGTCATCACCAATATAAGAAAAACCATCCTTAACAAGTTTTGAAACTGAAAGTAAATTCCTTCTCATCGTAGGTACATAAAGAACATTGTTCAAGACTAAAATAAAACCAGACGACAACTCTAACTTAACACTACCAACAGACTCTACTTCTACTTTTGTTCCATTTCCAACAAAGACTTTGTAGATCTCTCTATTTTGGTCCTTCTGGCTTTTGAATCCCTTTCTTAATGAGCCATGCCTTAAAACCAGGGCAATCTTTTCTCACATGCTCAGCAGATTTGCAAAAGAAACATTTCTTGAAAATGTCTTTGTTAGGTTTAAGACCAGAACTAGTGGTAGCAGGAGAGTTTTGAGCAGGCACAACAGAGTTATTAGCATGTTTCTTTGAATTGAAATATGAACCTGTTTTAGGTGCACTAGTCTTCTGATTGGGATTTCCAGATTTATTGACTGTGATTGCTTTCTTTCCTTTCCCATCATGAACTAAATTGACAACTTCAGCTTTGCCCTTTTTCAATCTCTCCTCTTCTTGACAGCAAATAGCAATAAGTTCATTAACAGTCCAAGTCTCTTTTTGAGTATTGTAGTTGATCTTCACTTGCTCATAATCGGAAGACAAGGAATTGAGAGCCATATGAACAAGGAATTGATCAGTAATCTGCAAGTCCAGATTGTTGAGCTTGTTTGCCACATTAACAAGTTTGAGGAGATGCTCTCTCATGCTCCCAGTTCCATCAAACTTGGTTGAAGTGAGTGTAGTAAGATAGGAACTAGATTCAGCCTTGTCAGACCTCTTAAACTTCTCCACCACAGCTTCCATATAATCCTTAGCAAGATCACATCCTGGAATGCCACCTCTAATGTGCTCTTCCATTGAATTTTGTATTATAAGCAAAGACATATCATTTGCTCTCTCCCACTTCTTAAAAGCATCCTTTTCTTCTTGGCTGCTGGCTTAGGCTCCTTAAAAGCTATGGTGAACTCAAGTAATCCCAAATTCATATCAATCTGTTGCTTCCATGTCTTGAAGTTGGTCCCATTCAGTTTCTCAATGTTAATAAGGTTTAACATATTGAAACTTGCCATTAAATATAGTAACAGAACATAAGTTTTGAAGTTCACAACAATGGTGACTAAAACTGAATCGAAATGCTTTAGTCATACTTAAGTTATAGAAACTGATCACACCTTTAGGCAAGAAATCACTCTATAAATGCAATGAACTATCAAAACAAAAATTTGCATAGCCAAGCATAAAGCACAAGAAATAGTACAAATTCAACACCTTTGGGTGAGATGAAATATGACTAACCAAGTTTTCCATGACTCACTAGACATTAGTTTATATCCAAACCCAGGAGAGAACTTCTTTGGAAGAAAATCTACCTATTAATGTTTATAAACTACAGACTGAGCATCAAAATTGATTTTAAATAGTAAAGGATCAAATAAACCACTTTGGCAGTTTACCCATCCAATCCCAAAATCAACCCAGTATAATAATCTTGTTAATTGAATTAAATCAACAAAATTCATCAAAAACCATTAGACAAATCAATTGAGACTGAATTTGATTCCTAATGTTTACTCATCGAATTGAATAATCAGGAGTAGCAGCACAAGTGCATCGAAATATAACGATATAAAATTCATAAGGATAATCATTAACGCAGCGGAAAAAAGACAAGAGACAAGGATAATCATAAATTATACAATTTGGATTAACTTTAACCAAAGTAGATGAGTTTAAGGCTTAATTGATTGCTCTGATACCACATGTAAGGTTTACTGTATGCAAAATAATCTGGAACCAATTTAGCACTTAAACCACACCTTAATAGAAATTTGACAATTAAACAATAGAACGATTAGAGATAAGACTTACTTGAATTAGCCATAATCAAATATACAAGATGATCTTCTCCTCTCAGTATTCCAAAATGTCAAGGCTTTCAATAGGACAGGCATACAGAATCTGAACGTGTGAATATGAGAGCAGAGACCAAGCCTTTTATACAAGTTGCTTTACAATTGACTCTCCTATTAAGAGACAACTGCTAGCCAAAAAGTGGAGATAATGGATGATATCAACTTCCTGAAAAGTTATTCCATTTAATCATTATCTGAATAAAAGTCTCATAATATCTTAATTTAAATATAACTCTATTTATTATTTATATGACACCTCATAATAATGAAAAGGCAAACTCACAAAACATGGAAAAACTTACAAAGGAACCTCTTTCAGTTTGCCATTGAATGTCGTCAAGAAAAAGTTTATAGCCTCATTTATTATAAAACTGTGATTGGAAGTCTTGCAGATTTGGATAAAAATTGCGTGCTACATGTGGCAGGGATGCTTTCACCATTAGCAAGGCTCGATAATATCTCAGGTGCAGCTTTGAAAAATGCAGAGAGAACTACAATGGTTCAAGGTCAGAACATATAATTTAGTGTCAGTTTTTTTTTTCCTCCCTCTTATGAATTAGTATTGCTAAAATATGAATATGGTTTTGAATATGTTAGATTCTTTTTTATTCTTCTCCATAAGGAGGTATATATAAGAGTTTATATGAGTGCTTTACAAGGAATTAGATATGGTAAAGGATTAGGAAAGTATCTCCTAATTATACAATGATTTGACAACTATATAAAAATAGGAAAGTAAATCCCTTAATTAATCAAGGAAATAAATCTCCTTGATTAATTAAGAGACTCACTTCAACACTCCTCCTCAAGTTGGTGTATATACGTCGCAAATGCCCAACTTGGTAAGTGAGTCATGAAATTTGTAGCACCCTAGTCGATAATCCATGCGGATTTTTGAGAGGACGTATGAAAAATAGAACCTTTGGTGGTGTTGATAGAAGCACAAGTCCGGGTAGCCAGGTCAACAGGGATTGACCGCATGCTTCTGTGAGTCTGCAATAAGGGGAGAATCCTAGGGATTCCTGACATCGCAGCGGAAGTAAGATGTGATATGAGAATGTGAGGGATTTTGATTGGAGGAATTTGATTTGAGGAATTTGATGTATGAATTTGATGTAGGAATTGGATTTGAGAGGTATGTGTATAAGATTTGAGGAATTTGATTTGAGGAATTTGATGTAGAGTTTTGGATTTGAATATGAGAAATTTGAGATAAGGCATTTGAGGACTTTAGATTTGAGGGATTTGGATTTGGGAGAAATATGAGAAATTTGATATGAGGAGTTTAAAGAACACAGAAACACCATGAACACGGCTAAGACACAGAAACCCTGTGAACACGGTTAAGGACACAGAAACCCTGTGAACACGGCTTAAGAACATAGAAACTTCTCTTCAATCATCTTCTCCCCTTGAAGAGAAGGGTATGTCGGAGTCAAGAAAGATGCAAAATCTCCATGAGAATGAGAAACAGATTCTTTTTCACTCCCCCTCCCCCCTTGAAGAGGAGGGGAGGAGAAATTTTGATATGAGAATTTAGAGACAATCAATGATCGATTGCTTTGATACCATGCGTTTGTGCCTAATAATTCACGGTCGTAAACGACCGAAGGATCTTCCTCTCGGCCTTAGCACCTATTCATGAGCTGGAACGTGGCATTTCGTCAGGTGTTTTGCCTTCCTAAATACAAAGGAGAAGCTGCGAAGCATAATCATCTCGGCCTCGAACCGCAGCATTATTGGCCGAGGCCGAAGGACGAAAGAGACACGGCTGAAGATGTTAGGGTCAAATCGCCACGTGGCAGCAGGGTTCCACGCTTCACTTAATGAAGTAACACCTCTGACTAGCAAACCCACTAGCCGTAAAAAAGCATTTAATGCACGAGGGAAGAAGGGAAGTGACTAAAGTCAGGATTTGGTGATAAAAATCAGAGTGGTTAGGCGCAAACATTCTTCAGATATTCTTAAAACTTAAGGTCAGATCACCAACCACCAGACCAGGGCATTAAATGCGTCCCCACGGCCAGAGGCGCAGAACCCACGATCAAGGGCAGCAGCCGAGATTTACCAGGATTTACGGGGTCACACCACCATGCTTCACGATCCCAAATGTCAATTGGACTATCCACTTGTTCTGATCAGGCTCCACCATGCAGATTTTCAGCCTCGATTACTCCTCCAAGAGCTCTTCCTATAAATGCCAAGCTCAAACTACATTCAAAGGGTTCAAACACCAAACCAAAAGCCTCCCACGGAGCAAATTTTATTTTCCTGTAATGCACTTTCAATACCTTTACTTGCTTTCCTAGGAGTAGTGATAGATTGTAAGGAAAATCTGTTCACTAATATATCATACGACCCTTGATTTCCAAAGCGCTGGAGCACCACCTTTGTTACTCTCTCATTCACCCCATATATCATACGACCGTCGCTCTCGAGCAACACGCCGGAGCACCGCCCAAAACCCACCATCAACATCACCACTAAACAGCCTTGTAGCTCAGGCCGTGAACCTGACGCGCCGGAGATCAGTCCTCTCTCGGCCACAATCGTTTGATTAGGAGTCGAACTCAAACAGGCGCACCACTTAACTATTTTATTCAAACACATCACCATCTCGACGCACGGTAGACCGTGCTGGCAAGCCCGCGCACAACCACACCGCATCCAAAAAAAGGACGTCACGTGTTGACGCACATCCCCTCGGCCAGAGTGCGCAGCGCCAACACCATGCTAAAATATGAATATTGTTTTGAATATGTTAGGTTATTTTTTATTATTCTCCATAAGGAGGTATATATAAGAGTTTACATGAGTGCTTTACAAGTATAACTCTAAAGGCCATTTTTTGTTTGGAAATTGTGGGAATCGGTCATGGGCGCACTCTGCATAGTCATTTATTAATGGGAATCGGTCATTCTGGATCAAACTTGCTAAAATCAGAAATCAATAAGACATCTAAGAAGATATACATTTGTCATATCTCATATGTATATACTGTGAACATTCTGTTTTTCTTTTCCTCACTGAATATGACTTTCTATACTTTATTTTTTCTGTAAAAAAAAAATAGTACCTCAAATAGATGAATACTGTTTTAAACAAACATGAACAAAATTTGTATTAATTTATACTTTTTCAACTTATACAAATTGTTGTGGCTAAAATGAGTCATTTCCTGTGTCGTGGGAGAAAACCAACGTTAGCAGAGTTAAATTTAGTAGTTTATTCATTCCAATATTGAAAACTAATGTTTCAATTTATGTAATTTAAACATTAGTTTTCAATATCGAACGCATTTTCTAGTCCAAAACCAATGCAGCATAGAAGAAGTTAAACTAGCCTTTCATAGAAACCAAAAATGTAGAATGACAAGTAAAATAGAAATAAAGGTAGTACTAAGATGGCTTATTTAGTTACTTTACGGTCAACATTGTCTTCTCTGTTCTCTAATGGTTTAGGTTTATATGGCCTCTCAAATTTAAAAAAATTCAAGGGTTGATTGGAAAATTAGAATAATAACCTCTTATACTCATATGAATCTTTTGTTCAACAAAATGTAGGAGGTCGAGAATATTGTAAGACCCCTGCTTAAAGAATCTTTAAATAAGGAGTATAAGATGCCGCATGAGATGTTTTCCGAGAACCACAACCAATTGGTGAAGGAAGGAGAAAGATGGATGAAAGAAACTGCATTTTCATGTACAGTTGTAGGTGCTCTCATTATTACCATCATGTTTGCTGCAGCATTCATAATTCCCGGTGGAAACAATGGAGAAACAGGCTTCCCAATATTCTTGCATAAAAAGTTGTTTATGGCTTTTATAGTTTCAGATGCTATATCCCTCTTTTCTTCCACAACTTCGGTGTTGATGTTTCTGGGAATCCTTACATCACGTTATGCGGTAGATGATTTCCTTACATCCTTACCAACAAAGATGATAATAGGCCTTTCCACCTTATTCATCTCTATTGCCACCATAATGGTTGCCTTTTCTTCTGCCCTTTTCATTATGAACCATGAACAGTCGTGGATTGTTATTCCTATGATTTTCCTTGCTAGTGTTCCAGTCACCTCATTTATTTGGATGCAATTTCCTCTTCTAGTTGAGATGTACGTTTCTACTTATGGACGAGGAATATTTGACAGGAAAGTAAAATCAAGGGCATAAATTCTTCTACTTGGGAGTGGAATATTTGATAGGAAAGTGAAATCATGGACTTAACTTCTTGGTAGTACGTGTAAGTGGTAATGTATAATTTTCATAATGTTGTAACTTCTAAGAAGCTTCTATGCATTTTCCATGCCATGTATGTGTTTGGCATCCTATAATAAAACTTTCGTAATGTTGTAACTTCTAAGAAGCTTGTATCCCTGATAATATGTTGTGATTCTTGGTGAAGATAAGCGTGTGAGAAAAGATTTTGGGATCAAGTCTTGAAGTTGTTTGACTTTGTTTTGGGCTCTGCCCGCTACATACAAAGATCGAGCAACGAAAAGAACAAGTGAAAGGCGCCACCATGGTAAAACCTCTGTACCCTATTGGTAATGTATAATCTTCCTATTGAAAAACTTAAGCTGATTCTGATTTGTTATTTTTCCTATTGGTGTACTGGCGTGGTACTTCCAGATATATATAAAAGAAAAAGAAAAAGAATAAGGAATGTAAGTACTTAAAGAATGCTTGAAAAGAAAAGGCCTGATTCTTCATACACCAATGCCCTCAACCCCCAACCCCCAACAGTATTTTATCATCTGCCAACAGTGGAATGCTCGTATAAAGAAAATTAATTCAGAAACCATTAAATGGTTAAATGGTGTTAGTGGGGAATTTTACTTAGTCTTCAGCAAGACTCAAATATAAAAAGAGTAAACAGGTATAAGTAATAGATGGAACATTAGTATACTCGTGATCCTTTACTCTTCTGAGTTGTAAACTTTTATCTGAGACCTAAATATAAAAACAACAAAAATAGCATGCCGGGTCAGCTTTCATATCTGGATGTGAATAGCAGTAAGAATGGTGAAACCTGTGGTTCCTGCCGATGCAATTGTTGTGGGAAGTTCTTGTTGGCGAGGCCTTTGGGATGTAGTGTAGGGTACAGCTGAACGTCTTAAACCAGAAAACGCTTGTCAGTTCGAGGCTTGGAGGAAGAAGACTTCCAGGGCTTTACACGCAATCCAAATTTCGTGCGGGCCTGATGCTTTTTCCGTGATTAAGGAGATTAGTGTTAAAATATCAACCCCAGCCCACAAACGTATTAATTAGCCCAAGAAAAGTAAAAGTCATTCCCATAGAAATAATAATGCACAAATAAAACTAAAAAAATCTAGAATGCTCAAGTGAAGTCTACCCAGCAAAGCAAGCAACACCAAACAGCCTAAACAATTCCTAGAACCTTCAAGATATTTTCAAGGTCGGTTGAACATGGGGCTGGGATATTTTGTCAAGGTGGGTTAACTATATAAAGCCGACTTACATAAGTCGGTTACTACTTTTATAAATAGGCATGAAGCTTATTAATGTAATCAATTAAGAAGTCAAGAAGTTGAGTGACAGTAAGCTTTAGGGTTAAGAAGTTCTTGTGAGGAGTGTGAGCAAGGACAGACTCAGGATTTTAAAATGGGGTGGGTTAAATTTAGGTACTAAATAGATAGAAAACTTAACAATACCATATGATTTCATTGATAACAAAAAAAAAAAAATTACAGCTAGAACAAAAAAATCAATTACAAATCCTATTTGATAATTCATAACTCATAAACTGGAACTGATGCCCAAATTGCAAATCCTAATTGATACTTCATAAACTCCAAAACAAATCCTCAAATTAAAGCATTAAGAAATTGAGAGAAGCTTACATAACGAATATAGGAACTTGGTTCACTTGAATTAAGTCTTGAAGGTGAGTGTAGCAGCAACAAGAGCTTTTTTTTGCTTTTTTTTCTCTACATGCGAGGGTATGGTGGGGCTTCTTCTTTTTTTCTTTTTTTTCTCTATGTGATGTGTGTGAGTTATTGATTACGTGCTGTGCAAAGAGGAGAACTAGATGAGGTTAGGTTATTTAAATTGGGTGAGCTAGGATTTTATTTTTTTGGCTAGAAAAAAGAAGCCACCAGGGCTGTATACCAGGTTTGCCAAACTAAAGGTCCGTCCCTGAGTGTGAGTGTTTTAGAGTTTGTCTTTATTAAGTGAGAAAGAGTATTAGCTTCTAAAAAGTGTGTTTTTCCCTGAGAGTTGTCTTGTTGTAATATTTTGTGAGTCTAATACAAGTAATTTGTTTACTTGTTTTGTTTCCAACAAGTCTATGTTAGAGTTGTGTACTCTAATTTTCTCAACAATTGGTATCAGAGCGGGACGGTCAGGAACTGATTTTACGAGAGCTTCCTTGAGTCGTGAGGAGTTTGTCTCTATAAGTTTGCATCTTTAAATCAAGCTTGTTCGGTACAGCCGGAAATTCTGCCAACACGATGGGTGATCTTCACATAGTTGGAGGAATCACAAAGCTCAACAACAAAAATTACAACACGTGGGCGACATGTATGGAGTATTATTTGCATGGTCAAGACCTTTGGGATATCATCGGGGTAACGACGTTACACAGCCGTGAGAAGATAACAGTGACATTTTATGTAAATGGAAGATCAAAGCAGGTAAAGCCATATTTGCCCTAAAGACAATAATTGAAGAAGAAATGTTGGAGCACATAAGGAAAGCCAAAACACCAAAGGAAGCATGGGACACCTTTGCAACACTATTTTCAAGTAGGAATGACACAAGACTACAGTTTCTTAAGAACGAGCTACTATCTGTTGCACAATGCGACATGACGATTGCTCAGGACTTCCACAAGGTAAAGTCCATATGCTGTGAAATTCTGAATTAGATCATACTGCTGCTATTGTGGAATCCAAGATAAAAAGAATAATTATTCATGGTATGAGACCCAAATACCAAGGCTTCGTTGCCACCATACAAGGATGGCGGACTCAACCATCACTTGTTGAGTTTGAAAATTTTCTTGCCGATCAAGAAGTTATATCTAAGCAAATGGGAGGGGTCTCGTCAAAAGGTGAGGAGGATGCACTTTACATCAACAGAAGTAAAGGCAGCTTCAAGCAGCACGTCGGTGGTGGATTTAACAGAGATGGTGACAAGGCGAAAGATCATCAAAGAGAAGGGAGTTCTCGACTAGGGAGAGCTTCAAAGTTTCACGGCAACCATAGTCAATCCATGTAACATCCCACATCGACCAACGGAGAGGGGGTGATGTGCCTTACATGTACATGTCCACCTCCATCTAGCACAAGGCCTTTTGGGAGCTCACTGGCTTCCGAATTCCATGGGAACTTCGAAGTTAAGCGAGTTTAGGTTAGAGCAATCACAGGATGGGTGACCCACTGGGAAGTTGCTCATGAGTTCCTTAAAACAAAACCGTGAGGGCAGGGGGGCCTAAAGCGGACAATATCGTGCTACGTCGGAGCTGATCCGGGATGTGACAAAATGGTATTAGAGTCACTCTGCCGTGTGGTGCGAGTGTGCCGATGAGGACGTCGGGCCCTTAAGGGGGGGTGGATTGTAACATCCCACATCGACCAACAGAGAGGGGGTGATGTGCCTTATATGTACATGCTCATCTCCATCTAACACGAGGCCTTTTGAGAGCTCACTGGCTTTCAGATTCCATGAGAACTCCGAAGTTAAGCGAGTTTGGGCTAGAGCAATCCCATGATGGGTGGCCCACTGGGAAGTTGCTCGTGAGTTCCCAAAAACAAAATCGTGAAGGTAGGGGCGCCCAAAGCGGATAATATCGTGCTACGGCGAAGCCGATCCGGGATGTGACAATCCAAGAATAATAAATGATTTGAAGGTAAATGCTACAACTACGAAAAGAAAGGCCACATGGCAAAAGATTGTTGGTCCAACAAAAGACTTGCCGAGTCTAATACTGCTACTTCCAACTCAAAGGAGAAAAGTGAAGACGATTGGGATGTTGAAGCGTCTCTCGCTGTAGAGGAAGAGGGAGTCTAATACCTGCTACTTCCAACTCAAAGGAGAAAAGTGAAGACGATTGGGATGTTGAAGCGTCTCTCGCTGTAGAGGAAGAGGGAGTCTAATCCTGCTACTTCCAACTCAAAGGAGAAAAGTGAAGACGATTGGGACGTTGAAGCATCTCTCGCTATAGAGGAAGAGGAGATAGCTCTCGTTGTGACAGCGCTTAAACAAATTGACTATAAGAATGATTGGATTATCGACTCAAGCTACTCAAATCACATGACGAGTGATAAAGAAAAGCTACAGAACCTGATTAAGTACAAGGGCAATCATGTGGTGGTGACAGCCAACAACTCAAGGTTATCGCTAACCCACATCGATAAGACAGTAGTTGCATCACGATACAATCCTAACCATGTGCCACTTCAAGACGTCTATCATGTTCCAGGCATGAAGAAGAATATGTTTTCAATGGCACAACTGACATCATTAGGCCAGGATGTCCCTGTTCAGTCCAAGAGATGTGAAGATGTATCGAGACCTCAGGATCTTAGGGATGCCTGAAATTGGTACTTAGGTGACGAGGGGTAAAATTACACGACACTCAAGCAAAACCACACACACTTCACACACTTTAGACCTTGACCAAATACGCTTATGACTAGTTAACTGCGAACATGAATAACCACAACCAAGCACATACACAGAGCATATCAATATGTACCTGCAAGCCTAGAGAATTACTAGTGACGACCTAAGGACTCAGAAGGACCGGTCAATCTACACATCTCCTATGCTAGCAACAACTATGGTGAAAGTGTGTGAAGGCATCATAACAAGTAAACACCAAACAATAGAAAAGGATGACTAGTCAACTGCAAGAACACAAACCCAGAAATACATGAACATCATGTGATGACTAGTCAACTGTCAAGGACACAAATCCAGAAAATTACAGAGATGCAAAATAGAAATTGTTCACCCAAAAACCCACCATTGGGAAAAACTGGGAGTCATCAACCAACCAGGCATTCACTAAGCAAAAGGATTCTTGCAAAGAAACACTAGTAAGCTCAACAAATCCTAGGTCTATTTAGAAAGATGAGCTATACCTCCTTTGTGCAATCTTCTTCTCCAGCTTAGCAAAACTAGTCGCTTAGTCTTTCATGGCAATGACAGCTCTTCTTCAGCTCTATCAGCCCATGGCACTAGCTAGCCAGCTCCAACTCAGACAAGAACGAAATTTGGATTCAAGGAGTAAATGACCAATTTCTTCAAGAAACCATACTCTTGAATATATCAATCTTGAATCTGACCTAGATATATATGAGAGAGTGTTTGATCTAGCAAGATGAGGTTTTCATATTTCAAATGTAGTTTTCAAAAAATCAATTTGGAAAACTCAAAGATGAAAAACTCAAAGATGAAAAATATGAAGGTTTGCTCTTGAGGAAGAAGAAGAAGAGAAAATTTTCTAAGAAACTTTCCAAAAACTCACCCACAAAAGAGATGACTGCCAAATAAGGAATCCTCTTGTTTTTACACAAAAATTCCTAGGTTAGAATCGTACAAGGCAGCAGAGAATTTCGGAATAGGACAAAACAGATGGGTAGGATCCAGCTGGAAACAGTGAGCTGGAAATCCTACTAATGCAACGGTTGACTAGTCATACGAAGGAACGATGACTAGTCATAATCTTTAGGAATTTACTGAATGCAATGCAAATTTTACCTTTGTCAAACACAATGTTTTCCATCATAATGTAGCCAGATAAGAACACCTAGAGATGTAATTCTTAATCTAAGCTAGAGTTTGGGAAAATACAATGATTGTCCTATTACAAAATTGTCAAGGGAAGCCAAAAGAAAATCACAAAATGCATACACTTACAATGCCGACAATGGAGGGACGATGATTGGAGTCAGTCTACATAATGTTAGCACAGTCTACATATGTAGACAAGACAAGAAAGAACGACACAACAGATTTATGGCACATGAGATTGGGCTACGTTAGCTATCACAAGCTAAGCATGATGATGAAGAAGTCAATGCTCAAGGGTCTTCCTCAGCTTAACGTTAGAACAGATATGGTCTATGCAGGATCCCAATATGGTAAAGCGCATCAACTACGATACAAAGAGTCCAAGTTCAAAGCAAAAGAACCATTAGAGTTAATCCATTCTGATGTGTTCGGGCCTCGATTAGCTAGGTGTGATACATGGTGGCGTGAAAGGAATATTGTGGGAATGGTGGTGTGTAGAGATTTCTAAAAAACTCTACAACCAAACTTTGAGAGTATAAATCACCTAGCAAGCCATATCTAATATGAAATCAAAGTAAAAGCGGAAGCATTAAATAAACTAGGGATTCATGCAAGTTTCATTTGGTCCCAATCTTTATAAGTCTATGAAAGTGTGCACCAAAGACTCTCTAAATCCTATTTGAGAGAAATATAAAATGTTCATACTGTAAATGGTACATAGGTGACGAGGGGTAAATTTTCTACGACACTTAAACAAAACTTGACCAAATATACTTATGACTAGTCAACTGCCAGTATAAACAAACATAATCAAGAATACACACAGAGCATGCCACAATGTACCTGCAACCCTAGAAGATTACTAGTGACAACCTAGGCACTCAGAAGGACCCGTCAATCTAGGCATCCCCTGTGCTAGCAACAACTATGGTGAAAGTGTGTGAAATCAACATAATCAAATAAACACCAAACAACAGATAATGATGACTAGTCAACTACAAGAACATAAACCCAGAATTCATAAGATGACTAGTCAATCACCAAGAACACAAACCCAGAAAAATTTCAGATATGCAAATCAGAATTTGTTCACCCAGAAACCCACCATTGGGAAAAACTGGGGGTAACCGACCATGCAATCCACTAAGTAGAAAAAGATTCTTACAAAGGAATACATGCAAGCTCAAGAAAAACCTAGATCTATTTAGGAAGATGAGCTATACCTCCTTTGTGCAATCTTTTTCTCCAACTTAGCAAAGCTTGAAGCTCAGTCTTTCATGGCAATGGCAACTCCTTCTCCAGCTCGTTCATCCCATGGCACAAGCTCACAAGCTCTAACTCAGACATAAACCAAAATTTGGATTCAAAGGAGAATGACCAATTTCTTCAAGAAACCATACTCTTTAAGAAATCAGTCTTGAATCAGACCTAGATATAAATGATAGAGTGTTTTAATGAGCTAGATGCAGATTCGAATTTCAAATGCAGTTTTTCAAAAGTAAATCAATTTGGAAAAACTCATAGATGAAATGGTTCTCTCATGAGGAAGAAGAAGAGAAAGAGCAACAAAAAACTTTCCAAAACTTCCACATGAAAGAGACGGCTACCAAATGAGGAATTGTTTGGCCTTTACACACAAAAATTCCCTAGGTCAGAATGGACACATGGCAGCAAAGAGAGAAGGGAGAATAGGAAAAAAAAGGTTGGTTATCCATCTGGAAATCCTCCAGAGCAAGGATGACTAGTCATACGAGAAATAGATGACTAGTCATCATTTTATGAAATCAATTTAATGCAATGATGCAATGCACAATTTACCTTTGTCAAATTGCTTGAACCTCCATAGGATAGATGTTAGTTAAGAACACCTAGAGAAGCTATTCTTAATCTAAACTTGAGCTTGATAAAAATAATAAAAATCCTATTACAAAATTTTCAAGGGAAGCCAAAAGAAATACTCAAAATGCATACATTAACACATACCCTTGGAGCGAACCTTGAAACCAAGAATGTTGTTCAAGTAGAGGGAGTGGTCCCTTTGTTATTGGCTCTCCTTTTGATGTTGATTCTCCACCTTATAGCTCTCCAAATAGATACAAAGATATGCACCTTCCCAAAGCTCTTCACCAAGCATTGAATGGGATGAGAGAATGAGTAGACAACAAGTGAAGAGTGGTGCTAGCACCCTCAAGGGGTTAGGGAGAGAGAACTTGATGTTTTCTCTCTTTCAATTTCACCAACTTGAAAACCCTAGGATGATAGGATTCCATAGCTACACACTTATAGGATCAAAAATGTCACAAGAGTGACAAAAATGCCCCCAAACCCTAGTGTAGCCACACCCTCCCCCCCCCTTTGTGTGTCATCTTTTGCTATCTTAGTCCAACACACTAATCCTATAATGTGTCACATATGTGTCTAAGTCCATATGGTCAAATCCCTTTTGAATTTCCACGTCATATGGGACCTTTAATTAAAGTTTCATAATTTTGATTGAATAATTAAATTAATCTAATCAATTTAATTACTCTAGTGACTTGACTAATTTAATCACTCACTTGTCTAACGAGTGTTGGTCCCGGTCATCCTTAGTTGACCGTGTCAAGTGTCTGGTCAACCGTTTGACCTTCGACCTTTGACTTTCACATTGACTTTGACCATGTCACAAAATCATTCATTCTCTTCATAATTTCCCAATCGATTCCTTCTTGGTGTGCGATCTTATGAATGATTCACTATGAATCAAGTGTGAATTGTATCCCTCCATGCAATTCTCCCTATTGGCGAAGGCTAATTATAATTAGTCCTTACCTGGCTTCCACAAGCCATGAGTGATACCTAGCAGTACGTCATGGCTACCCGAGCTAAAAAGAATTCATTTAGAGAACTTAGGCTTGGTTTGGGGTTGATGCGCTTAAAAAATAAGCAGCTTTGAAAAGAAGTTTTGGAGCTTTAAGTGTTTGGTAAAACCAATCCAAGCTGCTTATTTTATAATCTGCTGCCATTCAAAGCCAAAAAGTAGAAGCAGCTCAAACCCTGCTTCTAAAACTGCTGCGCGAGAAGCATGCGGAGGGTTTAATGAAACTTTCAAATTGCCCATATTGCCCTTATTTGTTTCAAACAATTACATGCTATATCCTCATCATCCCGAGTTCAAGCCTCCCAAGTGTCGTTTCTCTTGGATTTTCTGGATTGCTCGATTCATCCTCTCTCTGCAACCTGCTCCCTTTCCTCAATCCGTCAAAGCTACCATCTCAACCCAAAACCCCACCAACCCACCTCCCTATTTTACAGACCCAGAACTTCTTCCCCTCCAACCCAAAAAACCCCAACCTTAGCTCCGCACTTTATCATCTCCATAGCCACAAAAAATCCAACATCCAGGATTACCCACCAGTTATCTCCTCCAGCAAAAGAAAACCAAACCCCCAACTTCCTTGTCTTCCCCACCAAAACACAACCCAATATTACAATCCCACTATTCACATTCATAGAGCAAAGAGAGAGAGGTGGGGATGTAGCATCCACGTCCCAAGCGTCATCGCCAAACCCAAATACCAACTCAAGGTTGCCGACATCCCAAGCCCTCAGATCTTGATGAAATTTAAGAGATGGATGGATGGAGAGAAAGAGAGAAAGGTGTGAGATGGAAAAGCTTACACTTTTGACGAAAAAAAAAAACTTGGAGAGAAGGGAGAAGAATGGTCTCCGTCAAAAAAGGGAAAGAAATGAGAAGAATGGTTGAGAGAAAAAATAAAGAAAAAAGATGTATTGAAATTTTTTCTCTTTTGAAAAAGAAACATAAATAAATAATTTTTTTTATCATACCCTTTTGGTCATTATACACAATCACATCACTTTTACAAAAAAGTTTACCAAACACCACAACACTACTTTTTATATTCACAGCACTTTTATAAATATAAATTACCAAACACTTAGCTGCTTTACTTCACAACTGTTTATTCTCACAGCACGGCAGAAGCAGTTTTTTTTAAAAGCACAGCAATACCAAACTAAGCCTTAGTCAGTTTGTGATTACAATGCAATTCGATCCTTCTCTAATTCAATACTCTATGTCATATTCTCGGGATATGGTAAACTTGTGTCAAAATCCCAAATATGACATCTCTAGATTATATGATTCAATTTGATGAAATTGCAAACGTTCTTGTTTCAATTTCCATCCAATAATTTGCCCAAAGATTCACGAATCATATCTTTAGAGTATTCTCTCTTCCTACTAAGAGCAGAGATTTCTTGTTGTACATTCACCTGTCTCTACGTACATTCTAAGAATCTTGAGGAACACCTTTAAGTTACATCATTTTGATATGACCGTATAGTGCTCTCAAAGAGAAACAACATATACACAAGACAATTGTGATGTCTCAGGTCTAAGGATTAATTTGCATTATCACAACTTAGAATTCTTTGTTTGACACTTGTGAGCAAGATTTCCATACAAGATTTCTAGAGTTGATCACGTTAGATGGACTCCATCTTCTATAGAGCACCTACACATCTGTCTTAGTGTCTCTACATGAATGACTTGAGACTAATCATCCTCCCAATTGAGCAGACATAATGTATAACACCCCTACCCTAATTAAATTCTCCATTTAAATTATTTATTAAATTTAAATAAGAATTTATAATTTTGCCCTCGGGGTAGGGGTAATTTGGTCACTTTTTAATTCGGAAGGATTTTGGGGCAGTGAGTGGTATTTTTATGTAGATCGTACCGAGATGAGTCTATAGACATGTAGTGGGCTCGAATCCGAGTTGTAATGAAAAAGATATGATCAAATTTCACTCAGTGGCATAACCGTAAATAACTCGAAATTGGTTTAATTAAAATATGAAAAAGCAGATCTCTCTCTCTCTCTCTCTCTCTCTCTCTCTCTCTCTCTCTCCCTCTCCCTCTCCCTCCCGTCGCACGAACAACACCCCCTCCCCTTTGAAACGGCTGCGACGATTTTTCCGTCGCCACCGCCGCCACACGCCACCATTTTGGGTGGCACTGGTCCCAAAAGAACCGGGTCACCTCCCTCTTCCCATCCCGACCAACCTCAGCTGATTTTGACAGATTTTTGACAAATTTTCTCAAGCTTCGTTCGAACGATTTCGGACACCAAATCTTGCGATCCAGGTATGCTTTCTCATCATCTCGAGGTGTTCTAGCTGTTGGTTATGATATTTAGGAGAAATTTCTGCGTTTGGGTAGTTAAATAAGCGATAAAAGTTTTGGCCGGTTTCGGCCCCCGATTCCGGCCAATTCCGTCGACTTTTCAGGGTAGGTCCAAGAACAAAAGTTGCTCCACTCAATGTGCTGATCATGTAGGCATTTTTCTGATCGCCAGAATTTGACTTGGACAATGTGTTGATCAATGTGCTGGCAGCGCGTGGGCCACTTTTTGGCTAGTCTTAGGGTCCTAAAATAATCCTCATCTCGACCCGAGCACGACGGTATGCTTAGATATGAATTTGGATATCGTTTTATTGCTGATCGGATATCGCATATTAGGCGTTATTCGGGTTCAATATGTTTGGACCATTAGATCGACTCCATTTCAATATATGTTGATCTAGGCATTCCTAGGATCATGTAGGAATTCGCGGATCATGAATTGGAGCCCCGGATGTCCCGATTCAATAACTTAAAGTTTGCGTCTTACGATCACCGTTCGAATTGTGCGATCGCGAGCGATCCGACCGTCTGAACCGAACCAAACTTGCAGGACGTATTTCTTAAGCTTTGTGGAACTCATAGGAATGTTCAGATCATAAAACGGAGGTCGTAGGCCCCGCAGGGCCAGTTGACCAAATTTGGAAAGTTTAACCATCGGTTGACCGTGAGTCTTCCGAGATAGTTTCACCATTTGAAAAGTATTAGGATAACCTTTTAAATGAGTCTTAATTGTTATTTGAGTTTGTCGACTATGTTGGGATTTTGAGATGATTTGATATTATCGTATGAATTCTTGGATTATTTGTATTTAAGTGGACATTTATTTTTAAGAGTATTTAGTTCTTTTAATATGGGATTTTCTTTAAAGGTTATTACTTATCATTAATTAATATTATTATTATTTTAAATAAAGTATATTGTTAATGGTGGGGTATGGTATTTTATGAAATTTATGCTTATGTAAATGATCGTTGGTTTGAAATAGCATTATTTCCATTGATTAAATTACCATGCAATCTACTATGGATTTATATGATTGTGGAATGAAGATATATATATATGTGGAATGAAGATATATATATATATAGATCACTAAACTGTGAATATTTCGATTATTTGGATATTTGAGGTTTTAATTGTTCGGAATACGGATTATATATGTTGAGTACCCTTCCTTGGTCGTTGTACTCACACGTAGCGTTGGATGATTCCGACGTGTGGGCATATGTGGCTTGTTGTAGTTTATCACACATGGCGTTGGATCTTCCGACATGTGATAAAGTTTGTTTGTGCGCATAGGACTTAGTGATTGGTTGGGCCACACGTGGGCTTTGGATCTTCCGGCGTGTGGGCTCATTGAAATATTAATTACCTTGCCAACGTGGCGTTGGATCTTCCTGCGTGTGGTAATGTATGGTTATATTATTAGCTTATCATACGTGGCGTTGGATCTTTCGGCGTGTAATAATGTATGGTTATATTATTAGCTTATCACACTTGGTGTTGGATCTTCCGGTGTGTGATAAAGCAACAGAGAGAGGAAAAAAAGATTATTTTACTATGTCGGGGAAAGATTAATATTTAAAAAGAATTATGGTTGGTGTGATGTGATTTAAATTAAAGGGAAAAGATAATTCTAGAATATAACTTATTTGTACTACTGAAAATGATTGTATGTTATCTAGTTTGTGAATATGGATGGAAGAACTATGTGTGGCTTGATCCCTCAATAAGGGTACGTAGGTAGCTTGGGGTCCCACCCAGGTGCAGCCGCAAACTAAATATATTTCTGGAACTTTAATTTAGTCGTTTGGATCTAGTCTCACTTCTATTGGTTTTTGGTTAAGTTTGGTGCCGACCTTGTCGGTGGTTTTTAAAGCTCGATTGAAAACGAGGCTTGATTGAATGAATATTCATTTTTCCGTCGGACTACGTGAGTGTTGTTAAAATGTGGTTGTGGTAAAGACAGGTTTGAAACCTGTTTTGGATTGCTATACGAATTGGGCCGAGTGCTTTAACTACTTATGATTGTGTTGGGTTGTTAAACATTGCTTGATGGCAATGGAGAAGTTGATTTATGTTATTTATGGTGGGCATGCGTAATTTAGTTTGAGTTCATTAATTGCATCGTACAATCTCATTATTTGACTCAAGAGCTTCACTGGTGGTTCTGTTTGAAATTATTGACGGCCAGAGGCCTTTTTTGTAAACTATTAAATTGTTTTGAATGCATGTTGCCAGTTGGGTTGTAAATTGTGATTTTTAACAAGTTGAAAATTTGAGAAAAGTCAAATTTACAGGGGAGACTCTGCCGAAATTTCGATAGAAAGTCTCGATTCTTAGTAAGTGGGCCCGGCATTGATAGAATGTGGAAAAGAAGATGGGATTCGTCCCGGATTCCCAGGAAATTCGGGGCGGGTCTTGTCAGATCCTATGACCAAGAACATTTTAGGATACAATATTCATATGTATGGAAAGGTCTTGTGCATCTAACTTCTTTAGACCACTTTCCATTTATATCTTAATCCATGGACTTGTTACTTTGTGTTCGCTATGTATCTAGAGCAACGTTCTTGCCCGGATTATTATATATTATTTTCTTAGAATTATCCATTTTATGTTGGCTTCTAGGGCATATATCTAACATGACATTCATTGATGACTTCTCTAGGTATGTGTGGGTTTTCTTTATGAAAGAAAAGTCTACACATTGTCAAAGTTTAAAGAGTTTAGAGAGACAGCTGAAGGAGAAGTGAGGAAGAATATTATCTGTCTACGCACAGATAATGGAGGAGAATATACCTCGAATGAATTCTGCTTGTATCTACGAGAATGTAAAATACGGCATCAGTTCACTTGCTCCAACATGCCACGATAAAATGGAGTAGCAGAGAGAAAAAACCTGCATCTTGCAGAGATATGTCGAAGCATGCTGGATGCCAAGAATATGCCTGGAAGGTTTTGGGCTGAAGCCATGAAAACTACAGCCCATGTGATCAACAAACTTCCTCAACCATGGTTAAAATTTGTTACGCCCTTCGAGAAATTGTGGGATATGAAACCTACAGTTCAGTTACTTTTGAGTATTTGGCTGTGTGCACTACGTATTTGTTCCAAGTCATGTACATAGCAAGTTTGACAAAAAGGAAATCAGATGTATCTCTGTGGGATACGACAACCAAAGAAAAGGGTGGAAATGTTGTGACCCTACAAATGGAAGGTGTTACTAAACTCGAGAGAAATTGAAGATAAGTTGCAACAGAAGTTGGGGGAGCAAATTGTTCCAATCCGACCGAGTTCAAATGAGCATGAAGATTCTCTTGATGGTGACGATGATGAGCAAGAAGTAACTCAGAATCCTTGGCAATCTGGTGTACATCAACAACCATTAGAAGAAGTTAGACTTGGTGAAGTGGAAATATCAACTCCACAATCACAACCCATAATCCTTGGCAATCTGGTGTACATCAACAACCATTAGAAGAAGTTAGACTTGGTGAGGTGGAAATATCAACTCCACAATCACAACCCAGAAGGTCAACGAGAGTACGAAAGCCAAATCCTAAATACACCAACGCAACCATAGCAGAAAAAGCAGTTAAACCTAAGACGTTTGAAGAAGCATCACAGAGTTCCGAATAGGTTAAAGCTATGAGAGAAGAGATAACTGCACTTGAGCAAAATCAAACTTGGGATTTGGTGCCAAAGCCAAGAGATGTGAAACCTATCCTGCAAATGGGTGTACAAGATAAAGCATCGTCCTGATGGATCGATTGAGAGGTACAAGGCTCGGTTGGTGGCTTAAGGTTTCTCTTAGCGGTACGGACTAGATTATGATGAAACGTTTAGTCAGGTGGCAAAGCTTATGACTGTACGAGTCTTATTTGCACTTGTAGCCAACAAAGATTGGAACTTATACCAAATGGATGCAAAGAATGCATTTTTGCATGGGGAGTTGGATCCGGAAATCTATATGATTCAACCAATGGGCTTTGAGAACAAAGACCATCCTGAGTATGTATACAAGTTGAAAAAGGCACTTTACGGATTGAAGCAAGTGCCAAGAGCATGGTACGGTAAGATCTGAATTTCTCTTATGAAGTGGTTATTCAGTGACACATGCAGATTTCAGTTTATTCGTCAAAGCAAATGGAGGAAAATTAGCTATCATGCTGGTATACGTGGATGATCTAATCATCACCGGTGATGATGAGGAAGAAATTTACCAAACGAAGGAGAATTTGTCAGTTCTTTTTCATATGAAAAAATTAGGACAACTCAAGCACTTTCTCGGTCTAGAGGTTGATCACACACAAGAAGGGATGTTTCTGTGTCAACAAAAATATGCAAAAGATTTGTTACAAAAGTTTGGGATGCTTGTATGTAAGCCAATCTCAACGCCGATGGAACCCAATGTCAAGATGTGCGCATATGAAGCCAAAGACTTAGAAGACGCAATGATGTATCGACAATTGGTGGGTAGTCTAATCTACTTGACATTAACTTGACCTGACATTTCATATGTAGTCGGTGTGATGAGTCGATACATGCAAAGTCCAAAGAAATCTCATTTAGACGTTGTTTGATCGGTGAATACTGAGGTATGTGAAGAGTACAATTGACTATGGTCTTTTGTACAAGAAAGGTGAAGATTGCAAGCTAGTTGGTTATTGCGACGCTGACTATGCGGGAGATCACGACACTCTTTGATCAATTACCAGGTACGTGTTTAAGCTTGGTGCAGCAAGAGATAGCTGACTATATCTTTGTCAACCACGAAAGCAGAGTACATGGCAGCAGCAATGGCAACTCAAGAGATCACGTGGCTGACACAGCTAATGAATTATCTACATCAATTGGTAGATTATTCAGTGTCATTATACTGTGACAATCAATTAGCAGTTTGTTTGGCAGAAAATCCAGTTTTTCACGCAAGAACCAAGCATGTAGAGATACACTAGCATTTTATCAGAGAGAAGGTTCTGCAAGAAGAGATCGAGATGAGACATATCGATACAGATGATCAAAATTGCTGACTTGTTCACAAAAGGTCTAGTACCGGCAAGTTGGATAAATTTTGTCATCAACTCAATGTGGTGCAAAGAATGTGAGCTGGTGTTGAGGGGGAGTGTTAAAATAGCAACCCCAGCCCACAAACATATTAATTAGCCCAAAAAAAGCCAAGCCCATAGAAATAATAATGCACAAATAAAACTAGAAAAATCTAGAATGCTCAAGTGAAGTCTACCCAGGAAAGTAAGCAACACCAAACCGCCTAAACAATTCCTAGAACCTTCAAGATAATTTCAAGGTCGGTTAACTATATAAATCTGACTTACTAAGTCGGTTACTACCTTTATAAATAGGCATGAAGCTTATTAATGTAATCAATTAAGAAGTCAAGAAGTTGAGTGACCAGTAAGTTTTAGAGTTAAGAAGTTCTTGTGAGTTGTGTGAGTGTTTTAGAGTTTGTCTTTAGTAAGTGAGAAAGAGTGTCAGCTTCTAAAAAGTTTGTGTTCTTCCTTGAGAGTTGTCTTGTTGTAATATTTTGTGACTCTAATACAAGTAATTTGTTTACTTATTTTGTCTCCAACAAGTCTATATTAGAGTTGTGTACTCTAATTTTCTCAACAATTAATTCAGCCAAAATTGCTTGGGATACTTTGGCAAAGAAGTTCAAGGCGCAACCATTTGTTCAGTATGAAAACTCATCATCCAATCCAGGTAGATAACATATAGTTGTTAAAACAAGAAAATGTATTAATATGATTTGAAATAATTAATTATCCAAAAGTTGGGGCAGGATATGATGACAATGTGTATGGCTACGATCAATATAAGATGTTGTTCGATGCTGTGTGGAGTGGGGATTGGAATAAAGCAAAGGAGTTTCTTACCCTACATCGCAATGCAATAACTTTACGTGACGATATCCGGTATTGTCGCGCTAAGAATTCTTGCGGGACGACATCTATCTGTTGAAGTGGATCGATACTCTATTAAGAAGAAGCTCGATGCGGAAATATTAATAATGACAGTCTCTCTCTTGGCAAGTTGGTCATTGATGACATCTATGCACCAACTTGAGGGGGAGTGTTAGCTAAAGCTATGTTTCCTTGTTTTATGGGAACATTATTTCCATGTTTTATGGGAACATTGTTTCCTTGTTTCATGGAAACCTTGTTTTCTTGTTTGTAGTTGTAGGACTTGTATAAATATGTTGTAAGTAATGAAAACTGAATCAAGTTGAAAAACAAGAAAAATTATCTTCTCTCATTCTCATATTCTCCCATATTCTCATATTCTAACTTCTCATATTTTAGCACTATCTTCGCGCAAGGTTTTGGCGTCAAATAAAATAACCCTGCATTTTTCTTACTAACTTTACGCGACGATAGCCTGCAAGTTTAGAAATATAAAATTATTATCCGCGATAGTTTGAGCTACGAATGCGTTGTTGCATCGCGCAAGGGATTCTTGTGTGACGAATTTTAGTTTGTCGCACAAAGGGTAAAACGTAGTAGTGTAACACCTTCCAATAGGAAACCACATATAATTCGATGGACGCAAATCCCCACCTCATAAGAAACTTATCTAATTGAAAGACAATGTTCTGTTTGTTATTTTATCATTTCTTGGAAGACTTCAACCACTTGATCGTTTTCTATGATTTTTGGCTTGTAAACGTGATATAGTTAAACAGTCTTCACCCACGTTGCTGATCATATTCATTCATACAGGGGATTTGGGTTCAAAATTCTCTTAAAACTCCATGCATGTCCATGTCCTCCTTAGACATGAATATACTTGAATATAGATATATAGTCTGGAATTTATAAGCACAACTTTAGTTAGTAACACATGATAATATCATTAGTCCTCCAAGTTTTCATGATTTCTTTCGTTATGCCGATTCCTTTGGACTTTTTTCGTTTTCTCCTTTAATTTCTTTGGGTATACGTAAGAGATGGAATATTAGTATACTCTTGATACTCTCCAGATATAAAAGAGAAAGAAAAAGAAGGAATGTAATAAGTACTTAAAGAATGGTTGAAAAGAAAAAGCCTGATTCTTATTTCACCAATGCACTCCACCCACACTACTTTACGATGAAATCCTTTACTCTTCTGAGTTGTAAAATTATCTAATTGAAAGACCCAGTAATATTTGTTATTTTATCGTTTCTTGGTGACTTTGATCACTTGATCTTTTTCTATAATTCTTTTTGCAAACTTGATAATTAACAGTGTTCAAACTCGTTGCTGATCATATTCACTCATATCCCTGTAATATTTGATCACTTGAATTTTTTCGATAATTCTTGTTGCATGCTTGGTTTAGGGTTGGTTCAAGCTCTGTATACATATGGAGAACTTGACTTGAAGGATAATTAGGTGTATATTAATTTTGGTGTATTACTGTAATTAGGCTTGCAACTTGCAATTAGCGGCCCTATAGTACTTTCATTTTTTAGATTTTATTTTGTTCTATTATATTAATATTTTCTATTTATGAAAGAAACAATTTTTGAGTATATATATGTATATTACTCAATTGGGTATAGTAAAAAAAAGAGGACACATGTCAAAGAGACGGAAATAAGAGGGAGGAGAAAATATAAAGAAAAAGTGTCCTACGTGGAGTTAGCTTCAGAGGGTCTAAAGTGAAATTCTCCGTTTCTATTATCTTCAACAATAGAAAATAACATAATTCTCACCCTTCGCGGACCCCATTGCTTTAACAAGTGGTTCTTCACTCAATTGGGTATAGTAAATAAAATAGAAATTGCAAAGCCTCTCCTAAGTAAGCCCTTGGTCAGATCCATCTAAGAATGGCCGTCTCCGCAGATGCAGCTGTTGTGGAACTTCTTGATAGCAGTAACTATGTGGATTGGAGTGTATGGGTTAAAACAAACTTGTTGGCTCAAGACCTCTGGGATGTAGTGGAAGAAGAAGAAGAAGAAGAAGAAGAAGCTGATGATAAGTTCAAAGCTTGGAGGGAGAAGAATGCCACGGCTTTACATAAAATCCAAATTTCGTGTGGGCGGGAAGCTTCTTCCCTCATTAGAAACACCAGTTCAGCCAAACGCGCTTGGGATACTTTGGCAGAAAAGTTCAACCCAAAGCCAAGTAAGTCCCCAGTTCAAATCTTCAACCTCAACAAATCTGCGAGAAAATATTCGACTTAAACCAGAAATATATATATATATATATATATATTATATATTATATATACCAAATTATACTCTAAACATTTAATTGATTAACCACAAGACTGATCAGTTTACGTTTTATTCTTTTACATTTTGGTCTCCCTAGACTTATTGTATCCGAATAGAAATATATATATCTTTAGGCAAATTACATGTGTAACAATGTGGAAATTAAATCTATAGTAAATTGAGCTTAGATCCATAAAATTCATTTGTAATCACCTACAACCCTTTCCTTTATTTTTCTATTTAAAATACCCATTTTTTTCAAATAAAACCCACTGACTAGGATCCAAGTAATTAAGTTACCTAATCTAGCTTAAAATCTGATTTATTCTATTTTTCGGATTCCAAAACCACCCCTATTTACAACTTAACGTGTTATGTGGAGGTGTAACTAATGACACACGTTGAATTTGGAAAGATCTTCAAATGGTTGTAATGGATGTAGGAATTAATTTAGAAACTTATTTGAAATTAAATATTAAATTCAACATTAACGTATTAGTAACGTTTTGGTTTATTTTATGACCAAAAAAAAAAGTTTTGGTTTATTTAATAAATTTTTGTTGTTGTTTTCCTTTTATGAATTATACTACTAGTAATCTATTTTATTATAGTTTTATGAATAATAGTGTACATTCTAATTATGTTGAAAAATATTTTGATAATCTATTTATTGTTTGTTTTATGAAAAACTTTTTTTTTTAAATGAACCTATTTTTTCTCTAAATAATGTACCTATTTTTTTCTCTAAATTATGTACCCTTTTTTCTCTGAATAAAATACCTATTATTTGTTTTATGAAAAACAATTTTTTTAAATGAACCTATTTTCTCTCTCCAAATAATGTACCTATTTTTTTCCTCTAATAATATACCTAGTAAAACAATGTACGTAATTTTTTAAATGAACATATTTTTCCTCTCCAAATAATGTACCTATACACATTTATAGGTATATTGTAAAATAATTTACCTATGGGTAAATAATGTACCTATATTTTCTATAAATTATTGTGTACCTATTTTTAATTTATGAAAAATGTACAGAAATTTCAATTACAAAGTAACTGACTTAGTTTTTTTTTAATTTAATTTTTTTGGTAAATAATATACCTATATTTTATTTAAATAATATATTTATATTTTATACGTCTAAGAATGGCCGTCTCCACGGATGCAGCTGTTGTGGAACTTCTTGATAGCAGTAACTATGTGGATTGGAGTGTATGGGTTAAAACAAACTTGTTGGCTCAAGACCTCTGGGATGTAGTGGAAGAAGAAGAAGAAGAAGAAGAAGCTGATGATAAGTTCAAAGCTTGGAGGGAGAAGAATGCCACGGCTTTACATAAAATCCAAATTTCGTGCGGGCGGGAAGCTTCTTCCCTCATTAGAAACACCAGTTCAGCCAAACGCGCTTGGGATACTTTGGCAGAAAAGTTCAAGCCAAAACCAGGTAAGTCCCCAGTTCAAATCTTGAACCTCAACAAATCTGTGAGAAGTAAATATTTGACTTAAACCAGAAATATATATATATATATTATATCATATTATATATTATATATAACCAAATTATACTCTAAACATTTAATTGATTAACCACAAGACTGATCAGTTTACGTTTTTTGTTCTTTTACATTTTGTATCGGAATAGAAATATATATATCTTTAGCCAAATTACATGTATAACAATGTGGAAATTAAATCTAACAGTGTCAATTTACCCCTTTGGCTTTATTTATTTATTTATTTTAAAATAGCTAATTTCCCCATAAATCACGAAACTACCCAATTTATACTCCATGCTCATATTCCGAGCAATTCCATTCAAGACTTAATTTGAAAACATATAAACCTGTTTTCCAAATTAGAAAAGCTTTGTATCAACTTTATTCAGCCTACTAAAACAAGGATGATATATGATTTTAGTTTGGTGTTGTTATTTTGATATAACAATGGTAAACAGAGAAGCATTAATGTCCAAACATATATATATATATATATATATATATATATATATATATATATATATATATATATACTCGACAGATGCTGCAATTGCTGCCAAGCATGATCCGTATCAACCTTTCTTCGCTGCTGTTAAGCTCGGTGATTGGCGTAAAGCGAAGGAATTTCTTACCCGAGATCCCAATGCAATAAGAGCAAGATATTCAACAGGAGGGACGGCTCTTCACATTGCAACCCAGTTCGGACATGAGCAAATTGTGGAAGAGTTGGTTCAGTTGATGACACCGGAAGACTTGGAAATTGTGGAAGATGGTAATACGACAGCTCTTCATCGTGCTGCAAGATTAAATCTCAAAATGGTTGAATGCATAGTTACAAAGAACAAGAAACTACTTGGCATTGTTCAAGAGTCCTTCCATATGACGCCAATTCTCTTCGCTGCTCAGTTGGACTTATGGGATATCGTTCGTTATCTCTACTCCCTCACTCCGATCCAAGACTTAATGCCAGAGAATGGCCCTTATGGAGCTGGGCTTGTTTGCATCTGTTTACGAGCCAAACAATTTGGTAAAACTCTCAACCAACCCAGACCCGCATTATTTATTTATTTATTTTATACAAGCAATATTGAGGTAGGGGTACTTGAATACGGAACATTGGGTGCATGGGTAACTGTTCTTAAACACTTGCGCGACATGCCCTTGCATTATTTACTCATTTATTACTCAAGCTTTTAACTTTCACAGTTCCTATTTTCTCTAATATAGATATTGGGTGGGAATTACTTCAGCATTGCCCACGATTGGTAATTACTGAAGCTCCTTGGGGAACATCCCCTATACATGTATTGGCTAATAGCCCTTATGCATTTCCGAGTGGGACGCAGCTCAAATTCTGGGAAAAGTGGATCTATGATGGTTAGTAATACACTCTTTCTTCTCTTGCTACTATCAAATTCATTATATCCCATATATATTTTGCTAACAGTTCATCTACACCATTAATATATTTTGGGTACCACATCTGCAATTAAGTCTGAAGCTCATCACCTACGAGAAAAATAGAAAATATAAAGGAATATAAACAGCAATCTTGGAAGCATATATATCTTCCGAACATTCTACTTTTCAATAATAAATCATCCTTCGTAAAAAAAATTCGACAAATCGGAAACCATTAAGACATCTAGTTGAGACCAACAAAATAGACAAACATGATATGCTTTAAGAAAACACTAAAATCATAACCATTCGTTGACTAATCAAATGGATTCGGATTCAATTGAATTTTTGCTGACATGATTTGTGAAGGAATATCTAGAAGTTACGGTTTAGATTATTGAAATACAATCTGGTTTGGATTATATAATATCCAAGGGTTAAGTTATTTGGATGTTCAGACCATCTCCAACAATATAAATGGGCTAAACCTAAATTTTTACACTCCAAAATACAACTATTTATGTATTTTCTGAACACAAACAATTTTTTCCTCTAACCTTGCAGACTCTAGAATTTGAGTTTGCACCTTAAATTGTTTATTAATGGCTAACCTCCTTTTTTTTTGTCATTAATTTTCCTTGACATTATTTTTGTTTTAAACATTAGTTATTTAATTATCTGAACGTTTTGAACTTAAAATAATCTAAATTCCAAAACATGTAATTTCACTTAAAATGATTCAGATTATATATAAAATTATTTTGACAATTGGATGTGATTTTTTACGGTTGAAATTGCTTAAAAGAATAAATCCTATTAATGATGGTTTCAAAAACTTAAAGGAAAGTATAATATATATTTACAACTCGTATGAGATGGAGCAAATTCTAGATTGGACGTCCCTAAATTACTATAGATTGGTCGACCCTCGTATACAAGTGGACGACCACGGTAGGGCTCGTCAATGGGCCGGGCCGGGCTTTAAAGAGGAGAGAGAAAATATCGGACCGGGCCGGGCCGGGCTTTTTTAGAAAATTCAAAGCCCAAGCCCATCTCATGAGCCGGGCTTGAAAAAGCCCATCGGGCCGGGCCGGGCCAAAATGGGCCTAAAAAATAATAAGTGTAAAAAAAAATAATTTTTTTTTATAAGGATGGTATGAATAAATATGCAAATGTGTGGTGATGTGTTAAAGAAAAGTATGATTATATTTGGTGGTATGATTATGTTTGATGATATGATATATTGTTTGTCTTATTATATATATATAATTGTTGTATTAATAAATAACACAAATTAATGTGCTAATCATCCAATTATAAACTAGGAATGAGTAGAATTCAATGGAAACAAACACAATTTTTATAACAAGTAACACACACAAAAATTAAAGAGGGGGATTTGTCATTCAAGTGATGTAATCTTAATCCTAAACCCTTATTTATATATAATTATATATGTATGCGGGCCTAACGGGCCGGGCTTTTGTGGGCGGGCCGGGCCGGGCTTTCATGGGCTTAATCGGGCAGGGCCTATGGGCCGGGTCGGGCTTCAAACACCTAAGCCCAAGCCCGGCCCAAGCCCAAGCGGGCCGGGCCCTCTCAAAACCCATAACGGGCCGGGCCGGGCTTTTTTTCAATGGGCCGGGCGGGCCCCGTGGGCCCATGAGCCCGCGGGCCAAATGATGAGGCCTAGACCACGGCACATCTACACTATTATTGTACATCCTCGATATGAAGGGTATGATATTACATATATAGAAATTCTCTTATGTGGACGTCCGGACATTATTACCATGCAGATGCGATGTATTTTCCACTATCTCTCCCTGCTTTCCTCAATGGCCTCCGCACAGTATTAATGTGCGGACATCCAAATAAAAAAATAACTTATTACATATATTATGTATATATGTGTTTTGTGGGAGTTTTCAGGTGTTCGTATCTTTAACCATCAAAAACAAATTCAAAAAGTATTAGTTAGCACTTTGTTGAATTATATTCCAAGTTTTAGTCTTCCTCCCCTGTTACTATTAACATTTAAACGTACATATGCTTTTGTCCTTGATTCAAAGAGAATTAAAATTTTGGGATCTAACGCCAGGATTTACGGTCAAAATTCAAAGAGGAAATTAAATTTTACTCGAAATAAAGATTTCAATTATTCGATCACATTACACAGCGGGCCCTACCATAATGGTCCAAATATTTGTTTAAAATCTGTTATCACAAAAGATAATACACATACAACATCTTACACGGCGGGCCGTACCATAATGGTCCTTATTGAAATTGATCTTACATGTCCAAAAATAATATTTATTTATTATATTGACTGAGCTTTGTTCTCTTTTCTTTATAGGTATACACATACAATATCCTCTTGCCATCCCTGATTTTCATGTAAATGTTGAAAATCTAGAAGAGAAACTGGGCAACCAAAATATCAGTTTCTCAGGTTTGCTATATTCTCCTCATTTATTTCAAACTGTTTTCAATGATAAGAAGTTGATCATGACATAGTTTGCCACAAAAAGAAATTGGTTCTAGTACGCTCATAAATAAGAACTAAAATCTTAATAAGAAGCTGGGAATCATATAGCAAAGCACATTCATACTTTGTATGAACAAGGCATATTTATCTTTTGATAAAGGCTAGATTTTGAATTTGCATTGCAGTCTTCGGTTTCACGCAAGGGCCTTCTTCAAGCCTCCGCAAGCTTTTAGGTATATATGCAACATTCTTTATTTGTTGGTGTCTTTGCACATTGGTTTTGTGTCATCCACTTATTTAAACTCTATCAACGTATTTTATTCCTTCAAAAACTCGTTCTAACTTTTTTTCCAACATCAACCTAGGAATCAACCGCATATGTGAAATGAAATTGATCCATGCTCGATCCCTAGATATTTTGGATTACATGTGTGAAGTGTTAAAAGATCTAGACACTGAAGACATGGTGGATGGCCTCTATGCAGCAATATTCAATGGGATTATTGAGTTCGTTATTCGTTTATGTAAAGTAGATCCGGCTATATTGTGGCGAAACAATTCAATGGGAAGGAACATATTTCACTATTCAATTGAGTGTCGCCAGGAAAAAGTATATAGCCTCATATATGGGGTTGGTCAAAGAAATCTTTTTGCAGCATTTGCAGATGATTCTAGAAATGGTATGCTACATATGGCAGGGATGCTATCTCCAAAAGAAAAACTTGATCGTATTTCAGGTGCAGCCTTGCAAATGCAGAGAGAAAGACAATGGTTCAAGGTTAGATATCTTCATTCCATATCTTTCTTGTAAATTAATTGTATTTAGAGCTAATTGTGGGATATTAGGTGCTGGAGTTGTAGCTTGTAAATGTGGTTGTGGGTTGATATGTTGTCGATGAAACTAGTGGCGGTATTAGGTTGGTAGGGCTTTCTAGTGTAGTTGAGGTGCCATATGGAAAGTGAGGTGGAGACCCTAGATGAGAGGATGGGAGGTCTTGCGGTCTGATTGAATGATTTTGGGAAGGAGGCAGTTCGGACTCATGAAACCGTTTTTCTCTGCTACGATCTACTTGTTTTTATTCTAAACATGTCTTTTAAAATTCATCCAAAGGTTAAAAATGTGACACCACACCCACATATTTTACTGTAAGGCATATTTGATAACATGAAGTAAGTTGCAGGCCCAACCCTTTTTCACGTTTATTATATTAACAGGCGAACAAGAGAAAATTTAAGAGTTCATTTAAAACCCTAATTAGGATAAGAAAAAAGAAAACCCATGTTGCCGCCCTCTTGTGGGTCGGCGTGCCTCCCTCCTTCCCTCCCCTTCCTCCACTCCCCCTCCCAGTTCTTCCACTCAGCTCTCCATTTTTTGTATTTTTTGTTTTGCGGTGTGGAATCGTCGTCGTCGTGACAGTCGTCGTCTTTTGGCCCATGTACATGGCTACCACAAGGATTTGGCTCCAGTTCTCAGCTTTGACATGGGTTTGGAGCCACAAGGCAAGGATGTTACTGGGCTGCGTAGGGTTTGGGTTTAGCCGGTACGGTTCTATGGCTCTATTTGATATGTACAGGAGGATACAGTCAGGTGGCTCTGCTTTTTAGTTTGTTTATGTCTAATAATTTTACGAAACAATTCAGGAGCTTGTTGTGTTTTGCATTCTCTTATTGAAAGGTTTTATTTAATGAAATCCCGACAAACTAATATTTAGTAACTAAAAAAATTTGACGTGCCTCATAAAAAATAGGTAGTACAAAAGTAAACAAGCAAACAACAATGAAATCCTGACAAGTTTTGTTACGTTGTGGTCAACAATGCTCCTTGTCGTATTTCTTTCATGTGTTATGTTGCCTTCCGTAAAAGCAGTGATTTTAGAGTTAGTTACTTGGTAGCCACAACGAACTTGAGGTTTATTTGTTTAATGAAATGCAGGAGGTGGAAAGTATTGCAGTTTTACCCTCGGGAGTAGGAGATATCAATAAACAGGGTATGAGAGCCCATGAATTATTTACCCAGAAGCATAATAAATTGAAGGAAGAAGGAGAAAAGTGGATGAAAGATACAGCAACTTCTTGTACAGTTGTAGGTGCTCTCACTATTACCATCATGTTTGCTGCAGCCTTCACGGTTCCTGGTGGAAACAATGGAGGAACAGGCTTTCCCTTGTTCTTAGATGAAAAGATGTTTATGGTTTTTATAGTTTCAGATGCTATATCACTCTTTTCTTCCACAACTTCTGTGTTGATGTTTTTGGGAATCCTTACATCACGATATGCAGAAGACGATTTCCTCAAATCCTTACCCACAAAGATGATAATCGGCCTTTCAACACTCTTGATCTCCATCGCTTTCATGATGGTCGCCTTTTGTTCGGCTCTTTTCCTTATGCTTCATGAAAGACTATGGATTGTCATTCCAATCATTTTCCTAGCCAGCGTTCCAGTCACCTTATTTATTTGGATGCAATTTCCTCTTCTTGTTGAGATTTTCATTTCTACATATGGAGGAGGGATATTTGACAAGAAAGTGAGACGGTGGATATAAATTCTTGAAAAATTGTATAACTTTGTATGTATTGTTATTCAATTTGGAAGATATTGTTGAATAGGAGAACCTTCCCTTCTAATGTGATTTTTAAGTGATTGAGTTGTTGGTGTTGCTATGTACCCTCCGTTTGGATGAAGGAATTGAAAATTACATAAAATTCTTATACAAAGATGTAGTTTCAGGGTATAAAGGCCTAGTGTGGTATAGTTGTTAGAGTTTGTAACCTTTGTTCCGGCAACCCCTTCCTTACTTACCACAGAGATAGTGCAACTCAGATCAATAGCCATGATATGTCCCCTAAAATATCAATAAATTGTTAAATATCTAATTGCAAGAATAAATAAATCAAATAAAAAGCTCATCTGTTCAATAATGTAACACACACTTCATTCACGATTAGTTAAGAAAAATTGGCATTCGAATGTACATTAATTTTCTCATGGTGTTTACTGTAGTGAACCTCTTCATGGTGTTTTCTAGTATCACTTTCTTTCTTATTCAAGCTAGGTTCGCTTAAAATCATGTTGTTTGAAGTTAATTACTACTTCTCATGCAAATGATATATTGGGCGATTCTCATGCAATCCAACCTTCTAGGGGCAAAGTTTAAACTACACTATAAATCACGAATACAATTGATGAAGAGAAGGTTTTATAGTGGCATAAACTTCATGCCAACCATTCTGCGAAAGGTGTACCATATCCCAAAAGAAAGAAACATCAGGGTTATCACATACAATGTACTTCTTTGCACCAGTCTGATCCACACTCCCGCATGACTATTCATTGCTGACCCCAACACAACATGGCTTTAGTGTGTTAATCTGGAATGTCGAATATCCTACTACCCAAAAAAGAATGTGATCAAGTACAGCGGCGGAGCCAGAAAATTCAACAAGGAGGGTCAACCTCAAAAATTAAAATCATCGCATAACAAGATAAATTTATATAATAAAACAAAGTCTTTAGTAATAACTCATAAATCATTCCAATACATTCACAATCGTCCTCGACGAGTTTTCATCTCTTGAAATCTTTTCATAATTACTTCATTATCATTAATATCAAATGTATCTTTCTCAATATATAAGATCAAGTTGTCATTCATCCATATATCTCCCATTCAAAAATCAGATGATAAAGAAATCATATAAATATTATTGTTCTTGATTTGAGATAATAAATAAATAACTAATTAACTGACCACAAATACAATGAACTATAAAAATAAAAAAACTACACCAAAAAAATTACACTATTAGGGTTAAAGACTTACTGGATTAGTCGTCACAATTTGAGTGAAACAAAGTTGAATTCTTGCTGTAGAGTTGGAGAGAAAAAAAGAGAATTGAATGATTGATGCAAACGAAGACTTGAAATAGAATAGGTTTAATTCACGCAGTGCAAAGTTGAAATAGAATAGGGTTAATTTAAGTAGTGCAAAAGGTTGTCTCCTTTAGCTTTTAGGTTAGTAGTTCTTTAATTAAGAAGGTATTAAAAAAAGGTAAAGAAAAGAAAAAAGAAAAGCTGAGATTGAGAAGGGTCATATATTAATAATAATTTATATACAAAGGGTAAATAATATTGACTGGAGGGTTAATTAAGGAATTTCAGGAGGGTCAACTGACCCTTGTGGGCCTGCATTCCCTCCGCCCTTGATCAAGTATAGACATATATACATGAGTAGGACCACATTTATTGACCACCAGCTTATAAACATATTTAAAAAGGACCCACATGATGGTACCTACTTTTATTAGAAAGGCGGTGAGTAAAGTGATCAGTAAATGTAAAACAAATAGCACTATCCAAAAGTAATACTAGTAGAAGGGATCAATTAGCATTCGCGGAAAAGGGATTTATTACCTTGATGATGTTTTGGGGGCTTCAATGCGGACATAAACGCATTATAGAGATCCAAGTCGACAAATGCAGAATTCTTTGTCTCCTTGTTCAACTCTTCCAACTTTTGAAGCAGAATCTGGTTGTGGAACATTGAAGCCATATTGGCAAATTCATTGCAGTTTTGATATGAAAGAAAGGAAGTTATGCCGGGAAGACATCCTAGGGGCTCTATTGTTGTAACCACTATTTTTTGCACTCCCAAATCATGTATACGCTTCAAATCCACAATAAGCTGCTTAATAATAGATTTAGTAAATATTGCCAAATTCTGTCATTTGGAAGATACGACGAGTACGATCAAGTTAGTATAAAGTCTCTTCAAAATTCAATATATCATGTATGTATTTATGGACATGCCAAGAACCCCACATAGTTCGGAAACATCTAAACCCTTTAATAATCTTGTGTTTGATTAAAGTTCCCTAGAAAATGATGGAATCTTGAATTTGAATATATATAAAAAAGCAAACATAACTACTCCTCGAGAAAAATTAATAGTAGTGTACGAATACCCATCATGTTATTGTTCAACAATGACATCTTGTTATAATTGAGATAATTACAATACAATAACAACATATTAATTTAGAGTGGATTATCGCTTGTATAAAAAAAACCTATTAAGAGATGTTATCTCGATTTTTCAAATTCCATGATTCGTCTGCTGACACTAAATTATTATTGAAATTGGTGTGTAAGCTCAAGTGACATTTCTATATTTTTTTAACAGAAAATTCCATTACGTTAATAACTTTTTATATTAGACGTTACTTAGAAGAAATGTTAATACACCAATGCAAGAGAGTAATATAAACAACAACAAAACAAGAACAAGCTAATAGAATTGAGGAATTATATCAAGTGCCTGAATTAATTATTTTGAAACAAAAAATTTTAATAGCAGAACACTGTACCAAACCGCACTTACGACAATAAAACCATTAGATTAACCACTTACCTTTGTTTCGTTGCCTGGTCTACCAAAATGAGCAGCGTAGTCGTTCCCCGCAACTGATACGAGAGCAATGGACGAGTTAACGACGTCGTTTTTGGCATAGACTCTTTGTTGAAGCAGTTGTTCGAAAAAGTCGATTTGGGTGGTCAAGTTTGGTCCACTGACCAATGTATCGAAAACACCTGTCCCTCCAAATGCAAAGTTCATCCCAGACTCTAGTTTGGATTTCTTCACAAATTTTCTCAATGCGTAAGGCACCGGAGATCTTATGCCCAAAAAGGAAGCTGCAATTTTGCAACACGTCAAAGGGGCACAAATAAAATAAAATATATTCTTTTTTGTTCTTAAAGTTTTGTTAGTCAATTCAGACTTGGATTAAGCCAGTTGGCTAGAGCATTGAGTCCGGTCTTTTGCACTTAAGTTTCAAATCCCACTTTTCATAAATTCAATTAATTTAGAGTAGATTCACTTGTATAAAAAAGATTTGGTTAAACAATAATTCAAGCAAATTAAAATTCATGCTCCCCTATAAAAAAATATATTATGCCAATACGATCCCAACCTAGTACTACTAACACAATTATATTTAAATTTTCTATATCTAAATAATATATGACGAATAAATTTATGTCAAATATTTCACATGTTAGCATACTATAAACAACCAAAATTGAACTTTGCCTCCTAATTTTGCTCATTGTCGCACTTTGGTCCATGAACTTAACTACGGTTAATGGAGGAAAAAATGAATTTACACCTATAAACTAACATAAATTTTTGGAAAGAGGAAAATACTCTTGAGAAAGAAAGGAAACAAACCTATATAATCAGTGAGGACACGACCATTTGAAAACCGGCCGGCCGGCTTTCCCGGAAAAGTGATCCCATAAGGTTCCTTCCATGAAGGAGACACAAATTTTCTGATATTCCCAGTATCAACATAGGAGTCCCCGAAGACGAAAAGTTTCACAGAGCCATGACTGTTGTGCTGATGAAAGTGATGATGAGCTTCAAGAACTTCTGCCACTATATATCAAAAGCAATAAAGGACAAATAAATACAATTTTATTTTGTCTAAAAAAAATATAAAGGCTGATATCAAGAACATATATATTTAGTTATGAAGAACTAACCTGTAAAAGTGGCGATGTATAAAAGGAAGAGACAAGAAGAGGCGATGGTGGTTTGCTTCTCCATTTGAAAGCAGAGATTTTTGGGTGAAAGACACTGGCGTTCTTATATATATATATATATGGGCATGATACAATGTACCCTACTTAATAGCAATAGGTTTTACAGCTTAGAAAAGGAAAAGAAAAAAACGGATTTGTTTTTTGTTTGAATATTTATTAATTTTGGTGACTTTTAATAGTGTCATTTTCATTTTTCCGTTCTATAAAAGATGGAAAACATTTATGACATCCAACAATTTCGTTGCAGCACTTGGAAACTTTTTTATGTATCTTTTCTCATTTCATATTTTCTCGACATTACTATAATTCTATAAATAAACTTACTTCAAAGCCTAGCAATCATTGTCATTTTTTTAAATCCAATTTTGCTCACTCCTTAATTATTCTGATGTAGCTTAGGGTTTAAACCCTAAAAATATTTATGATGTACCTCTCCCTAAACCCCAAAACACTACTGTACTTGGATGGGCCTCAATAACCAAATCATACCTTTGTTCAAGCGGCCCCTTCTTACCACAAAGATACTGCAACTAAGATAAATAGGCATCATGACAACAGTGTTTAGTCGAATGGAAAAGGATATAGACTTGCAAACTAGTAAACCTATGTTATTTGCTATAGGGTTCATCTTTTTGTTTACCATAAGCAGGGGCAGCCCTGAGGGTGTGCAAGTGGTGCCACCGCACAGGGCCCCCAATTTTTTCAAACGTATATGTTATATATATTAGGGATTTTTTGTAGAAATGTCATAAGAACTTATAAATCAGTTTCAATTTGTCACCTTAAATTTTTTTTAAGTAAAATGTCACCTTAAGTTTTCAAAATCCATGATTTGTCACCTGACTTTAACATCATCCAATTTTTCATCTATTTTTAAGGGTATTTTAGTCTTTCCAATATGAAAACCCTTTTTTTTTATATAATTTAAATATAAAGCTATGTAAACCCTCTGACTTGAAAAGACTAAAATACCTTTCAAAATGGATGATGTTAAAGTCAGGTGACAAATCATGAATTTTGAAAACTTAAGGTGACATTTCACTTAAATTTTTCTTTAAGGTGACAAATTGAAACTGATGTATAAGTTCTTATGACATTTCTACAAATATCCCTATATATTAATATGTAAAATATTGTATACATACCCTACTACATTTTAGCCCTTGCGCGACGGCTTTTTGCGCGACGGAGGATAATTCGTCCCACATAGACGTTTTGCGCGACGGGTAACATAAATCGTAGCGCAACATTGTGCGACAAAATTAATCGTCGCGCAAATAGTATTTTGCGCGACAAAAAAACAACGAGCGTCGCATAAAGTAGCTGGAAAACGCGCGGAAAAATTTATTTGGCGGTGAACTTTGCGCGACAGTATTTCTTGCCGCGCCAAGGCATTTGGCGCGACAAGTAATACCTTTCGTCGCGGCAAAAAAGGCGCGAAGAACGGACCACTGTTGATAGCATTTCGCGCCAAAAATTGCGCGAGCAGCAGATTGCGCGACAGAATTTTCGTCGCACGTTGTTTGGGCGACAATGACTATTGTGCGACGCATAGGCACGACATTGCGCAAAAAATCGATGTCGACAGTACCTTGCCGCGACTGGGAAATAACGTTTGCGCGACGGTGACGTGGTTTGCGCGACAGAGATTGAACTAATTATTCGTCGCGCAAAACAAAAGAATCTTGCGCGACGACAGAATTATCCGTCGTGCAAACTCGTCGTCTACTAAGCTTAGCACGTCCATGGCAGAGGCAAACTGCAGAAAAAATTGCAGTTTGCCTCGGCTGTTGCTGCATCTTTCTCAAGAGGTTTCGGCACACAAAACTCGTCATTTTCATTTCGTTTATGAGTTGAGCTACTTCTGCCTCCGATACGGTCATTAGGTATGCATTTTTTATCGTTAGTGTAAAAATTTTACTGTAAATTCATACTAACACCATTAATTTCTTTGTATATAGGAATATTATATGTGATTAGCGATTGGAGGAGAACGATTTAGAAGGTATTTTCGTTGTTTTATAATATAAAATTTATTACATTATATTTATATTGATTTATGAAATTATGTTTATAATATGATGTTAAATTATGAATGTACGTTAATGTACGAAGTTAATTGAAATTAACTTTGTACAATTTTGTTTTTATAAAGCTTAGTTCCCGTTCGAGGTTAGTTGGACCGCGCATGGGTGGGTAAACCACGACTACGGTCCAATTAATTCTTGAATTGTCCCATATTTTGGACAGTTTGGAAATGCATAGTCATGTCACGTAGTTTACAGCTACAGGATTAGGTTTCGATTGTGGAGATTTCGGTGTCGTCTCGGTACGTTCTTCGGGTGGTACGTAGGTATTTTATATCTACGGTACACCTCAAGAACTGTACCGAGATGCTGCCAAATTTATCCACGTCAAAATCTAATCTCATGTAGCTGTAAATTACATGACATAGCTATGCATTTCCGAATGGGATAGGGCCCTTACCGAAGGCATAAGGAAAGATTTTGTACGAATACAACATGATTGTTGTATTGTGATTGTGGTTCCAGGAAAGATGAGCAGGAGGTGGATACAGAACCCGAATAGGTGCGCAGGCGAATACTTGGATGGAATCGAGGATTTTATTGACTTTGCACGGACACACAACCCAGGTGCAACTAGAATCTGGTGTCCTTGCAGGAGGTGTAACAACATGTTGTGGGAGACAATTGAATATGTTCGATTTCATTTAGTAAGAAATGGAATGATTGAGACATACAGCACTTGGAACCATCACGGGGAACAAGTAGACATCGTTTCGTCTTCAGGGGCCACAAGAATGGACAATGTTGAACCTATTGTGGATCCTAATGAACAAGTCAGGGATATTATACATGATGCTTTTCCATTTGCATCGACCAGCAGCACTCAGGAAGGAGAAGATGATGTGCCTACACCAATGGACAGTGCAGAGTTCGAACAGGATGAAAACCTGTTAAGAAATGCCAACCAGGAGTTATACCCGGGTGCGAGCGCTTTTCCGTTCTGACGGCGATTGTGGAGCTAATGCACGGGAAAATAAAGTATCGTATGTCGAACTTGTGTTTCGATTACTTTTGGGGGTTTTCAAGAAAATGCTTCCAACAGACAATTGTTTGCCGAAAGATCACGGGCAGGCACAGAAGATGTTGAGTGGTCTTGGATTGGGTTATGAAAAGATCCACGCTTGCAAAAATAATTGCATGTTATTCTATAAAGTTTTTAGGTCATGCACGAGATGAGAAGTTGTGTACGCAAAACAGCGGTGTCTATGTTCCAGGTGGAGGGGAAAGTACAGACATTGATTTCTATGGAAAACTCACAACTGTCGTGCAATTGCTTTACAAAGACCGATACCAAGTGATCATGTTTAAGTGTCGATGGTTTGATACGAACCCAAATAGGCAGGGAAGTATTAAAATCGATCATGGGTTACTATCTGTGAACATGAGCAGAACTTGGTATGATGACGACCCTTACATTTTGGCAAACATGGCAAAACAAGTTGTGTATCTAAATGACCCTAAAGCGGGGAACGATTGGAAAGTTGTTCAGCATATGGATCAGAGGAACGTGTATGCTATACCAGAACTAGACCCATCGGACAACGACGTCGACGTCGTTGACCAACGTTTAGACTCTTCAGTGGAAAATGATGCACATACACTTTTCGATACAAATTTTGTTCAAGAACCATTTCAGATTGACGGAGTGTCTTCAAGAGAAATACCGATTCAGTCAATTACAATTGACCTCGGTGATCTTCCGCGATACGATCCAACCATGGGGGACAACAACGACGATGATGTACTTATGGAGGAGGAGGAGGAAGAGGATTGGGAGACGGATAGTCATGATAGTGATGATAACGAAGGTTATTACAGTTCATATGATGAATAATGTAATTTATTTGTAATTTAATGAAATGTACATGTTTTCTCTTTGTGTCAGTAACTTTTCCTAATTAACGTCATATATTTGCATAGAGTTTTGTAAAAAGACGAATGAATAAAGGTATAACAAAATACAAATATAGTATGAAAAAATATAAATATAGTATGACAATTATATGCTTTATCATATAAATATATGATATCCAAACCATATAAATATATGCTTTATCACGTCCCCTAAAACAAGTTGTGATCATCTTTTGCATATATAGTAAATAAAAATATAGTATCAACAAATATTTACACTAAATATCAATTTAATTTTAAAAAATAAAACAACATTTTGCGCGACGAAAATATCTAATGGCGTCGCCCAAACACCTTTGCGCGACGATTATCTTCGTCTCGCAAGAATAATTGTCCAAAAAAATTTACAAGTGTCCGGGAATAGTTTCGAAGTGTCTTTTGCGCAACGGATAACACCAGCGTCGTTATAGTAACCCTTGCGCGACGATATTTTCGTCTCGCAAGGTTAATTTTCCCAAAAAAACACAAGTGTTGAGAAAAAATTTAAAACTGATCTTTGCGCGACGATATAAAGAATAACTCGACACAAAAATGTTTGCGCGACGGAATATCATTGACGTGCAAACTATTTACAGGCGAAATATTTCATTTCGTCGCGTAAACCACTTTAATTTTTTTAAAAATATTTCTATACATGATACTTAGGAATTTTAACTCAGTATTCACTAGTATAAATAATTTGAAATGAAGATCAAACTCTGTCATTGGATACATATAGGGTGAAGGAGTGTATCCGTAAAAAAATTTCGAAATCGGGGTAAAATTGACCGTTAAATCGTGATTTTTCCTTTATAACCGTTGAAAACTTTTGTCCCGTTACGCAATCTACATACCTTTTTTTTTTTCGATTTTCGGCGTATACGATCTCTAAGTAGAAACAAACAAGTGTGACGGTTGGATCGAATGAAAAAAGTTTTCTATAATGCGTATATGATTCACACAATATAGTCACTAACTATTAAAAGTTTATATATAAACTTGTTAAGTATAACATAAGATTTTGTGATATCCACTAGTGTAAATAATTTGAAATGAAGATCAAATACTGTCATTGAATTCATGTTGGGTGAAGGATTGTATCCATAAAAAATTATCGAAATCAGAGTAAAATTGACCGTTAAATCGTGATTTTTCCATTATAACCGTCGAAACTTTTTTCCCGTTACTTGATCTCTATAGGTTTTTTTTTCCCCATTTCTGGTGTATACGATCTCTAAGTATGCGCAAATACGTTTGACGGTTGGATCGTTGAAACTAGTTTCGTAGAATGTGTATGCTATGAAAACAATTTGTTTCAAATTTTATAGAAGAAATTGCGCGACGAGTAACCGACGTCGCGCAAAACTGGTATATGCGACGAACAAAACTTTATTCGTCGCGCAATGTGATGATGTCGTTTAGGGTTTTATGTGATCAGGGTTAAGGGTTTAGGGTTTAGGGTTTAGGGTTTAGGGTATGATGTTTACGCGACGGAACCCTTTGTCCCCGTCGCGTAAGGTCGTGAAATTTTGGCGGTTCAATTGCCGCTACTTGCAACGACTTTGCGCGACGATGGGGATTATATTTCGTAGCGTAAAGTTAATATTTTCAATTTTGCGCGAAAATTTTAATCGAAAACGCACCGTTTAACACTTTACCTGATTTGCACGTCGCGCAAAGGTCTCATAATAATTCGACAGTTTTGGACCTTCCTGGTTCATTCTCGCCGCCGCGCTGTCTCTTCTCTCTCTCTCTCTCTCTCTCTCTCTCTCTCTCTCTCTCTCTCCTCCGGCCACCACCTCAACTCTCCACATTAACGACCGGGCGATCACCGCCAACGAACTCAGACCTTTCCGAGCCGCCGCCGCGACGATCGGGATCGAGAAACCGGCGGGAATTTATCCGGTTTGGGCGAATATCTCCGGCTTCGTTCTCCCTCCTCCGGCCTCCAAATCTGACAAGTGAGGTATGCTTTTCCCCCTATTTTTTATTGTCTAGCTGATGGTTGGATAGGATTTGTTAAATTTGTAGCGTACGTTGTCTAATTTTGTAACTAAGATTTTGGCCGGATTTCGGGATGAAATTCCGGCCACTTCCGGCCATTTGTTGGCCTATGTCTGAGAAGAAAACTGCCTCTATTCGATGTCCTGAACCTAGGGTAGGAAGATTGGCCCTTCATTTTGAGATTTTTTCGCGATCGTTATCGCTTTTTCACATACATGCGCTGCTGCCGCGTGTGGCAGCGCTATGGAACTGTAGCAAAATCACATTGTGTCCCAATGCGATCCACTAGTTGTCATGAGCGTGTAGGTGTGTTCGGTTTCCAATTTGGATACCGTTTCAGCCACGAATGGATTTTGCCTATTGTGCGATTTAACGGTTTGATTTGTTCGGACCATTGGACTTAACATCCCACATTCCCATAACCTCATCATTTTCCCAATAATAAATTCCAAGACTACCCGCTCACCAACTACAATTTCAACATACTTGGGCTAACTATTCGTGTAACGTTTCTTTCAGTGTTGTGTCACATGAACTTTGCAACACCATTCTTTATATGGTTAGGTAAGAGCTCACTGGGTCTAGTACTTGCAACTTTTTGGAATTGATGATGAAGCTACGATCCAAGGCCTACTCAACTTAAGAGATTCCAATATCTAAGGATTTCTTAAGGCCCAACGTAGATTATCAATACAACTCAACCACCCATTTCATCTGCTCCAGAACATGGGCCTTTGCAAGAAAAGTATATAGCGTATTTGGCATTTCCGACAACTTACTGTAACTCCTTCACATTGCTCGTAGCTTTTGAATACTTTAGTATCAAAAACTCTCTGGAGTCAAGAGAAGTCGCAACCATGTTGTCAGCCAATTCAAAAGCCCTGATTAAGCAAACAGAAAAAGAGAAGTCTCCTTCTCCTGCTAAAATATCTTCTGATAGCCGCTGTAATGCTTAATCTTTTCTCAAAGCTAAACACTTCCATTCTTGTCCTCCAACCTTCTCTGAATTCTTTGACTTGTTAATATTTTACTTCTTTCTTTAAAATTGACAGACGACATTGCCAATATGATACTTCGAAAAGAATACCAAAAAGATCATTTTGCTGAATTGTAGTCATCATCCACTTCAACATGATTTCTTCCCAAATTTTTCATAAGTAATTCCATCAAATACTTTTTGACACCCCTCCATGACATAGAAGTGCAATTAAATGCCTTGAAAAATACGTATTTCTGAGTGGTTTGCTTATCTCAACTTGTCGGTCTTACCGACTCGAGTACCTTCTCGGAACAAAGCCTTGTCATTTCCCCCACTACTTATGTGTAATATCCCACACTCAATGGAGTAAGCTAACCTTTCTCTTATCTTATCCCTCCTTTCACACCTTCAATGTTCCCAAAGCATTTTGACCTTCCGGTAGTGAACACTTACCTCCAAATAGAATTCTAAAGACTCAGTTGAGAGACTCAACAGTCTTACTTCCTTACACAACCCGATACTTAGTCATAAGGAACTTTGTCCTAATAAACTGTTGATCTGAACTCATGCAGTTCCTTTGCTAACAGTGATGCACTTGTCATCATCTAGTTAACAATCTCCACTACCCTCCTTGGTTAGACTCACAATTCCTTAACTCCCAATGTAACTTATCCATAAATTTTCTCTGACAACTTCCCTCTCGTATTTCCTTTTTGTAAAAATAATTTGACCTTTGAAATCTTCTGATAATTTTATCTCAACTCAACAGATTCAGGACTTTCAGCTTTTCAGCCTTTCTTCTATAAGCTATTGTGATAGGACACTTTGGATAGAAATGTTTCCAGAAACATGGCACCCCTAAGTCCCAAAAGTCAATACACACAAAGTCAAACAATGTCAAAGAAACCTGATGCAAAGCATATGCATGGTTATTGTGGCTACCAAGAAGTGATGCCTTTGAGCAATGGGCCATCATCTCACAGTTTAATGAGTTTGCAAAACTTTAGATCAAAGATCGATATTTGCATAAGGATCCATATAATGGAGGAGGCTCAAGCGGCTTTACTGGGACCTGCAAGGCTGGGGAGTTTGTGGACAAGAGTACTAGTGGTTTGGGCCACAAGCAGGAGGCAAACCACACTTATATAACTTGAGGGTGAAGACGTGGTGCGAAGTCCACAGGAATTCAATCATAATGCTTTTCATTTAATACTTTAACTTCGCTTATCTTAACCTTATCCACTATCAAACTCTCATCTCTAAATTCATATCCACGAGACAATTTCCCCGTTTCTTCCTACTTCTCTTCCAGTTCACCTCCTCAAATTTTCGACATTAAATGTCTCAAGTTATAATTCCTCTTACTATCATTACCCACGACCAGTTCCACTTGAAGAAGTGGTCAACCCCGAGGTAGTAGTCATACCAATTCTCATATACAACTACTTGCCTTGCAACCACGAGTGCAACGGATCGAACCATTATTATTGTTGCATCAGCTTCATGCAACATGACAACCAATCTAAGCCAACCTCCACACAACCCGTCTCTCTATCATGATCCCCTCAAGTTCTCGAGTGAAATCTAGATACCCATCATACTCACTACTACTCAGCCGAACCTTATTTAAAGGTTCATCGCAACTTTCCTACGAGATACATTTTGGGTCACACCAACAAACCCAACAGGCTTTTGTCAAAACCGTTTCGAGATTACAAGAGTTACCTCGTGATCTCATTAGGACAATAAACAGAATTTTGTACCACCAAAGTGTTACTCCTTGAAAGAATTAGTCAACTCTCACTTTCAACTCAACAACCTTACCAATCGGAAGTCAAAATTCACTGAGGAACAACGGGAACAATTTGCAAGACGTACCTGAAACGTCTAATGAAGTCATCCCCGCCGAGAAATATCTCACCTCGTGACGGAACACACTACACTACCCACAACTCAAGGATGCACACACGGTGCGGGGTCCACAAGAAATTGAACCTAAAGCTCTGATACCAGTTGCAGGACCCGCCCCGAATTTCTCGAAACCCGAGACGAATCCCGTGGAATTCCCGACATCACCCGATGTCAGGCCCACTCACTGAAAACTATATCTTCTTTTCCCCAAAAAGGGATTAAGGGCACGAGATTTCCTACCGAAATTTCGGCAGAGTCTCCCCTGTAAATTGAACATTTCCCAAATTTTCAACCTGCATAAAAATTCACATTTTAATATCCCAACAGGCAGCACGCACAATTTAATCTCATGCGATTCATTAAATCGGCCCTCGGCCTTCAGATAATTCCAAACAAACCAACAATATTCTTAAGTCGAACAATACATAAACCAAACAATTAATGGTCTCAAATAACTTTATGAATACCACGGAAACCATTAAACCAGATTCAAATCCGACAATCACATCGAAAATCACATACGCAGAATCGATCAAACCTTTTAAACACAATCATATTTCGCGGCTGCACCTGGTGAGACCCCAGGCTGCCTACGTACCCTTGGACAAGGGATCAAGCCACACGTAGTTCTCATATCAATGGTCACAACTCCGATTCCGATAAAACAAAAATGAACCCCTTCCCAATCTCTTTCTTTATATCAGTTCAAACCCACAACCATACCCTATCCAAGGCGTATGTACAATGAACACATCATCAAATTATTCCCTTTATAACAGTTCAATCCCGCAACCATACCCTATCCAAGGCGTATGGTGCCAAACAACACTGCCCAAATCCAGGGCTTATACTTTCGTGCATGTACATGCTCACAAATCTCAAACAATAATCGATACCACATATACGTATATGTAATATAATAATACCCACCTCTCACCATCATCATGTACCAGGGGAGAACAATCCAACAGGGGATTGTTGACTAGCTCACAATTATCAGCCCTCAAACGGACTATGTGGCTAGGGACGAGCCGTCCAACTGGGGGACTAACTCTCAGCCAGCACGTACGGACGAAGAATCAAGACCCGTACGCCTGAAAACAGCCCTACGCGCGCAGACTACCCAATTAAGGGTTCCATCATATCCAGACCACATTCACAATTTCCATGTATCAGTATCCAAGGGGAGGTACATGTGATGTTGCACATCATGCACTGGGGAGAACAATCCAACAGGGGATTGTTGACTATCTCACAATTATCAGCCCTCAAACGGACTATGTGGCTAGGGACGAGCCGTCCAACTGGGGAACTAACTCTCAGCCAGCACGTACGGACGAAGAATCAAGACCCGTACGCCTGAAAACAGCCATACGCGCGCAGACTACCCAATTAAGGGTCCTCGAACCCCTGATCAAGGGCGTCCGAGTGCCAACATATTCAAACCATATCCACAATTTTTCCGGCATCCCACAATTCCAGGATCCGTGACCAAGAAAGCCCACACGCCCGAAACACGGCACGTGTATGAATAGTAACCAAACCATATCCATATATCCATTTCCATGTATCCCAGTGTCCATATCCATTGTTTCCAAAAATCATAATCCAAGGGGGAGGTACGTATGATGGTGGAGTTCGTAATCCTTATATAAATATTATAAAGTAATATCTCCTTCCTTAATTCAATTTTGCCACAATATCTATTCATAGTATAGCTAATAAAACTCTCAAACATATTCTATATCCAGGGGTATCTAGGGTAGTGCAAATTGCACTCTAACTAACATTCCAATCTCACATCCCTACTCATCTCACATCCACATCCCAAGTACCCCACACATAATCTACAAAGATAGCATTTTCTCAAATATTATAAAAATGATTCAAAATGCTCGAATGTGTCAAAACCCAAATGTATATCACAAATACGTCATAACATATTAAATCCATTAATCAAATATATAATATATTTCAATAAACAATTAAACAAGTATGCATAAAATTTCATCACCAAATCATGCCATTTAATGAAAACAATGTCTACTCACTTCCAAAATAATCATAACCAAGCCCACGGCTCACTTTCATAACTCATCAATACCCATAATTTAATTATCGCAATAATATCTAAGAATTCAATAAGATATTACAAACAAGCTCATACTCCCAGTATAGTCAATATAACTCAAAAAATGATCAAGACTCGATCACACAGTCAAGCTAGTACTTTACGAAGGGTAAAACTACCTTGGAAGACTCACGGTCAATCGAGAGTCAAACTATCCAACTTGGTCAACTGGGCCCGTGGGGCCCACGACCTCCATTTTACGATCCGAAAGTTCATAAGGGTTCCACAAGGTCTAGGATTCACGTCCTGCAAATTTGGTCCGGATTGGACGGTTAGTGACTCGCGATTGCACGATCATGGGCGGTTATCGTAAAACACAAACTTTAACTATTTAAATCGGAACATCCGGGGCTCCGATTCCCGATCGCGCGATTCCTACACGATCCTAGGAATACCTAAATCAACATATATTAAATGGGAAGCGATCCAACGGTTCTAACATATCGAACCCGGAAATCACACAATATGTAAAATTCGTTCGGGTTCAAACGTTATCCGAATTGAGATTCGTAAAATTCTACGCGCTCGTGACAACCAGGGGATCATTTAGGATAAAAAATGTCTCCCTGCTACAGTGCCCACGCGTCGCCACACGCGCCGGCAGCGCGTGGGTGTCCAAAGCGATAACCACTCGCCGGAAAAACTTAACATCTTGACTCCAAACTCCTACCTTAGCTAATACACCTAATTTGGAGTCACTTTTGTTCTTGAGCTATGGCCAAAAAGTGGCCGGAAGTGGCCGGAAATTCTAACTGAAAACCGGCAGAATTTAAATTCACAAAACGGACTACAAACTCTCAAAATTTCTGGAATCCTATCCCATAGGCAGCTAGAGCACGAAAAATAGTCCAAAAACCATACCTCACTCGTCCAATTTGGTGGAGAATTGAGGGAGAACGAGCGACCCAAAGTTTTTGAAATTTCCGGCCGTTTTTCTGCAATTTCCGGCGACTGCCGACGGTGATGATGGCTGAGATGGGGCAGGGCTGGAAGAAGGGCTCACGGCGGTCCTTTTGGGACCGGTACCGCCCCACATGGCGGCCGGACGTGACGGTGGTGGCTTGGAGAAGTCACCGGCTGTGCAGAAAAAAAAATGAAGGGGGAGGGGGCTGTTCGCACGGGAGGGAGAGAGAGAGAGAGAGAGGGAGAGAAATTCTGGTTTTAAAACCAGTTTTTCCAAATTACAAATTTGCCCCTCCAAGTATTTAGATCGTACTTTCCTCGTTATAACTCCGATCTGAGCCCACTATGTGTCTACGGACTCGTTTTCGACGTGCTCTTCGCACTGTTACAATAAAAATTCCCAAATTCCTACCCGAACTTAAAATGACCTTTTTGCCCCTTTTTAAATTAAATAATATTTTAAATTTTCAAAAACCTTAATTAATTCAAATCATTTTATTTTATTGTTTACTCCAATTTATTTCCTCTTACTTTAATTATTTTACTTCTTTTTAGGACCGGGATGTTACACCAACATATATGCGTTAATTAAATTTGTAATATTGTTAAAATATGCTTAGTTTATATATTGGTAAATTTGATTTATTTGTATGTTTGTTAGCTTAGTTTATATAATGACCCTAAATTGGAATAATTTTTATGTTTTATAATTAATGAAGAATGTTTTATATTTTTGTTATATTTTATTTTTTTTATTTGTTATGTTTGTTATTAGACGTTGACTCTATTTTAAATGAAATGAAATAAATGTTATATTTGTTATTAGATTGTTGTATTACAGTAACTATTTTTTTTAAACTTTGGTGCTTGTTTTTATTGCAAGATGTCAAACCTAATCAGCAGAAGTCATAAGCCGGTGCAACCTTCACGTAGTTTGCCTCCCCCGACTATGATGTCACCTCCCTCTGGCCCACCACAGTTGCCCGACTTGCCAGTGGGTCCCAGTGCCCCCATGCGCCGGCGTCATCAGAGTCATCAGTGGCGCAACCAATGAGCGCCAGGCGGCGTCATCGCCTTTCCAACACCACCGACGCCACTTCGAGCGGACCAGGTAAAGATTTCCTTCAACTACAGATGTTTTCGTACCAATATTTTAGTCAAATTTGTTAACTAACATTAATTTCATATTTCTTTGCAGCCAAGAAGAACACCCGGGACCATGTCGTCAGTTGGCTACATCGAAGGTCACCCGGTGAACAACTCTCGTATCAACATCAGATACGACGATCGTCATCGGGCTGCCCCAACGGCAGACCAACATAGCTCATTGGCGCACGATGTTGGTGCAGTCGTTCTGGACCTATTGTCCGATGAAATGGAAGTCTTGGAAGGCCATGCCTGATGCGGTGCATAACGAGATGCATGGACACCTGTCGGTATGTATCTTACATTTTAATTGTTTTTCCTTCCAATTTTATATATTTTAAATATTTAATGTATGTAATTATTTTATTGTAGATGAACTACAATTTAGAGAATGTCAACGATGAGTTGTTGGGGTACATCAACAGACTCTTCGCTGATAGGTATAAGCAGTGGAAGAGCGACCTGCACCACCACTTTCAGGCATTTGATGATCCGCAGGCTGCTCTTCAGGAGGGTTGCCGAAGGAGCTTGAGGGGCGGGAGGATAGTTGGCAGTGGCTCTGTGGTCATTTTCAGGAGGCTGATTATGTGGTATTTTTTATATTAAGTTCAAAATTATTACACGTTTCTTACTAATGTTTATTTCATTTTTTAATATTTCATTTCAATTTCAAATAATACGTTTTAATTTTTGTATAACAGAAGATGGCTAAAGCAAATAAGGGCAATAGGGAGAAGAAGACTCTTCTCCATCATTCAGGTTCCAGGCCCTTCTCCTATAGGATGGATGCGCGACGTCGGGTAATAATAAGTTGTTTTTATTTAATTTTTAATATGTCATTAATGTTAATTTCTTTTTTTTTTGTACTAACATTTTTATACTCTTGTTCAATTTAGGAGGGGTCCAAATTCCCAGAGATTGACGTCTTCGACGACGTTTATGTTCGACCTGGGAATAAGTTGGCGGAGTCCCTTCATGTAAGTAGTCTTTAATTTTAATGATTATTTTACACGTTCAAGTTTCATAGTTATTATATAAATGTTTTTATTTATATTTTATGTTATGTTAAACAGACGACCATGATTGAGAAGAGCCAGTTGGTTCTTCAGAGTGCCGCCTCCAGCTTCCTCCCGATACGCCGCTCGAGTCTGTGGCTCCTCCACAGGATGCGGGGTTTCAGATCTTGACGGACACCTTGGATCAGACTCTAGGGAGGCGGCCAGGGACATACTGCGAGGGATGGGGAATGCCCGGCGGCGGGAACCTAGATCCCGTTCATCGTCGCAGTCAAATAGTGTTTTGACGGCAAAGGTGGCCCAGCTTGAAACCCAGATGGCACAGATGGCTCAGATTATACAGTCCATGGCCCAGTCCGGCGTTCCCGTACCATCTTTTGTTCCCCCGTCCACCTCTCGCATGGCCACCAAACCTCTGCCCCTGTCCCCAATGTCCAGACCTCCGAGCCACATTTGCCAGACGAGGAAGTAGATTTAGCTACATTGTTTAATTAGTTTTTTACTTTCTTAATTACATTTTAAATATTTCTTTTGTATATTATACATTTATATTATGTTTTAAAAAACTATTTTCTCTTCATTACATTTTTCAATTGCAATTTGATTTAATTATAAAAATAAAATAAATCAAAATTCTTTTTTTCACATAAATTAAATAAAAAAATTAATTACTAATATTTGCGCGACGAATAAATGACCCGTCGCGCAAATCACGTTTTAAAAAATAAAAAAACCATAAAAATATATCGTAAACTAAAATAATCCTCGGTTTTGCGACGAAAGTATTTGTCCCCTAAAGAAAATGCGACAAATAAATCATTGTCGCGCAAGGATTTGAGTCACGATCCTTATTCGTCGCACAAAGTATTTGCAACGACAACATATTTGTCGCGCAAATATTGTTTGCGCGAATGAGAATCTGCGTCGCATTATGTTCATGCAACGTCTGTTAATTCGTCGCGCAAACAATAGTGCTGCCGGATTAAAGTCGTCGCGCATAGTTCCTGCAACGCAGCCTGTATTCTCGTCGCGCAAAATATTTTGCGCACGAATGTTTGTCGCCCCTGAACTATTGGCGCTACGAAGGTAATGCTTACGACGATATTTATTAGTTTTGTCGCGCAAAGGTTTTCGTGACGGTATTTGCGCGACGATCTCTGCTTCGCGCTATTGTTTCCGCGACAGAATTGTTCTTTGCGCGACCTGTTTGATTCGTTCGCGCAAACGCTAAAATGTAGTTGTGATAAAACCCACGTAGGACATTTACACAAGGACGGGTTTGGCAGCCTTGTTTTGCTGCACTATAACTTCTGCTTTTGGCGTGGGTTAGAGGCCCACTTGTGTACATCAATGATTACAGTTTTACCTTGGTTTTTTTTTTTTTTTTTTTTTTCATTTTTCTATTGTAACACCAACAATAAAAGAAATAAAAATTCATGTCTCCTCCTTCTTAAACTCTTATTTTCTACTAAGTAATAATTATTACCAATCTATCGCTTTGGCTCTTTTTTTCAATCTTTTAATTTTATTTTTTCCAATATATCAAGGATTTCAATATCAAAAATTGAAAAAACTAATTCTTAAATTCATAAAGGGCTAAGGGGAAAAAAAATTATCATAAAGGGCACTCAAAATCAAATAGTCAAATTGAAATCTCAATTTAAATTCAAGTATATGTCTAAATTTCAATCTACATGACATGTCTCATCATGCTGATTTTTTACAAGTCTTTATATATTTAAATTTTACTATATACAAGTCTTTATATAGTTAATGAGCACTGAAAGGAAAACCTAGTCTTTATACTGAAGATACTGGTATTTAAGTTTCTCAAATTGAAATGTCAAAACTTTATAAATTTGATTTGTGATTTGCATGCTAATTGATGATGATTTTTTATTTAAAAAATAAAATTGTTGTATAAGTTTATGTTAGATTATGGGAGAGTCTCGGTTTAAGTTTCGCAGGGCCTAAAATCTCAAGCCCGGCCTTGACCATAGGAGGACTCACTGGAATGGTCCTGGCAAATTCTGGGCTACACCAAGTCATCAAGCTTTTGGTGAAGTTTTCACACTGCTCATTTAAGTTTACAGGTCTGTATAGTCAACTAGATCCTATGACTGGGCTTAGGCAGTTCTCCAAAAGGGTATCGTCAAGACCTCTCGAGACGAGAAGAAACAAAGGGAAGGAAGGAAATATTTTTCTCAGATCAATGATCTAGAGGGGAAACTAAGTTATGGGCTACACCCCCTCAACTGTTTGATGGGGGCTATGCTAGTCTCATAGCCATCTATCTCTATAGTATCCCGCAATTCCTGCTCCTTCCTATCCTTCTTTTATTTCTTGATAGCACAGGAAAGAGACTGTTCTCGGTCCTTGGCCGTCCTTTGTCCTCTTTTGATAATACCAAAGATGCTATTGGTCCCGATCTTCAATTCAATTCTGGGAATGGTTGTTAAAGAGACCTGTGAAGTTTTCACACTACTCACTTAAGTTTACAGGTCTGTATAGTCAACTCGATCCTATGGCTGGGCCCAGGCAGTTCTCCAGAAGGGTATCGTCAAGACCTCTCAAGACGAGAATAGACAAAGAGAAGGAAGGAAATCTTTTCCCAGATCAATGATCTAGAGGGGAAACTAAGTTATGGGCTACCCCATCAACTGTTTGATGGGGGCTATGCTAGTCTCATAGCCATATATCTCGATAGTATCCCGCAATTCCTACTCCTTCCTGTCCTTCTTTTAGTTCTTGATAGCACGGGAAAGAGACTGTTCTCGATCCTTGGCCATCCTTTGTCCTCTTTTGATAATACCATAATGCTATTGGTCTCGATCTTCGATTCACTCTAGGAATGGTTGTTAAAGAGACCCGTGGTAATCGTCTTTTTTTTCTTTATCCGAGGTCTTAGCTATCCTACTCACTTTTCTTTTTTCTTTTTCTTATTCTTGTTGAGATACCTTAAAATCGTCATTACACGTTGCTTTCCTTAGGTTTAAAGAACCCCATGACACATTGGCAGTGTGTGTCTAAGAAAACCCCCCTCCTCTTCTTAACTTTGGCAACCAAAAAATATATATCAAAAGGCATGATATGTCCCCTAAAATACTAGTAAATTGTAAAATATTAATCTAATTGTATATTAACCTAGTATGGAAATTAAATAACTGAACAGTTAATTTATTCAATAACACATGTTAAAATACTTCATTTTAGCTTAACTAAGAAAATGGGGAATTCAAAAGTACATTACAGTGTCACTGTTGTAGCTCGTTGCGAATGCGTTTTTATTTTTTTTATTTTACACAAAGAAGATATGCGAATGCATATTTATTAAGCGTGGATGCTAATTTTAAGGTTTTCTATGGATCACTTTATATCTTATCTGCTGGCTTCTTATTCTAGCTAGGTTAAAATCACACTATTTGTACTTAATTAGAGCATCCACAATGGGCTCCCTAAACCACCTCCTTAGACAAATTTTAGGGAGGAATTGTAAAAATACAACTTCAACCATGCCCCATATCCACCTCCTAAAATAGGGAGACCTCTAGGAGCTCTTAAATCTAAGAAGAGAGAGGACTTCTAGTGGCTCCCTATAATTTAATTCTGCTTTATATAATGAGCATTTCAAACCTTTATTTAATACTAACTATTTTTTATTTCATTTTTTAATAGAGATGGACCAATCAAAAAAGATTTATAGCATTTATGACTTCCTAAACTAGAGAGCGCGATTGAAGTTTAAATTTTATAAAAAGCTCCTAAAATAACTTTTTTATGTTTTTAGCTAAAATTTAACTAAAAATTAGAGAGCATGATTGTGGATGCTCTTAGTACTTCTCTCAGGCAAAGAAGTTGATAAATTATCAAGCAATCCAACCACCTATTAGTCTCTTTTATATCATTATGATATATTGGGTAAACCAACCTTCTAGGACCAATATTTAAACTACACAATAAATCACAAATACAATTGATGAAGAGAAGACTTTATAGCGGAATAAACCTCATGCCAGCCATTCTGAGAAGGGTGAATCGAGTCCCAAAAGAAAGAAAGTTTGGGCTTATCGCATACAATGTACTTCTTTGCTCCACTCTCATTCACACTCCCGCATGAGTATTCGTTGCTCACCCCAACACAACACGGCTTCAGTGGATTAATCTGGAGTGTCGAGTATCCTGCTATCCAAAAAAAGGTTCCAAGTAGTATACATGAGTTCACATTTTTTTACCACCATACATACAGATGAGGAGGACCCACATAGGCGGTACCGATTTTTATTAGAAAGGTGGTGAGCAAGGTGATGAGTAAATGTGACATATCCGAAAGTAATACTAATAGAAAGGACAAAATTACTGTTCACCGCAAAGAGTTAATTAATTAATTACCTTGATGGTGTTTTGGGAGCATAAGTGCAGACAGAGATGCGTTATAAAGATCCAAGATTACAAATGAAGATTTCTTAGTCTCCTTGTTCAACTCTTCAACTTTTTGACGCAAAATCTGGTTATGGAAAATTGAAACCAAATTGGCAGCTTCACTACAATTCTGATATGAAAGAAAGGAAGTCATGCGGGGCAGACATCCCAGGGGCCCTATTTCTGTAACAGCTATTTTTCTCACTCCCAACCCATGTATACGCTCTAGATCCACAGCAAGCTGCTTAATAATGGATTTGGTGACCGCTGCGAAATCCTGAAGATATGATAATTGTGCGGTACAATAATAGTTAAGTAAAATTTTAGAACTGTCACATGAACTCGTATGTTATTTTTCATTTTTTTACATTAGAGAAAAACTTATGTCATCTCGATTTTTCAAAATCCATGATTCGGCTCCATATGCTAACTCTGTTACAGAATCTATTACAGAAAATCAGTGTTGTACACATGTCTCACTTAAATTATTAAAGAAAAATAAAATAAAATAAAAGCTTTCCGACTTGCCTACATTGCATGCATGCCAACAAACAGATAGAGTTAGCTTAACCACTTACCTTAGTGTGGTTACCAAAATAAGCAGCGTAGTCGTTACCCGCAACTGATACGAGAGCAATGGACGAGTTAACGACGTCGTTTTTGGTACTATAGAGTTTTTGTTCAAGCAGCGGTTGGAAAAAGTCGATTTGGGTGGTCAAGTTTGGTCCACCAAACACTGTATCAAAAACACCTGTCCCTCCATATGCAAAGTTCATCCCAGACTCCAGTTTTGATTTCTTCACAAATTTTCTCAATGTGTAAGGCACTGGAGAGCCTATGCCCAAAAAGGAAGCTGCAATACATTGCAACATCTAAGAGAGGCATTTCATAAAACAAAATTAAAATAAAATAAAATATTGGTTTTTTTCTTGTTTTCTTTTTCTTTTTAGAATTTGGTTAAACAAACAATAATGCAATTACAAATTAAAATATAGATAAAATCATGCACTCACAATCCCAATCTAGTAGTAAGAGCAGTGTATTTTAAGGGGTGTAAAGCAACTTTAACATCCTCTTTACATATCCGAAGGGTGTAAATATAGTTTTTGCTCCAATGGTGAATATGTAAATCCAAATATGTATATTTGATTTTTTTGTCTAAATTTGTTTTTGTTTTTTTTTATTTTGGTTTTGTTAACTTTATAAAATTTATTTTATGCGTGTTACGGTTTAATTTATTTTTGCAAATAAATAGACCTAAAAATATATATTTGAATTGTCCATGTTTAAATAATATATGAAGAGTAATTTCTTGTCAAATATTTCACATGTAAACGTGCTAGAAAAAGTAAAATTCAACTATAGAGGCAAACATACACTCATAATCTAACATATATTTTTGGATTGAGGAAAATACTCTTAAGAGAGAAAGAAAAGGAACCTATATAATCAGTGAGCACGAAACCATCTGAAAATTGACCAGCTGGCTTTCCCGGAAAATTGATGCCATAAGGTTCCTTCCATGAAGCAGACACAGATTTTCCAGGATTTCCAGGATCAGCATACGAATCCCCGAAAACGAAAAGCTTCACAGAACCATGACGATTATGACGATGATGGTGATGATGTGCTTCAAGAACTTCTTCCATTATATATCAAAGGCAATAAGGGACAAAGAGTAAATATGACAATATAATACATTTTTCTTTGTCTAAATAATAATTTGTGGCTACAGTTAATATATGATTATCAAGAACATGTATATTTGTTTTTGTACTTAGCACTAACCTGTAAACGTGGCGATGTATAAAAGGAAGAGACAAGAAGAGGCTATGGCTGTTTGCTTCTCCATCTAAAAGCAGAGATTTCGGATGTGTTGAAAAATAAAGAACTATATGATATGAAGTGATATTGTGGGTGGAAGAAACTGGCAGTCTTATATATATATGAGCATCATGATGCAAAGCAATAGGTTAGGTTTTACAGCTTAGAAAAGGGGCTCGAGAAAATGCATAGATGATTACAATGATTAAGGGGTGTATTCATAGACAAATTATTAAATACTTTCATACAGTATAAAAGTCACTAGTTATTTAGCAAGACTTTTGCTCTTAATCATTAGCCTTAAAAGTATGGAAAAGTCATTTATTTAATAAATTTTTTAAAAGTCATTAATTTTTTGGATACCGCCAAACTTTTAAAGACTTTCTAAAAGTCATTATTGAATACCACCAAACTTTTATAAACTCCTTAAAAATCTAAATTGAATACCACCAGGCTTTTAAAAATCATTAAAAGTTTGAATTAGATACACCCCCTTAAAATTAAATGAAATGCGAGAAAATTAGTAAATTCTAAATTTTGGTGACATTAGTACTATTTCCATTCGTGGAATTTTCCATTCTATAAACATTCTGAAATTCAACAATTTCGTTGCAACACTTGGAAAGTTGTGTATCTTTTCTAAATTTGGTGACCTTATTGGTACTATTTCTCTATAATAAAATATCATAATTACAGTATCCATAAATAAACTTACTTCAAAGCCAAACAAATTATTTTGATTTAAAAGTCTTCATAACTTGAGCAGATGAAATGAGTTAAAAGTCACCCCATTTAGAGTTTGTATCATGAATGGTCCCTGAATTTTTCAAAAGTCTTCATTTGAGTCCTCAAACTTTTAAACCAATGAATGTGGTCCTTAAACCGTCAACTACCAAGTTTGATTCTGGATGCTATTGGCCTGCATTCTGTGAGGGCCAGCCTAGAGCCTTACATCGTTATCCTGGCCCAAATGAGAGGAGAAATGAGATCACTATGCAGCTTGTGGTAGCCGCTTGGGCCATATTTTAAAAGGGAAAAGGCACAAGGAGCCAACAGCTGAATGCCACTATCCTGCATTTTAGGACTCGAGATATCACTTTGGAAAAATAATGGAAAAATAGCAGATCCTAGGATGGTTTAAGAGCATTTGGGTACACTTCCTTATTAGCCGGTTTTTAGGGGCAAGTTCTACCCATGGCCTCTTATCATTGCAACAGAAAATATGTAGGTCAATTCTTTGAAAATGCAAAAATATTGTGGTACTGACAAAGTTCCTTATATGAACTCAATGTCAATATTTAGGATGCTGGGCACAAAATAATTCAATTCTTAGTGACAAATCTCTCTATAACCTTCTCTCTCTTTCATCTGGTTGCTGGTCTGCTCTGACTCCTGCTGTATCTTGGAGGGCTAGTCTTGGCAACATCAACAACTATCATCCAGCCATTAATGATCTGCAAGAATCATCAACAAAAAATAGGCTAAGCTTTCCTCTTCAGAGTGTTGGATCTGTTTTATGAACATGTAAAACATGTAAACCAAAGACAAGAAAGACTACGCCTACGTGTTTGATTTATTCGAATCAGTTTATAAAACTGAAGAGCATGTTGAAACTTGCCTTGCCATTCATCTCTCTGAGTGCTGCACTAGCAGCTTCCTCCGTGGTGTATTCTATGAATGCATAACCTTTGGACCTTTTAGAAATTTTGTCCATTATTATTTTAACTGTTGAGACAAACATTTAATTAAAATGAGCATATACTGCCATCAAATTGAAAACCCCATTTTATGCTTAAAAAAAAGTGTAGTACCTTCAACAAGCTCACCAAAGCCTTCAAATGCTGCCCGGAGGGTTTCTCAGATGTATAAAATGATAGGCCTGTTCAGAAACTAAAATCTTTTTAGCAATTTCAAGTGAATATGCAATGAGAGGGAGAAAGAAGCTACACATATTGAAGAATATCGAGATCTTTTGAATAATTACAACGGATAACTCTAGTAAAGAGTTAAAACATAGTTAGCATTACAGGGGTATTTTTGATTGTCTATTTGAAAATATTAGGCTTCCAAAGAATCAGATTAACAAGCAAGCAATTATATGTAAATAAATGAAAATCAATGTTTCACATCAGAATAAAAGTTGCAACATACCAGTAACAAAAAGTTTCTTTGTTTTTGTCGGGGTTGTTTCACTTGCCTCTCCAGATGTCGACAGATCCGTAGAACTCTGCAAATTCTTACCTGAGAAACACATATTCATAACTCATTGACATTGTTTACAGGTGGAATCTATTGCTGATGGTTAGCATTGGTGCCATTAAATAGAAAAGGACATGAATAATGTTGGAAAAAGAAACTATCGTTGCACTCTTAAAAAGAAAATTTAAAAAAAAAAAAATCATAATAGTTTGTAATTACGAATAATAATGTCAGGTTGTTAACAACCCATTTCATGTTCCTTCAGGAATCTTTAACTTCATATAAACCATCGGCAATAAACAAAAATGACTGAGGCGAAAAAATTATATTGAAATCACTAATAAATGCGGGTTTCCTACTACTTGATAAACATGGTACAAAAGATGTCATCCTTTAGTGCAAGGGATCGGGAATAAAGCTAATAATTTAAAGGAAAACTATAGTTCAACACACATCAAGCTCCATCAGATTATCAGATACTACCAAGCCTCTTCCCAAATATTTAAGAATTGTTAAGGAATGAGTAACCAAAATGATGTATTGAAGAACTCTATACGAAAAAATACTCAGGACCAGGAACCCATGACCTGTTATCTGCTGAATCTGTTCTTTCTATGATCAGTAACAGGTCCCTTCTGACAATTATTGGCAAAACTCCAAGACTTTCACATACCATGAAATCAAGCTCTTTCTATTTTTACATTCCAGGATGTGTAATATTTAACTTTGAAATGAGGTTTGCACCATCTCATGGTGTCAGATAACCTACAAATTCGGCTGTAGCAATTATTTCCTTCAGCTTTCTCCTTGTGGTTAATCTCATTTACACCATTTTCTGCCCATATCAAAATTCAAAATATTTCTATGTTTGCGGGATTATGTGATTTCTATTGCATGGCCATACACCTTCACAATCTTAACAATTGCTCTGAAAATCTTCTTGTGTTATACATTATCAAAGTCTTCCCAATTCCTATTCATTTGTTGACCAAGGAACAAAGTCATCTGGGCATCGATCGCATAACCTTCTAAGTCCAACCTTTTGGACTAAAATTACAATGACACATTTAAATTTTTCAACAAGTAGTAAGAAACAATTCTCTAAGGACATCAAAAGTTACTCAAGAAATTTAATTAAATTGCTCTATAAGTTATCTCATCAGTGACATTGCTCTCTGAAGTTGAAAAGAAGACATTAGGTTTGCAACATCAGTTTAAAAGGCATTCAAATCAAGAAGCAAAGCCTAACCTAGCAACGAGTTAGAAGATATTACATCTGATTCTAAGATGATAACCGTAAGTAGATATTATTCAAGAAAGATCTTATAAAAGTTAGAAGAGGAGAAAACCTCCATAATCTTTCTCCGACTCCCAATTCTTGTCAGGCTCGACAGATAAAACACCAGGAACACCTGCAGCATATAGGATCATTAGTCCTCAAGAAGACAATTGTTAACACAAATGTGGCATAGAGAAACTAAGAGCATACACTAACCAGCTACTTCCCGTGCACACTCTTCATCAAGTTCACAACAGAACCCAAAGTTAGATTGCCAGGAAACATGATAAATACACATTTGTGCATCCTTCTCACTACCAAAAGAGCAAAATACAGTACCAATTAGAAAAACAAAATAGTTTAAGAACGGAAACAGCATTGATGCTTAGAATCTAAGACTTACTTCCCCAAGACCTTTGTTAGTATCTGAGCATAATAATCAACCATTTGCGCCTTTGTAACAACCCCAATGCTGGGTTTATCCATTCGAACGAGCCACCTTTTGGTGTTGGAAAGAGGAAATAAGAAAGTATTTCCACTTTGAGGGTAAGACATAAAACCTGATTGAACATTTGGTGGACTATAATCCTTTTTTGCAGAACTATAATCCGGGTCAGGCTTAACTGATAAAACCCCTGGTAAACCTACAGATAATTAAGTCATTCAACAACATTAGCAATAACGAATGACCAAACCTCATAAAATTTCATTATCTCTTCAAACAGAACATCTCAGAAGCACTCATTTCATGACAATCAAAAAAGAACACAAACATCTAGTCTGTAGCAAAAACCAATTCAATAAAACATCAGTGAAAATGATAGAATTTTACATGCGAGCTTGTGGGAAGTTTCTTCCTCAATATCACAGCAAAAGCCAAAATGGGTATCCCAGGAAGCATCATATATACACATTTGAGCATCCTTCTCACTGAAAACAAAAACATTAAAACACAATTCAGGCGAAAATCTAAGCAATGCCATACTGGAGAAAAGAATTTATAGCATACCCACTTGCCCAAAACACTTTGAAGGGTTTTAACATAGTATTCAATAACTTCTTGTTTCGAATGGACCCCTTGTGGAGGAGCCTCCATGAGCACAATCCAGTGGCGGTTGTCACTGGAAGTGGAAGATATAGGAAGAGAAGTGGAAGGTGTCGCTGTTGTTGATGTTGAAGCTGCACATGTTTTAACTGAGAAACAACTACAAGAACTGTGAGAAACAGAATAAAAAGTAAATGGGTTCTTATGGGTTGGTGAGATGGGGAATCTGAGGTTCGTAGTGGGGGTTTGGGACTGGGTTTTGCGAGGTTTGAGTGAAAATTTTGTGGATATGCTGAATGTTGCGGAGGGAGACAGAGACTCCATGGCTGCCTGCTATGGGTTCATTTTCATGAGTAGAGGAACTAAGCTCTCTCTCTGCAGCAGCTGCATAATCCTCTGCTTATCTATTGTCTAATCAGACAAATCTGCTGTAGCAATTTTATTCATTTATTTCTTATCAATAACATTCCATATTCCTATTACTTTTAACAATTTCAATAATAAATTTGTATAAGTCCCTTCTAAGAGCACTTCCACCCATTTGCCTTGGCAAAAGGCAAGGGAGGCAATGGCAAATACTATTCACATGAATAGTGGCAACCCTTGCAAAAAGTAAGGTGTGTTTCCACCGATTGTCATGGCAACCACTATTTACATGAGATATGATGAGAGGAATTTGTATAGAGTTTTGGTGTAGGAAGTGAAGAATATGACTAAGTATTTATTTTTAAAAAAATTATGAAATTATTAGTATTTTTTTAGATTTTTTAAAGATTTTTTTTGTTTTGTTGCTGACATTAGCAAATCCAATCTAGAGGTCATGCTGGTTTAGCCTCAGGTTGCCCCCTGCTCTCGTGGGGCCCACGGCTTGCCTGGGCAAGCTTGGCCCGCTGGAAGCCTCCTGGGCTTGAGCCCTCCCGCCAAGGCTTGAGCCCTGCCCCTGCCAGGGCTGGGGGTTATTGCTGAAGTGCTCTACCCCCGGCCCTTCTCTCCCAAAAAAACATTTTATAACCTTTTTTACTTTGAGAGTCCCCTCTCCCCTCCTCTCTTCCTCCCCTCTCCCCTTTCCCTATTTGTCCTTATTTTGTAATAATTTCTCCTCCACTCATCACAGGGCGGATGCGTCTTAGCGTTGGATCTCCATCCTGTGTTTCAATGTCGAATCTCTACCACCATCTCTTTTGCAGTTTCTTCATGTTTGGAATAAGTAGCAGAGACTGTTTGAGTTTTATGCTTAGTTTTCACCTCTCATTTTGTGAGAGTTTTTCACCTCTCCTTTGTGAGAGCTTTCCACCTCTCATTTGTGAAAGTTTTATTTGTTTTGTTATGGCTTGTTTTTTTTCAAGCTTTATCTATTTTTGGTTGTCTATGAGAGCTTTGCACTCTTAGTTGGAATGTCAATGCCAAAGTCTCTTCGATCTTGTATGATCATTAGTGTAGTAGCCCTAGATTGTCTTAATTTTGATGTTAGATCGCTTCGTTATTGTAATTGCCCTTTGTGGCTAGTGACTTTTTTTTGTTGAATTATGAATGCAATTCCATAATTTCTTAAAAATATATATAAAAAAATTTCAGTTCATGTCCCCTCAACTATCAATTATGTCAAAAAATTTCGTTAGTGCCACAACATTGGCCATCCCTTAATTATCTTTCTTTTTTAGGGATTAATTGCTTTACTGCCCCTGAAATTATCGTCATATCTCACATTGTCCGTCAAAAGTTAAAATCACTTTGCCCTGGTCGTTCTGGTTTTTTTATTTTTTTTATTTTTAATAACAAAGACTAAGCTTTACTCGATCATTTTGGTTATTTATAATGGTAAGCGAGTTTTGTTGAGAGTCTAAATCCCACATCGAGGTATTAAATGTCTTGCTTGATAGTTATTATGGGGGACTTTTGATTCAGCCCAAAATGAGGGAAGTATTTATAAAGAAGGACAAGATTCTAGTGTTTGGACAATAATGCCCTTATTCATTTTTTAAATTGCCTAAGGAGTCCTTTCTCTATTTTTTAGATGGTGCCAAAAAGTCTTGCTTCTTGCTAGACGTATGGAGCCAAAAAGTTGGATTTTCTTGCTTTGATAAACTTTGGACTGATGTTGCGTCTGCTATTATGTTGCTAGGATGATCTCTTCACATGAAATGAAGTTGATGATGCTTCTTCTATCATGAGGGCTTCACACGAAGTTTATGCTTCCAACATGTTGTCTATATTGTGTAGCTTTTCTTCTCCTAAGCTATTCCAGGATGAGTTGTCGTTGTCTTCTACTTTAATTTGTTCTGCTATTTGGTGATAGATTTCATCAACAATTTTTGTTCATGTTTTGCTTATCCTGAATTCATATGTGTCATATGGTCTCTTAGATGTAGTCTATGAATAAATCTTGATAAAATTGGATTGGTGAAGGAGGTTCAGATGATCATCATTGAACAATTGTTGCTCAGCTATTGTTGCTCCTCTGTATTTTTGAATATCTTGCTTGGTAGAGATCTTATTTACGGATTTTGCCGGACTAAGCAGTTCTTTATGAGAAATAATAATACTATGTTGTGTTTTATCTAGGTAAATACTATCTGTAAACTACTCTAGAGGTATGCTGATGAAAATTAATTTTGTGTTCTTCCAGAGAGGGATATAAAAACTTATAATTTTTTTTAATTTTGAGAAAAATGAATATAAATGATGACTATTTTCAATATAAATTTTACCTAAATAATCATACTCTGCTAAAAATGTTGGAGTAATTGTGATAGTTTTTTGGTTATGCTCTAAATGCAATTCTTTATATTCCACCATATTAATACTAGCTAAATAAATAGTATAATGAGAACAGCTTTTAGTAATAATTGTTATTCTAGGTTGTAGATTATTTTTTAAATTAAAAAGAAAAGCTTGAATGTATAACTGAAGAGATGTATTTTGCTCATATTCTAATCTAATCATATGACTCTTAATATCTTATGGTAAAAATCTATATCTTTCTCTAGTTAGGGTTTAAAGGAAATATGAATTTTTAGTTTTTTGCTCAAGGGAAAATTCTCTATGAAGCTCAAGTAAGTTGGGCTCATTAGCCTCTTTTTATTGTAAAATCATGCTTAAATTTTGACATCTTAAATTAATAATTCTAAAATTTCTTACTATTGTATCATACTCTTTCTTTTGCTCTTCAAGTTTTTCCTGCAAAAAAGAAAGCTATTGTTTTGCTCTTTTATAATCATAATTATATGTTAAAAACTCTTACTCAAGGGCTTTAATAAGTTTTTCATGTCCTCTTCTCATACTTTCATTATTAGTTCTAATGTTCCAAAAGTTGTCTAAAAGAACTTTTTGTTTATCTGCTTATGTACAGATATCAGGATTTCTAACTTATTAGTCCTAATATTATTAGTTCTGATATTATAATGTTCCAAAAGTTAGTTCTATTAAGTTTCTCATGCCCTCTTCTCACGATATCAGGATTTCTAACTTCTTGTACTGTTATTCCATTATAATAATACATATTTACTATTGATCTTGCTTGACTACATATACTCATGCTTAATGGAATACCATCCTGTGATAATGTACCATTATTTTTGTTGCCAGAGGATGATACTCCTTCGACCAAAAAAAAAGGATGATACTCCAAAATATTGCATATTTGTTAATGAATAATATAGGATACAATGTCTACTAAAGCATTGTATCTGGATATGATGTCTGCTAAAATATTATCCATACCTTTAATATGCTCAAATATTGATCTAAATCCATTTCTTGTATTAGAATCAACAAAATTAACCATCTTCGGGCTGCTTGTTTATTACTAGTATTTTTATGATAATGAGAAACAATATTCTGACAATCTGTTCTAATAGTAAATATCTCATTATGTAAAAATAATGAAAATGCTTCAAGGGAGTTAATAACTCCTAAAATTTCTAAGTCAGTGGCTGGTAGTCTAGCCTGTATATCACTAAATTTACCTAATGCATATCTACAAACTTTTTCTTCATATTTAGGTTCTTCTTTGTGTTTCTACAGATATAAAATTCATACCCATCCTATTGATGATGCATCTGTTTCAACTATTTTGTAATTATTATCTAATGGTAATGCTAGAGGCTTAAGCTGAGTTATGTATTATTTGATATTTTGAACTAATTTAATATCTTCACTATTAAAATATTTGTGACCTATTTTACTGGTTTTACTATGCAATGCTGCAATCTTTCTTCATAAATCAGGGATAAAACTTCTAGCACAATTTAATAATCCTAAAAATGCTTGTAATTGTTTTTTATCTTCTAATTTATTTGGAAATTCTAACACTTTTTTAGCTATGTGCTTTGTATAGTTCCTGACTTAATATACATATCTAAAAATTCTATGTCTTGTTTTTCAAGCTCTACTTTATTCCTACTTATAACTATATCATTGTCAATAAATTCTTTCAAAATAATTTCTAAATTTTTTCTATGTTCATTTTTATTTTTACTATGAACAAGTATATCATCCACATATATACTACAAAAATTATCATACTTCTTAAAAATTTGGTCCATCTTTCTTCGAAATCGATGGTGCATTCTTTAATCCAAATGGCATGACAAGCCATTCAAAGTTGGATTGATTCTTTTGCGAGTCTAAGTTGCCAAAATCCTGATTTACAATCAAATTTACTAAAATATTTACTTTCTTGAATTTTATTCATAAGTTCATCTTTTTATTTGGTAATTTATAACTATCTTCATAAGCGTTATCAATTAATCTCCTATAATTATTCACTATTCTAGTTTGACCTCTTTTAAGCTCTTAGTGTTTTCTAATTAACTACAAAGGCTGATGATCTATGCCTAGATTTTGAAGGTCTAATTACTTTTAGATTTAAAAGATCTTTTATTTTTTGTTCAAATTCTTGCTTATCGAACAAGTTACATGGCATATCTGCTGTTTTAATTGTTAAGTATGGATAAATAATGTCTAATTTTGCTAATGTCTTATTCTTATACCAATGTAATTGGGGATCTTCTCCTATAATTCTAGTTTGTTCAGCTAATTGTAATAATTCTTCTAAGGTCTTTGGTTTATCTATTTGCATAATTGCTAAAGGCTCTATTTCTCCTACAATTGGATACTCATGGTCAAATATTATATCATCATATTCTAAATTATTTTGTTCATCTATCTTTTGTTCATTTATTTCTTCTAATTCTTCCATATTATAGTATTTAAAATTTTATTTTTCTATGTTAATACTATTGTAAGACCCTAATTTATTACTTTGATCAGTTGTGGTTATGCCTTTCTTAAAAAATGTAATTTCTGGAGGTGTATACAAAAATCCTCCTTGTTTTTAAGAAATTTAATCCTAAGATAAAGGGATATGATCCTACTAGGGATATAAAGTGAAGGGAATATTGTGGGAATGGTGTTGTGTAAAGATTTCTAAAAACTCTACAACCAAACTTTGAGAGTATAAATCACCTAGCAAGCCATATCTAATATGAAATCAAAAGACTCTCATTTCGTCCCAATCATTATAAGTCTATGAAAGTGTGCACCAAAGACTCTCTAAATCCTATTTGAGATAAAGATAAGATGTTCATACCCTTGGAGCAAATCTTGAAACCAAGAATGATGTTCAAGTAGAGGGAGTGGTCCCTTTGTTGTTGGCTCTCCCTTTGATGTTGATTCTCCACCTTGTATCTCTCCAAATAGGTACAAAGATATGCACCTCTCCAAAGCTCTTCACCAAGGATTGAATGGGATAAGAGAATGAGTAGACAACAAGTAAATAGTGGTGCTAGCACCCTCACTTGATGTGATAGATTGAAGGGATTAGGGAGAGAGAGCTTGATGTTTTCTCTCTTCCAATTTCACCAACTTGAAAACCCTAGAATGATAGGATTCCATAGCTACACACTTATAGGATCAAAACAGTCACAAGAGTGACAAAAATGCCCCCAAACCCTAGTGTAGCCACACCTCCACCCCCATTTTTTGTGTCATCTTTTGCTGTCTTGGTCCAACACATTAATCCTATAATGTGTCACATATGTGCCTAAGTCCATATGGTCAAATACCTTTTGAATTTCCAAGTCATATGAGACCTTTAATTAAAGTTTCATAACTTAAATTGAATAATTAAATTAATCTAATCAATTTAATTACTTTAGTGACTTGACTAATTCAATTACTCATTTTTCTAACGAGTGTTGGTCCCGATCATCCTTAGTTGACCGTGTCAAGTGTCGGGTCAACCATTTGACCTTTGACTTTTGACTTTGACCTTTGACTTTCACATTGACTTTGACCAAGTCACAAAATCATTCATTCTCTTCATAATTTCCCAATTAATTCCTTTTCGGTGTGCAATCTTATAAGTTCTAATTAGCGAGGCAGTGGGTATGAATGATTCACTCTGAATCAAGTGTGAATTGTATCCCTCCATACAATTCTCCCTATTGGCGAAGACTAATTATAATTAGTCCTTACAGGGCTTACACAAGCCATGAGTGACACCTAGCAGTATGTTATGGCTACCCAAGCTAAAAAGAATTCATTTAGAGAACCTAGTCAGTTTGTGATTACAATGAAATTCGATCCTTCTCTAATTCAATACTCTATTCATATTCTCAATATATGGTAAACTTGTGTCAAAATCCCTAATATGACATCTCTAGATTATATGATTCAATTTGATGAAATTGCAAACGTTCTTGTTTCAATTTCCATCCAATACTTTGGCCAAAGATTCACGAATCATATCTTTATAGTATTCTCTCTTCTCACTAAAAGCAAAGATTCCTTATTGTACATTCACCTATCTCTGCGTACACTTCTAGAATCCTGAGGAACACCTTTAAGTCACATCATTTTGATACAACCGTATAGTGCTCTCAAAGAGAAACAACATATACACAAGAGAATTGTGATGTCTCAAGTCTAAGGATTAATTTGCATTATCACAACTTAGAATTCTTTGTTTGACACTTTTGAGTAAGACTTCCATACAAAAATTCTAGAGTTGATTGCGTTCAATGGACTCCATCTTCTATAGAGCACCTACACATTTGTCTAGTGTCTCTACATGAATGAATTGAGACTAGTCATCCTCCCAATTGAGCAGACATAATGTGTACCAGTCTTTGCGGGTCACCATTGTCCAATTGGTGATCCTATGACCAGGAACAATTTAGGATTCGATATTTATATGTATGGAAAGGTCTCGTGCATCTAACTTCTTTAGACCACTTTCCATTTATATCTTAATCCATGGACTTGTTACTTTGTGTACATTATGTATCTAAAGTAACGTTCTTGCCCCTTTGATCATTATATATTATTTCATTAGAATTATCCATTTTTTTATTGGCTTCTAAGAGATATATCTAACATAAAGGTCAAAAGTAAGTTAAACTGTTGTCTTTTTATCCTAATTGGTATATTATTAATACAATGTGTTAAATATACAGGTCTTGTATCAAACTATATTATTCTTACTGGTCAAGCTAATTTTTGCCTAAATTGTTCTGGCACTAGCTATTCTTTTATTACATTTTTTGTGCTACATGTATCTATCATAGTCGTTGTTTGAATTTTATGATTTTTGACAATTCTAACTCGCAATTAATTGTTATTAATGAACTAGTCTTTTGTTTCTCTATGTTAGGGCTATTATTCTTTTGATTATTGTTATCTATTATTTTAGCTATATTTATTTTATTGGTCTATTATTATAACAAGGTTTACAATAAACTATTGTCTTCGTGTAATATTTTTCTATTACTATTTTCTTACATTAATTACATTCTTGAGGCCATCTTAAATCAAATATTTAAATTCTTCATGTTCTTTTTGTTCTTCAAACATACACATATAATCTGAGTCTAAGGCATTAACACTATAAATACTTTCATTATTACTTAAATTATCATCAAGACTATAAATTGATTCTAAGTCTTCATCATTTTCTAATTGAAATTGCTCAATTAATTGTATTTTTTCTCTAGGTTGCTTTCCTAATTTGGGACACTTAGGTCTAGTATGTCCTACTTCACCACAAAGATAACATTTACATGTACTTTTTGGGACACTTAGGTCTAGCATGTCTTTGGTGCTAAAGAGAAGGGGGTTTTTCGTCTTTTTGAAAATATGGTGGGTTTATTTGAGAACTGATTGTTTTGTTTCACTAGATTCCCTTTAAACTATCTTGAACCAACCATTACCAATTGATTTTAACTTGGATGGTCAAATTCTAATGTTGTAACAGAGCATGTTGAACTAAATTTGATAGGATTGGGATTGCGTTGGCCTTTGGTTGGACATTTGACATTATAGTGGACAAATGTTTTTGGGGAATAAGTACTCAGTTTACTCAAGGATGCAAAATATTTACAACATCCCCACAACAACAAAATATTTACAATATCCACCCAAGGACTACACAAACTATTTGGTGGAGAGCAGTTCTATCTAACTTAACTTCTAAACACAACACATAGAGTGGAACCTACATGGGTTCTACATAATTTTTATCATTTGATGAGACTCAGGTAATGTGAGACTGGGGAAAACTCTTTGGTGTCGCTAATATTTTCCTTTGGAAGATTTGGTACATGAAGTTTCCCCCAATGCAGAGCTTGGGATGCAGAAATTGGATTAACTATCACTTAGTACCGGTTTAAGCTTGCAAGCAATGCAAAAAGCAACCATCTGGTCATGACCAGATTAGATTAGCATGCATGTTAATCATTAAAGAACATGAGAGAGAGAGAGAGAGAGAGAGAGAGAGAGAGAGAGAGGGTGGCTTACCATGCATATGGATGCACATATAATGCTAAAACCTTTGCAGTTGAAAGGGGCATTGCTAGATAGAAACCATGCTAATACAAGAACAAAAAATTCAACCCATCAGAACTACAATGGAAGTGGTTCCGAAAAAAAATTCATCACCTAGAAAAATAAACACCAACACATAACAAACAGAAACATGCACTTACATGTCAATGGACTAATGGCAACTGGAGATAGCAGAGTTGATATTGATTGCACACCAGCTATAAATCCTTGTGCTTTTCCCTGTATGCAATCCAACAAAGCAGTTGTGTAAGAAAAAATACCCAACTGTTTGAAAGTGTGAGAAACCAAAACAAAAACAAATTGAATAATGGTTCTCTCTGCTCTGCTCACCTGATTGGTTGAGCATGTTGCTCTGGAAATAATTGCAAAAGTCTGCAAAGCAAGAGTTCAATCAATGGAAGCATGGAAAGAAAGACCATCACAATTAAGTACTTACCTGAACCCCAGTAATCAAAATTCAATTTATATTTTTTTCTTCCAATAACAAGTTCATCAAAATTAAAAAATTTCACGGAAATAACAAAGGAGTTCAATATATATAGTACTTACAGAAGGTTTCACAAGAACGTAGATGACTCCAAAGGAGGCACTTAAGTAGGGTACCTGCATTTTCAAATTTTTCGCGTTACTCTAGAATCATTCTAATTTATGGTACTAAGGGAAATTTCCCTTTTTCTTTTGCCTACTGAAGTAAAAGCATAAAATTAACTAAATGTAAAATTATAATAATAATAATAATGAAGAAAATGGAGGTGAATCTTGGGAATCTTTCTTGACAAGGTTATTTTCAAGTATGCCTACCCAAGGAGCCCAAGCCAAGCCATAGAGCAATGCCTGTACAGCAAAAAAGCAACATTAGATTTTCTGTTTTGTTCTCTATCATCTTCCCCTGTGGTTTGGGTTGGGGAACAAGCTAAAGATAATGACTTACATAAGCTATTGAGGCCAACAAGGCTGAGCTCAATATCACCTTCTCACCAACCAATGGGTTCACTAAAGGAAGCACCAATATCTGAAAGGAACTCACCAAAACCAAACATATGTTATGCAGAAGAATAGCAGAGGATTCAACAGATCTTCCAAAATGTAAAATAGTTAAACACTTACATTAAGTGACACATAATTACAACAAAATTCAAGGGGAAATTTTTGAAGGATAGAACTTCATGAACACTAACAATTCCTTCATCCCCTTTTCTTTTCGGTTAATTCTAATGGTATGGAAAGAAAAAGTTGAAGAAGAACAGCTAAATATAGTAAGTGGCACACTGCTTTTTACTGGTAATGAGATAAATTTGATTTTGTCCCAAATTTTTGTCCACGAACACTAGAATGAACTTAATAAGAGAACAATCTAAGTCTTCATTTTTGGAAATATGAAAAGAAACTGGGAGCAAGTACCAGGAATTTGGAAAAAGAAAAGTTTTGGACAAGAATATACCTGAGAGAAAATTGAACCTATTCCCACCATCATCAGGATCTCTGAGAATTGATTCTTGTCAAAACCAAAAGCTGCTTTCAGATAGTACTGCACAAGTAGAAAAACATATTTTCTTTTAAGTAAATGATTCAAACAGAAAGCAAGTTATGTTGGTATTATTACATACATAAATAAACTCCAATTGATCATCTGAACTTTTATATTGCTGCTCTTACAAATCTGCAGTTCCGTGTCACTTATATAGCTTAAAATCCGCACAACGTAAACAGAACCTATTTGATAATTATAGGTAAACCCTGTTTTACTCAGTGGCTTTATAGATTTTGTCGTATAATGAATAAGCATCTTGTTTCATTCCAAGGAAAAGGCATGTTTCCTTACATCCTTCTTTTAACATGACTATAGTAACTAGGATTATAAGTGCAGGCTTCATTAAGTTTTAAGGGGAAAGATACCAGTAACACAGAGCTGATGCCGGACATTCCCAAGTCATAGAAGAAGGAAACCAAAGAAATGCTTCTGAGTGTTGGACTGCAGAGTACAATGCCGCTCTTCAGCAAGACAATCACAAATTTAACTGTTCTAAATATGCATGAAAGCACGAAGAAATTTTTCTTTTTATTCAAATAAGGAAAGATTCTAAGAAGATCCACTAGAATCCATTACCTGCTAACAACTATTGTTGCAGCATCTCTCATTGATGCATATCTTTTACGGATAATAGAAACTATCTTGGTCAGGCAAGATAAATCTTGGTCACTTTCAGGTGCCCGTTTATTAGTTGTCTCAGTCAAAAACATTTGCATATAAACTGGACAAAAGATCAACAGGGCTATTGATACCTGAAACCAAAAGGCTTGGTTAGTAAAAGGTTAGCTGATAAACATGAACTTAACATATGACAAGTTATTGCTTCAACTTACAAAGAAAATGTACTTCTCGGGAAGAAAGCGTGCCAGAACATTCCCCAAGACATGTGACGCAGAAAAAAGACCTGTGATCCAACTAAACACTGCAGCCCTCTTATTCTCATTGACAACATCTGCCTAATAAAAGGGGATGAAAAGTGTGAACTCCTTACATTTCCTATCCATGGCTATCAACCAGTGAGAATAAACTTACCACATAAGCAACAGCGATGCATAAAATACTCCCCTGACTTAGAATATATGAAACGGTTCGAATCACGTAGTAAGCATACACAAATTCCTTAGATTGATTCCAGGCAAGTATTGCTGCAACCAAAACCCATCAGATTATGTATTCAATCAAAATTGCATGGAGATAAAAGAAAATAAATTAGGCATGCTAGTATATCATATCTTACTTTTTAATGGCTTAGGCAGAAACTTTCAGAAATTACATGCAGAGTTTGTTGCCATCTTTCATTAAAAGGAGGACATATGTATAACTTCAATTCTATTTTGTTTTTCCAAAAGAAAGGCTTAACAGAAGCACCTATACTGAGAGCATGATAGATATGTGACTTCACAGAATATTCCTGAATATATATTTGGACATAACCTACCAAAAGGAAATATGGTTGTTGACACTGTCAAAAGCAGCAGCGGCTTACGCCCACGCTCATCTGCCAGTTGACCTAGAAGTGGAAGCATCACCATCTTGAAAAGTCCAACAACCTACAAGCAAAAAATTTGTTCCAAGATCTACCTTAGCTTTACACAAAAAGAAAGAACACATAAATTGAAGAAAATTCAGAATCCCACTTTATTGTCAATATCATCCTAGTTCCCAAGAACAATAGTTATTTAGAGTCATTAAGATGAACATCCTTCTGATGAAACAATCTCCACTTACCTGAAATATCTCATCTCACTACCTCTGGGTGCATACAACATACCATTTTCCTTCTGGACAATGAAATTACAGTGATTACACCAAAAGAACCACAATGCTACCCACTGTTCTTACTGTATTAGTCCCATTCTTTGAGTATTCAGAATCTAACCATCCCGACAAAATCTCTAACTGAACTTAGTAAACAGCATTGAGTCATTGACAAGAGATTATACAGAGGCAGCAATGTTAGCAACATTCAATCAGAAGTCAGACCATCAGTTTTAAAAACTACTTAACTTTGAAAGACCATTCAAGATAATTGAGCGCAGATACTTAACTTTGAAAGACCATTCAAGGTAAATTATTAAGTATACCTATGAAATACACTTGATCATAAGACCATTCAAGATAATTGTCACTTATGACCAAAAAGATAATTGTCACTTTTCATCATAAAACAATTCTGACATAAAGCATTGCTGATTTCTCATAGCTGGTTACTTCTTTGTTTCATTTCTGCAGGTAGAGAGACTGGAAATCAATCACCCAAGCGATAAACATATTAATTATGTTGGGTGCTGCTGACGGCCAAACCCCAGAATTGCTATTCAAAAGGAGCGCAGATACTAAAAATAATGGCAACATATTTGTACTGTTTTTACTAGAGTAACACGTATGCAGGGGCGGAGCCACACTAGGACCAGTGTAGTCACGGGCCCTCACTCAATTGTTTTATATTTTAAAAGTAATATACTGTTATGTATTTTTATATGTATATTATTTCAAATACTTTACATTTTGATATGTACCCACATGTGTTGTGGTGGATCTATTAAGGCACAATGAGGTGCTTCAAATTACCCATTTGCTTAGCTGGTAATGGTGCACTCCAAGTGTACAGATTACCTTATTTCCATTTTCAACATTTAAGTAAATGTCTTTGTCCTTTTACTTTCATTTATTTTTATATTACTCCATTTACTTAAGTTTACAATGTAAATAAGGAAATACCCCCTATTTGGATTCAAATAAAAATACTAGAAAATCAAATTCCCACCAAATCAAAATATGAAAAATCGATTTTAGTGCAAAATACGATTTAGGCTAAAAATGATGGCTCATTAAGTCAATATATACTTCATACTAAAATCCCATAAAATCAAGTTTTCTTATTTGATGTGTAAGGAATAAAAGCCGCCAAAAATTATCTTGAGAAAATGATTATTCCAAAAACCATTTTTCATACTTAGTCAATATTTTTACATAAAACATTTTTTCATGTATGATATGAATGCATGAAGGGACCTAAGGTTTTTTTTTTAGTTTGTGAAATTTTGATTTTTTTCTTTCTATTGGGTTTAATGGGGGGAAAAACTTTAAAGATATTTGCTAAATCGCTACTCTTTGTCTATCTCTTCCAATTTTTCTTTCTCATAATGTAATTGGCTATCCTTTGTTGAGGACAATTATGATTGCAATCAATAAGCAATATAATTCTTGACATATGTGATATATATACTATTTTTCGTATGTATTGTGAGTTCGAATTTTTGATTCTTTATTATTTGTAAGAGGCCCCCACACATATGAAATTCTGCTTCGCCACTGCACGTATGTTGAAAGTTTAGACATTTAATTTTTGTCATACTACTATGTAAATGTTTCTCAAAGAGTAAGGATCAGTAATTTATTTAGGCTTAATTACTCCATTACCCCAGAAAGTATGGTCAAACATCCCACATTGCCTCCGGAAATCGAAGTGATCGTACCTTTTCAAGGGCACAGGTTTAATTAAGCCATTTATTTATTAAATATACTTCTTCTTTTCTTTTTCTTTCGTAAGGTGAATTATTTATGAAATATCCAAGCTGTTAGCACTAAAATACAATTCTATCATCAATCACAGTAAATACACAAGAGGCTCAACTCAAACCTTTCAGTACTGAGAAAGTTGACTCCAAACAGGAGCAATGAGGACAATGAAATAATAAAGACAAAACAACCGCATATAACAAAAATAAATAAAATAAATAATGGTCCACAATACATAGTTTAAAATATAAAATTATAATATGAATATGAATATCTGTGTGCATATTTGAACCTCAAAAATCGAAACATGTAATCAAAATTATTTAATTAAAATAAAAAATAAAAAGAAGTGGGTTTTACCGTTTGTTGAATACCATTAATATAAATGGCTTGAGTACAAGTTGACTGCGACGGGCAAAGAGCAGCAGCAGTAACATCAACAAGGACCGAGACGGTCATTTCCTCAGCGATCCAGTGGACACACAGTGGGAACAGCAAGTGAAACAGAGGCCTCACCTCTATCAAAATCCTCTCCATCCAACCCATATCTAAATAAATATATAGCTTCCAGAGAAACTATATATGTTTTTGTATTTATAGAATGAGAAAGCAGCTAAGCTAGGTGAAGAAGAAGAAGAGAGCAAACTTGGCGGCTATTTATTTGTTACCCGGAAAACGAGGCAGCTGTGAGCTTGAGAGTGCACATGGTGGCGTGTGGCTTGTGCTTGCTTGCGGACTTGTGTTTTGTGGACACTATGATGGGCTAAGCTACTGTCATTTTCCCAAAATTTGTACAGCTTGTACTTTTTCATAAGAGCAATATTGGGAGATGGGAAATTCAAACCTACAATCTCTTGAGACTGCAGTTATTAAATTTGGACAAGAGTCCAACTTATAAAGACTCTGAATTCAAGCTAAGCCACCAAACTACACCTTAGAGCATTATTTTTTGGTTAAAATTTAGCTAAAAATATATAAAAACTATTTTAGGAGCTCTTTATAAAATTTAAATTCCAATAATCTCTAGTTTAGGGAGTCATAAATGCTATAACTCTTTTTTAATTGGTCAATCTCTATAATTTTTTTATAAAAAAGTTAGTATCAATTAATGGTTTAAAATACTCATAAAATAAAGCAGCATTAAATTATAGGGAGCCATTAGGAGTGCTTTCTCTCTCCTCAGATTATGAGCTCCTAGAGATCTCCTTATTTTAGAATGTGGATAGAGAGCATGGTTGGAGTTCTATTTTTCCAATTCCTCCATAAAATTTGTCTAAAGAGATGGTTTAGGGAGTCCATTGTAAATACTCTTAGGGTTTAGTTCTCCAGTTTTCCTTTCCATTGAAATTTCTTAGCTAAACCTTAAGTTTAAAGTTCTAAAACATCAATTTTGTACCTTAAAATAGTAATCCCTAAAATTTATATCCTAAAGTATACTTAATCTTGTACTAATGAACTATTAACAACTGCTAATAAACCTTAAATTAAACAACGAATACGACCAGCATTGTCACACCTTGACCTAACTACCTAGAAACTAGGAAACAGTTGAACAAAATCAACTACAGTCAGCCACCAACCGAAAATTGCGTGTGGCTAAATCGGTGAAAAAAGGACAACGTCTTTTTCACCTTAGTTTTCTTTTCTATGATTGAAGAAGAAAACAATAGAGTAAATGGCCAATCAAAGAGGAAAAAAGAAGAACCAAGGTGGTTGGTGTGAGTGGTTCGGCACTCTCATTCCTTAAGAGAGGTCAGAGGTTCGAACCCTGCTCTTGTATGGAGTCACCACTTTGGCCAGCACTTTACCCCTTACGGGCCGACCCGGTGTGAGCGGGGATTAGTCTGGGTTGTGGTTAAGGCTTAAAGGTGCCACCCATAATTGGGGCCCATCCAGGACCAACTCGTGGTTCAGACAAAAAAAAAAAAAAAAAAAAAAAAGAGGAAAAAAGAAGAAGAAAAAAGACTCACTTTTTTGAATAAAGCATATGCATCATTTCCTGCATATATTTATATAAGGAATGATAAAATAGCAATAGAAAAGGAGTGGATCACAAAGACAACTACATTTGAGAGAGTAAATAGAAAAAAGAGGCAAATACACATTCACCAACAAGGCCCCACACACAGAGTCAGCCACCACTCTCTCTCCCACATAATTTTCATTCGAAAGGCCTTTACAAATCATTCAAGAGAACATGGCTTCACATTAGGAGAGAGGGACACCCATATCCCTGGTCGGGTGTATATACACCCCTCTTCTTATAGCACGCCGCACATATTAAGTGATATGTGTGCTATTTAAAGAGGAATGTATGCACCCGGAAATAGGTAACACTAGTGTTAAGTTCAGTTGTAAGATTCATCTATAACATGTTTGGAGAAAATACATAAAATCCCCTTAACTTATTAAAGAAATTTCATCAAGGATGTCACACCGTTACAGCATGCAGTATTACTGGTTTAGTCATGTTACAATACAAGTATTTATTTATTAATAACTATATCTTAAATCCATGAAATATCGACCATGCCAATGTGTCCATCACATCCAAAAGGAAAAGGATTACAAATGCGAGCAACAAAATTACTAAGTACATGTGATCATGGGTGGCCCCTGATGGTGTGCAAGTGGTGTCACCACACAAGCCCCCGATTTTTTAGAGTCTCCGAATTTTTCTTATGTGTATATATTCTATATATGAGCACACGACATATTTACACAACTATGTGCCTAACATAATTAGTTTTGTCGCCTTTCTATACTTGTTAGGGGTGTTGGTTTGATTCCCACTTGTGTGTTTTAGCGTTTTCTTTTTACTAATTCTTTTCAAAATAACAAAAATGTTCCATAAATGGCACCAATAAGAATTGACCCCACGACATCACTTCAACACATCAAACAACTTTATCACACAACACCACTAAGCTACGTATGCCTTCATGGAAGATAGTTGTGTTCATTACTTTTATTAGTTTATGGCATCAGTTCATGATTAAAAATAATAATTTATAATATTTTCATGTTAGATGATTTGAGGGCTCTAATTTAAGTTTCGCACAAAACTCTCAAATTCTCAAAGCCAACCCTGCATGTGATGTCAGATCATCCAAAAACATTCCAAGTATACCTCTACAACCCATAGTCTAGGATTCCTATGGTCCACCTTGTTAGGCCATCCCCAATGGTTGGGGCTCTAAAAAGAGTTTATAGAGCCCCATTTAGAGCTCCGATGGAATCTTTGGGGCTCTAAAGGAATCTCTCACACAATGAGAAGCCCTATATTCATGGCGGACTCTATATTTTTTTATGATGTAATTTGATTTATGTGGTGTTTTTTTTTTTGGTTAACTATTTTACTTTAATGTTTGTTCATGTTATGTTAGTTTTTTTTTTTTGTGAACATTTCAACCAAAAAAAATAAAATTTGGACAAGATTTGGAAATCAACATTTTATTTCATAGATACGATACAACATGGTTAAATTAAAACAAGATGCACAACATTAATTTTATATCTAAATTGTGTGTTTAGAATTCAATAACTAAATTGCAAGAACATTGCAATTTAGAGTTGTGTGTTTAGAATTCAATAACTAAATTGCAATGTTCTTGAATTCAATCATTTCATTAAGTTAAACAAACTAGAACATTTTTAAAATAATAAAACAAAGTACAATGGAATTTAAATAATAAAACATTTTTAAAATAACTAAATTGCATGCATGGAAATTGTTTGGGCCTAAATTTGACACACTCCGCCCACCAACAAATAAATCAGGCCAAGGCTATACACTCGACCCCAAACATCGGAGGCCTAGAAATTTTCAAAACCGCGAATGACTTGGGCCTCGAAGGAACCCAAATTGGGCTTGAATCAAAATTGGGCTTGGCAGGTTTTTTAAAAAAATTAAAGGAAAAGGAGCCCAAAGGAGAAACAGACCCACGTGACCCTCTCATTTGGAAAAGTCAACAATTTCAACTGAAATTAATAAGGGATGAACAGGGGCAGGTATAAAGAAGAACATCTGTGAAAAACTCTCCTGCCAAGAGATCAAATTCCGTTTTGTTTATTCAAAGATATTCTTCTGCTCCAAAGAAGGCACCACTTTCAAGGGATACGCAGACTTTGATTTATAAAAAGGAGATAAAAGGGAAACGGGCAGTTGTTCAAAACTAGAACTTACCATCACAATTTGAGACTCTTCCAGAAGCAATTAAACTGAAAGAAGGGTATGACGCCCCATCAAAATACAAGGAAATGATCACTTTAGGAACTGACTATTGAGTGCTTATTTGCCAGGATTGATAAAACCCCATTTTCTTTGCATTTAAAAATAAGAGATCTTTTGAGGATTTTTGCCGCCCATTATTAAAAGAATTAGAATCCCCATTCTAAAAGCATCACTTATAAATATAGAAGAGGGTGACAGAGCAAGGACGATCAATCAAACAACCAAAAAATCAAACAAAGACAAAAACCCAAAATGATCACTTGATCTCCAGAAAAGCCTTCAAACACCAATCAATCAATATACCCAACTTCAGTTCAGACTTACAAAATAAACCTTTCAAAACGAGATTTCTCTCGTTACAAATTTGGTTCAGCATAAGCCAAAGCAAGCAGAGTTCGAGCAAAGTTCAGATTTCCACAAAAATGAAAACCTCAACAAATTTATGAAGAGCCTTGATCAAGAAGAACAGATACCACAGGAAAGCTCCAGTCCAGGAGCTAGGTCCAGCCACTTCCGCCTCTTCCAGACTGAAGAAGTCCCAATTCTGCCCAGTCAAAAGCCTCATAGGGTTTTGAAATAAATTAAAGCTCTGTCAAACTTGAACGTTGGTATTGATTTTGCAGCTGAAACAGACCCAGTTGAAGTTGTTAATAGTCCAGTCCAGGCACAGGCATATCCAATCCAGCCTGGATTAGAAGCATCTGCCCAGGCAAAAATGGAATTCCAATCTTCTTTTTCTCTTTTTGAAGTAAGTTTTTCCCTTTTGAGTCTTGTAAAAGAGAATTCTGTCTAAAAATAGTCCATTTTCTCATTATCTATTCTGGCCAGGAACTACCAGTTTTATACTATGAAAAATTGTAAAGTCCTCACCAGACTGAGGCAAGAAAAGAACTTACTTGGGAAATATTCCTCACCCAAATTCACAATCACTTGTTTAGAAGTCAGTAACTTGGGCCGCAAGTTATCTATTTTTAGAAAGTCTGCTAGGATTTCTATTGCTAGCAGGTGCTAGCACATTAAAGAAAGTTGACTTGTTGACCAGTTAATGGTTCTCAAGCCAATGGGAAACTTTTCCCTACCATCATAGGAATAAAAGTAAAACAGGTGAACAAAAATATGGTCGTTGCCTTTGAAAAAGTGGTATGACAATATGGCTGTTTACACAGCTTTTGCATAATTGATTTAGCATGCTGGGTCAGCTGCTGTTGACAAAATAAAAAAATGGCAAGTAGGCTTCGTACAATATCAAGGCAAGTGAGAGACTTGCAAAAAGTGGGCTGCAGTTTTTTTCCTTGCGGGACCCACTCGGTTTCGAGGGCTTCAACCAACCATATACATTTAGCTACTACTCCGGTTGGGCTTTAAGTTTTAGAGCCCCAAATTTGCACCATTGGGGATGCCTTTTTAAAGAGAGTTTGTATATAGAGTCCGTCCATAGTGAGTGGAAAGTTATAAGGGGTGTTTTTGAGGGGTATGTAAAAGCCGTTGGATTTCATCCAACGGTGAGTTTTTAAAAGAGGGTGCATGTAGAACCGGGTTGAAATCTGACCCGTTGGAAACCCAACTTCAGTTGAAGATCTTTCCCTCTCTGTGAAAAATTCAAGAACACAATCCTCTCTTTTTGAATGTAACGCAAACCCACAATTAGAAAGATCCAAAGCTCCCAAACCCTATAGTCGCTCCATTGTCATCAGCTCCTTGGGAGGCCTGCGATACCATGGCATCCTCGGTATGACGATTAATGGCTCTTACCTAGCTATTGCCCTATTTTGATTCTATGGCTCAAGTGAAAACCCCTTCTCTTTTTCGTTCAGCACACGAGATTCCAGATGAAAGAAAAGTAGCATATCTCTTTCTGTAGCTATACGCCGCAGCAGCAATTGTTCCTCGATTGTGGTAGAGATGGAGTCTCCACTACCAAAGAGTCTTCTCTAATGTCCACCACATTCTCTTAAGCTGACTGACTTCGGAGCTCCCGATTGAGTTTGAGAGGTAAGTTCACTCTTGCTAGATTGATTTTATTGGGTTTGGTTTGTTTTTTGTGAGGGTGGGAAATTCGTCATTTGTGGCATCAATAATGCGTCATTTCTTCCATCAATAATGCGTCATTTCCTTATGAATATTCAATATATTTAGTTGATTGTTTTTTGTGGGGGTGGGAAATTATGAAATGTAGGTAAAATATCCTAAACTTAGGCTTAATGGCATTGGAGTAAGCATTTGGAGAGGATATTGGGAGAAGTTCTGTAATTGTTGGTTTGAATTACATTTGTGTTCTTAGTTGAACATGTTGGTTCTAATGTTATTTTTTTCCAGATTATTGCACAAGAGATGACGTAACTATTATTAAATTTTGTGTAATAATGGCTCTTACCAACAAGTTAGGCTATGCGTCTTTTTTGTGTCAATTTCCACTTATACGTTTTGTGTAAGTGGAATGCATTGATATGTTGTAATGCAGTAATGATTGATTAATGAATAAATATTTGCTATGCAATGATATAGAAGTAGTTCAAAAATATATGTGGGTAAAATGTCTGGGGGCTCAAAGAGTGATGACTATGTAACAGCTAATGGGACGGTTTACATTCCTGAAGTAAGAAATGAGGAAACACCAGCGGTTGTGATGAAGGTTGAATTCTAAAATTTTTGAAGGTTGAATTCTAAAAATTTTATGTTGCTGTTTATAAGGGCTATATTTTCTATAACTCTTTTTATATAGCTTTTTCTGCTTATATTTTCTATGACATCCATATTGTTTAGGTAAATCTATATTTTTACAACTCATGTAAAACTATTTTCTAAGTTGTCTTTTTGCTTTTATTTTACTACATTATGATCGTAATATATCATATACATGTTGTATTCTTGCTCCTATGGATGCATCTAGTTTCCTAGGGTGTTTTTGCCATTCATTCCAAATTCTAATGGTATTCAACTTTCTGTCTTTTAAATTCTTGTAACCTTTCTTTTATTCTAATAGGTTCCACCAAGGGCCAAACATGCAAAAGGTTTACTGTTTTTAACTGGTGATTCTGATCATTAACAAAATTTTAACATCTTATAAAATGTTGGTTTTTTATCAGTTGTGTTGATTGACTTCTATCCTCAAGGTACTTTACTATTACAATTATATAATTAAGGTGCTAAACTAAAGCTCTAATACCATATTTTTTTGTGGTCATCTCGGTCAAGGTTTCTAAAGGCCAAAATCACAACCAGACACCATGCCTAGAACATGGAACTGCAAAGACGCTAACTTAAAGGGCTATGGAGCAGAACTCAGAGATTCCTTGATAGACATCCAGTTTTGTTATGGCAAATATCAAACATGAACCAGTGCTCCCACAAAGTATTGATCGTCAGTTTAGCAAGATAATAACATAATTATAAAAAATATTTCCCTATTTTGAACAAGAAATCTACTAAGAAAATCAAAAATAAAAGAGAAAAAGATACACACTTCACACATACTTCACATGCAGACTGATGCAAAACAAACGAATTCACAAGTATTTTAAGACAAAATGCACTCAAAAATATGTACAAACAAACAAAACATTATTGTTGGCACTGTTGTTGCGCAAGAACAACTGTTGGACAGAGACAAAATCTTCACATGTTGATGTTGGTGGAGGAAAGAACCCTAGGACTTGCATCTTTGGTGCTAAAGAGAAGGGGGTTTTTCGTCTTTTTGAAAATATTTTGGGTTTATTTGGGAGCTGATTGTTTGTTTTGGGTTTTTCACTAGATTCCTTTAAATTATCTTGAACCAACCATTACCAATTGATTTTAACTTGGATGGTCAAATTCTAATGTAGTAACAGAGCATGTTGAACTAAATTTGATAGGATTGGGATTGCGTTGGCCTTTGGTTGGACATTTGACATTATAGTGGACAAATGTTTTTGGGGAATAAGTACTCAATTTACTCAAGGATGCAAAATATTTACAATATCCCCACAACAACAAAATATTTACAATATCCGCCCAAGGACTACACAAACTATTTGGTGGAGAGCAGTTCTATCTAACTTAACTTCTAAACACAACACATAGAGTGGAACCTACATGGGTTCTACATAATTTTTTTCATTTGATGAGACTCAGATAATGTGAGACTGGGGAAAACTATTTGGTGTCTCTAATATTTTCCTTTGGAAGATTCGGTACATGAAGTTTCCACCAATGCAGAGCTTGGGATGCAGAAATAGGATTAACTATCAGTTAGTAGTGGTGTTTCAACGTCCTCTGGAGAGCGTTCGAACCGGTTTAAGCTTGCAAGCAATGCAAAAAGCAACCATCTGGTCATGACCAGATTAGATTAGCATGCATGTTAATCATTAAAGAACATGAGAGAGAGAGAGAGAGAGAGAGAGAGAGAGAGGGTGGCTTACCATGCATATGGATGCGCATATAATGCTAAAACCTTTGCAGTTGAAAGGGGCATTGCTAGATAGAAACCATGCTAATACAAGAACAAAAAATTCAACCCATCAGAACTACAATGGAAGTGGTTTCGAAAAAAAATTCATCACCTAGAAAAATAAACACCAACACATAACAAACAGAAACATGCACTTACATGTCAATGGACTAATGGCAACTGGAGATAGCAGAGTTGATATTGATTGCACACCAGCTATAAATCCTTGTGCTTTTCCCTGCATGCAATCCAACAAAGCAGTTGTGTAAGAAAAAATACCCAACTGTTTGAAAGTGTGAGAAACCAAAACAAAAACAAATTGAATAATGATTCTCTCTGCTCTGCTCACCTGATTGGTTGAGCATGTTGCTCTGGAAATAATTGCAAAAGTCTGCAAAGCAAGAGTTCAATCAATGGAAGCATGGAAAGAAAGACCATCACAATTAAGTACTTACCTGAACCCCAGTAATCGAAATTCAATTTAAATTTTTTTCTTCCAATAACAAGTTCATCAAAATTAGAAAATTTCACAGAAATAACAAAGGAGTTCGATATATATAGTACTTACAGAAGGTTTCACAAGAACGTAGATGACTCCAAAGGAGGCACTTAAGTAGGGTACCTGCATTTTCGAATTTTTCACGTTACTCTAGAATCATTCTAATTTATGGTACTAAGGGAAATTTCCCTTTTTCTATTGCCTACTGAAGTAAAAGCATAAAATTAACTAAATGCAAAATAATAATAATAATAATAATGAAGAGAATGGAGGTGAATCTTGGGCATCTTTCTTGACAAGGTTATTTTCAAGTATGCCTACCCAAGGAGCCCAAGCCAAGCCATAGAGCAATGCCTGTACAGCAAAAAAGCAACATTAGATTTTCTGTTTTGTTCTCTATCATCTTCCCCTGTGGTTTGGGTTGGGGAACAAGCTAAAGATAATGACTTACATAAGCTATTGAGGCCAACAAGGCTGCGCTCAATATCACCTTCTCACCAACCAATGGGTTCACTAAAGGAAGCACCAATATCTGAAAGGAACTCACCAAAACCAAACATATGTTATGCAGAAGAATAGCAGAGGATTCAACAGATCTTCCAAAATGTAAAATAGTTAAACACTTACATTAAGTGACACATAATTACAACGAAATTCAAGGGGAAATTTTTGAAGGATAGAACTTCATGAACACTAACAATTCCTTCATCCTCTTTTCTTTTCGGTTAATTCTAATGGTATGGAAAGAAAAGGTTGAAGAAGAACAGCTAAAGTAAGTGGCACACTGCTTTTTACTAGTAATGAGATAAATTTGATTTCGTCCCAAATTTTTGTCCACGAACACTAGAATGAACTTAATAAGAGAACAATCAAAGTCTTCATTTTCGGAAATACGAAAAGAAACTGGGAGCAAGCAAGTACCAGGAATTTGGAAAAAGAAAATTTTTGGACAAGAATATACCTGAGAGAAAATTGAACCTATTCCCACCATCATCAGGATCTCTGAGAATTGATTCTTGTCAAAACCAAAAGCTGCTTTCAGATAGTACTGCACAAGTAGTAAAACATATTTTCTTTTTAAGTAAATGATTCAAACAGAAAGCAAGTTATGTTGGTATTATTACATACATAAATAAACTCCAATTGATCATCTGAACTTTTATATTGCTGCTCTTACAAATCTGCAGTTCCGTGTCACTTATATAGCTTAAAATCCACACAACGTAAACAGAACCTATTTGATAATTATAGGTAAACCCTGTTTTACTCAGTGGCTTTATAGATTTTGCCGTATAATGAATAAGCATCTTGTTTCATTCCAAGGAACAGGCAAGTTTGCTTACATCCTTCTTTTAACATGATTGTAGTAACTAGGATTATAAGTGCAGGCTTCATTAAGTTTTAAGGGGAAAGATACCAGTAACACAGAGCTGATTCCGGACATTCCCAAGTGATAGAAGAAGGAAACCAAAGAAATGCTTCTGAGTGTTGGACTGCAGAGTACGTGCAGCTCTTCAGCAAGACAATCACAAATTTAACTGTTCTAAATATGCATGAAAGCACGAAGAAATTTTTCTTTTTCATTCAAATAAGGAAAGATTCTAAGAAGATCCAGAAGTAAAACCACTAGAATCCATTACCTGCTAACAACTATTGTTGCAGCATCTCTCATTGATGCATATCGTTTACGGATAATAGTAACTATGTTGGTCAGGCAAGATAAATCTTGGTCACTTTCAGGTGCCCGTTTATTAGTTGTCTCGGTCAAAAACATTTGCATATAAACTGGACAAAAGATCAACAGCGCTATTGATACCTGAAACCAAAAGGCTTGGTTAGTAAAAGGTTAACTGATAAACATGAACTTAACATATGACAAGTTATTGCTTCAACTTACAGAGAAAATGTACTTCTCGGGAAGAAAGCGTGCCAGAACATTCCCCAAGACATGTGATGCAGAAAAAAGACCTGTGATCCAACTAAACACTGCAGCCCTCTTATTCTCATTGACAACATCTGCCTAATAAAAGGGGATGAAAAGTGTGAACTCCTTACATTTCCTATCCATGGCTATCAACCAGTGAGAATAAACTTACCACACAAGCAACAGCGATGCAGAAAATACTCCCCCGACTTAGAATATTTGAAACGGTTTGAATCATATAGTAAGCATACACAAATTCCTTAGATTGATTCCAGGCAAGTATTGCTGCAACCAAAACCCATCAGATTATGTATTCAATCAAAATAGCATGGAGATAAAAGAAAATAAATTAGGCATGCTAGTATATCATATCTTACTTTTTAATGGCTTAGGCAGAAACTTTCAGAAATTACATGCAGAGTTTGTTGCCATCTTTCATTAAAAGGAGGACAGATGTATAACTTCAATTCTATTTTGTTTTTCCAAAAGAAAGGCTTAACAGAAGCACCTATACCTTAGCTTTACACAAAAAGAAAGATTACATAAATTGAAGAAAATTCAGAATCCCACTTTATTGTCAATATCATCATAGTTCTCAAGAACAATAGTTATTTAGAGTCATTAAGATGAACATCCTTCTGATTAAACAATCTCCACTTTACTGAAATATCTCATCTCACTACCTCTGGGTGCATACAACATACCATTTTCCTTCTGGACAATGAAATTACACCAAAAGAACCTCAATGCTACCCACTGTTCTTACTGTATTAGTCCCATTCTTGAGTATTCAGAATTTAACCATCCCAACAAAAGCTCTAACTCAACTTAGTAAATAGCATTGACAAGAGAATACACAGAGGCAGCTAGGTCGGCAACATTCAACCAGAAGTCAGACCATCAGTTTAAAAAAAAAACTTAACTTTCAGGTAAATTATTAATTATACCTATGAAATACAGTAGATCATAATACCATTCAAGATAATTGTCACTTTTCATCATAAAGCAATTGTGACATAAAACATTGCTGATTTCTCAGAGCTGGTTACTTTTTTGTTTCATTTCTGCAGGTAGAGAGACCGTATTAATTATGTTGGGTGCTGCTGACGGCCAAAACCCAGAATTGCTATTCAAAAGGAGCACAGATACTAAAAATAATGGCAACATATATGTACTGTTTTTACGAGAGTAACACGTATGTTGAAAGTTTAGACATTTAATTTTTGTCATACTAGTATGTAAATGTTTCTCAAAGAGTAAGGATCAGTAATTTATTTAGGCTTAATTACTTCAGTGTCCCAGAAAGTCAAATATCCCACATTGCCTCCGGAAGTTAAAATGACCCAGCTTGCCCCTGAAGTCGAAGTGACCATACTTTCAAGGGCGCAGGTTTAATTAAGCCATTTATTTATTAAACATAATTCTTCTTTTCTTTTTCTTTCGTAAGGTGAATTATTTATGAAATATCCAAGCTGTTAGCACTAAAATACAATTCTATCATCAATCACAGAAAATACAAAAAGAGGCTCAACTCAAACCTTTCAGTACTGATGAAGTTGACTCCAAACAGGTGAAATGAGGACAATGAATTAATAAAGACAAAACAACCGCATATAATAAAAATAAATAAAATAAAAAATGGTCCACAATACATAGTTTAAAATATAAAATTATAATATGAATATCTGTGTGCATATTTGAACCTCAAAAATCGAAACATGTAATCAAAATTATTTAATTTTAAAAATAAAAATAAAAATAAAAATAAAAAAGAAGTGGGTTTTACCGTTTGTTGAATACCATTAATATAAATGGCTTGAGAACAAGTTGACTGCGACGGGCAAAGAGCAGCAACAGTAACATCAACAAGGACCGAGACGGTCATTTCCTCAGCGATCCAGTGGACACACAGCGGCAACAGCAAGTGAAACAGAGGCCTCACCTCTATCAAAATCCTCTCCATCCAACCCATATCTAAATAAATATATAGCTTCCAGAAAAACTATATATATTTATGTATTTATAGAATGAGAAAGCAGCTAACGTAGGTGAAGAAGAAGAAGAAGAAGAAGAGAGCAATCTTGGCGGCTAAACGGGGCTGCTGTGAGCTTGAGAGTGCGCATGGTGGCGTGTGGCTTGAGCTTGCTTGCTTGTGTTTGCGGGCACTAGGATGGGCTAAGCTAGTGTTATTTTCCCCAAATTTGTACTTTTTCATAAGTGTTATAATACTAGACGGAATAGATGCTTACCACATCTATGCAAATGCTCTATTGACTCACCCCAACTTTTATTATATAATGTATAAGCCTACCACTATACCACTATAGTTATTATTGTATATATTACTTATGCCTATAAATAGGCTTAAAAAATGAATACAAGAACAAGAGAGAAGAACAACGGAACCAAAAGCACATTCCTAGCTCTTTTCTCTATATCATATTCTCTCAATTTCTCTCAGTTTTATAACAGGTTATCAGGATTAATTCGCTTTCAAAATACCAGCTGAATTCTCTGATGAATCCCATCTGCTTCAATACCTTTCTTTCTCAAAATTCCAGCAATCAACCTCTCAACTATAGCAGAGAGTATAGACAATCTCTAAAACATGTCTACAAACATACCAGAGAAGAAAGAGTCAAAAGAAAATAAACTAACCAAACCAGAAAACCAAGAGAGCTTGGAGAGCGGAGAAAAAGTTGACGTTTGGAGATGGAATGGTGCAAGGCCCGACGAGCATTTGGCTCCATAGAAGGCTACTGCACAAAACAACTAAAAGGAATTGTTGGTGACTATTTAAGAGATAAGCCCACTGTTTCTCTTTTGTCTTGATAATATAATTATTATGTTATTCCATACTCTTACTGACCATCCAAAGAAAAGTGCACTGAAGTTTGTATATGGCAGGTGAAAAACAATTTTGTACGGGGAACAAACGTGATATTCTCTGGCAGAATAGCACAAATGATTTTCTCTACTTTTCTAATTACATATGCGTGATGTATTGGTGCTTGTGCAGGTGAAAGGAAGAAAAGCAGTTCGAAATTAGGACACCCTGATTTCCTATTTCCACTAACATATAATATAGTATATATATTGCAGGTGGCAAGTGGAAAGGCAAATATTCATCACGCACTAGTTTCTTCACTTGCCTGATTACATATACATATATATTATATAGTTTTATGCTTCACTAGAATATATTAAAAGATAACCTGAATCATGGTGACTATTTAATATCAAATATTAATTGATTAAACTCCATGTGGATAGAATTTCCGAGTGGATGCAATATTACTATCCAAGAGACATTTCTCCGTCTATTGGTTAAAATCCATATGCGTTATGACGGAGCAGGAAAAGGACATAAGACCCGGAGATCTTGATCCTTAATATAAAAGGACCAGAAGTTCCTAAATTCATGCATGTTTAAAAAGGGCCAGAAGATCCTTTTAAGTGGCGGTTTTATCCTCACATTTATTTACTTTTATTTAAACGTATGGAGCAGAATTAGTGCCCATACAAGCACATTTACTTTATTATTGTATGGTGCGGAATTAACCCTCATACAATAAGTAATTTACTTTTACCGCACATTTAATTTTATTTAAAGTATGGTGCGGAATTATCGCCCATATAGCACGTAATTTACTTTATCACTCATTTACTTTTATTTAAAGTATGATGCGGAATTAACCCACATACAGCAAGCAATTTACTTTATGAATTACTCTATTGCTCATTTACTTTTATTTAAAGTATGGTGCGGAATTATCGTCCATACCAGCAATTTATTTACCAGCAATTTACTTACAAGCAATTTATGAATTGATTGTGTGATATGATGAGTTTTACAACATACAGAGATTAGGACCAAAAGTCCTTTGATCCTCATCATACAACTATATCAGGACCTGAAGATCCTTGATGATAATAATGATATGAGAGTTGGAAATCTCTCCTGGTACTATATTTGTAAACAAATGATCGGACTTGAAATGTCCTTGATCCTTGACATGTAAATAAGGACTTGAAGTTCCTTGATAACGTAACAGTACCGTATGCATGAACGAGCAATTAAATGAGCAATTAAAGGGGACCTATCACAAAAAGGGGACCTGCAGTTCCTTAGACTCATGAACGAGCAATTAAATGAGATGCCAGAAGTTCCTCAGAACATGGATAATTATGAAAGAGTCTGAAGTCCCGAAATGTGAACATGAAGTTCCAAGGATGTCCATATATGATTTTGGCATGAAGCTCAGAATCTAAACAATGTTAAAGAATGGATAAGCCTTGAGGTATCATTGCAAGAAATCACATACCACATGTTTCTTTGGTATAAGAAGTTGATGAATTTAGCAAAGAATGATTTTGCCACAATCAACACCCCACAGGATGAATTAAAACTCCCCATATTTTTGGTATGAAATATGACCTGAGCCGGAAGCTCATGGATCTCAATATTTCATAAATCCTCAAACTAGAAAGTTTTTGAGTGCATCCACACAAGTGTCCACATGTTTGAACTTGGAGTTCATATGATTTAAAGGCTTAAGTGGATACTATGAAAATTGGAACTTGAAGTTCTATATTACAAAGGAGAAAAATTACATACTCAGAGTTGCTAAAATATTTAATGCCTCAGATTTGGGCATCCGTAGGAGAATCTTTGTGTTCCTCATTCTCCTCATGAACTTGCAACACAGAAACAAGTTCCTCCAAATCTTTATTACTTTTCTCCAGTCTTCTAAGTTTTTGGTTAGCCTCAGTCAGCCTTATGCGCAATATTATGACTTGAGATCTAAGTGTCTGCACCTCTTGTGCTCTGGCCAGGCCAGTCGTTGTCCCAAGTTGGTCACTGATGCAGCATACTGCATGCCACGACCATAGAGTCATTGACAACATCACTATCTGATCTCAGTGCTAACACTATTTGCTCCTGGGGAGCAGTATTCAAATCAAAATTATTTTGGGGATAGGAAGACATTTTTGAGGAGAAGATGTGGAAATGAACCACTTAAGTAATGGCAGAAAGTAGGAAACGTATTCTCCTGATGAACCGTGCATTGTAAGCATCATATATATAGGTGAGCAACTGACAACCATCCATATAATTCGAATTCTTGTTCCACAAAATCTATTCTACCCACTCAAGCTTGTCGACCATGGTAAGGTATTCGATTCCGACCTTTGGGTTATTTTTATGTATGAAAAGAATTCAATTCTCATCGTTTTCCTCTTTGCATAAATTCCGGATTGTCTTATTGAGAATTTTATGAAAAGTAATCTGATTGATTAGAGACTAACGTATGGTTTACATTTAAGTTACCTATTTTATTTCTGCTATATATATTCCCTACTATTAGACAGTTTCAAAATACCCTTTGTTGTTGCTTTCTAAACAAAGGATGAAATATCAACCTGAGTTCTCTCCACAGTACTTGGCATGCTCAGGAATCCTACAGATTTCCTTGGAAGCAATATCAACCTGAGTTCTCTCCACAATACTTGGCATGCTCAGGAATCCTACAGATTTCCTTGGAAGCAAGATTATCTTTGATCAAGACCTTCAGAAGCAAGATTATCTTTGATCATGATCCACTACTCTATTAAAGTAGTTGTTTGATCATGAATCAGCCTCGATTCACCGGGCTTCTGGGTCAAATTATGATAGAAGAGAGGAATAAGAGATTCATATGCTTCATGGATCGGAATATGGAACATGGTATGTTCCGATCTGAACATATATGCCTCTCTCACATATGATAGAAGAGGAAGATCCATATGCTCCATGGATCAGAATATGGATGATATATCATTAGAACATGAAGCATGGTACGTTTCCATCATAACATGAATCTCTCCAGTATATTTCATGTTCTTCATGTAACCTCTCTACATCCTAATAATCAGAGAAAGGTTGTAAGCCTCACACTTTTTATAGATTGTTGTGAGTTTGCTTTTTCTATTATAAGTATTTTCCCTATCACTTGTTGTTGAGAACCAGAGATTCTCTATATACTGGATCTTTTGTGATTCTATTACGGGAAACTGAATTTTCTGTCTTTTGTTGTCTCCGAAAGACTATGCTTATAATACTTTTGGAATCGTTTAGATGAGACCATTTTTCCGTCGTTAGGGGGAGAATTAGGGTTAACGACGTGAATGATTATGGAATATATTGTCTCATCAACGCATGATTATACTACCTGATATATGTAACATGTATGAAAGATTAATGCAAATTCTGAAAATTGCAAAACACTGCATATATTAAAGGCTCCCAAAGAGTAACTCATGGGTATGACAGTGTGAATTAAATGCACGCCAAATGCGTAGCAAAGAGAATGGATTGAGGTTCCAAAAAGGACAATCCATTAACATGTCAATATGGTGCACGCTGAGTGCGTAGCAAATTGTCTGAATTTATGTCCCAGAAAGACGATCCATTGACATGTCAAAATTAGTCTGTGGCATGCCTAAAGCATGACAGATATATGTGTTCTAAATGTTCCAACTCCTGGAATGGAGATTATTAAACGCCCTATTAAATACTCCAGATGAGGTTATGATCCACATTCTCACATAATTCATCTTATAAGAGATGTATGAAGGAGACAATGAAAGTCCCTAAAATTGCCTTGGGTACCCGGGAAAAGGCAAAGAAATGCTTATTGATGCATGCGCATGCACATAAGAATGGTGAGATCACAAATTGATGAATGATATTCTTGGTTTTAAAGTAGCTACTCAAATCATCAATGGGCTATGTTGAATGGAACCACGTTCAATTATCAAATATTGACAAAATCATTGGCCAAAAATGGAAAGAGGCAAATGAACGTGAAAGAACATATACGAACCCCAAAAGATGTTAACCAAGAAGGTTATACATGGGTGTTTGAAATAAATTAGAATACACTCACTTCTTTATGACATAGAGTTTCTGGAAGAAACTTGGAATTATGAGATTCTCCATGTTTGTAGATACAACTATGTTGAAACATGATTATTGCACATCTACGGAGACCAACACGCCATTTAAGGGTTATTAAAGTGCACGGAGCATATCGCCATAAGCGATGCAAAAAGGGGACAAAATAGCTGGGTATAAAGCTATATTGTATGTCATGAAGTGTAATCCCTGAAAGAAAATCCTTGAAGGATTCAAAATTGCATAAAGCAAGTCCCTAAAGGATAAGTGCATGAAGCAAAAATTTTGTACTCAATATTAATATGAAAATAGTATATATTGCCTCAGTGAGTACATTCATTATGAAATGTTGCAACACATTACAACTCCTGAAGAGTTGATAATTGATTAAAACTCCCGAAGAGTTAATTTTTGGTTGGCCACCAATCAGCTTATACTAGGAAAGTATTGAAGCATTTTTTTTTTATGTGGATTATCTGTTGGGCACTTAAACGATTTCCCAATAGTATAACCAGACATGGTATTTCCAGTTAAAGCTTAGCTCCATCACCATTACAGGGAGGGTGATGTGACGCATATTTAATGCTATCTCCGCAGATTAACATATACGGGCATATTCTATACAAGTAAAACTTACGAATAGCCCATGATTTATTAAATACGCGGATTCTGGAATTTTCTCTAAATTGCATAGAGATTATTTACTTGAAGTATATTTACTTATAAAGATATATTGATTTCATATCACTTACAGGAATTCATGACAATTATATCTTCCACTCACTCCGAAAAGGTTCCCTCTCCAGAGAGATTGTCATGAAGATATCAGGGGGAGACATTTATCTTACTAAGCGTCCATAAATTGAAGCTACAATAGCAAATATGGTGCAAGTATTACCAAAAGCCTTCTCTACGAGAAAAGAATGTGCTATCAAATTCATTTGTGATGGGTCATCAAAATATGAAGTTATCAAAGGAAAGTAATTCTTCAGGGGAGCATCCATCAAAATTGAAAGTCAGATTTATTCACTAAAGGTGTATCAAAGCTGTGACAACCACAACATTCAGAAAGATAGATCATCTTAAAGATATTTTACCAAGCATCAGGGAGCGTGCCTGTCAATAAAGATCTTCACACACTGGACTATTTTTCCTTCGTCCAGGTTTTTATCCCACTTGGGTTTTTCCTGGCAAGGTTTTAACGAGGCAGTGTCGCATGCTAGTCATGTTCATTATACACATGACAAAGTTTTATGCTACACATGGTTATGTACTCTTTTTCCCTTCGACCAGTTTTTATCCCACTGGGTTTTACCTGGCAAGGTTTTTAATGAGGCATATTCCATGTATGGTGGCATCCAAGGGGGAGTGTTATAATACTAGACGGAATGGATGCTTACCACACCTATGCAAATGCTCTATTGACTCACCCCAACTTTTATTCTATAATGTATAAGCCTACCACTATACCACTATAGTTATTATTGTATATATTACTTATGCCTATAAATAGGCTTCAAAAATGAATACAAGAACAAGAGAGAAGAACAACGGAACCAAGAGCACATTCCTAGCTCTTTTCTCTATATCATATTCTCTCAATTTCTCTCAGTTTTATAACAATAAGAGGAATATTGAGAGATGGGAAATTCGAATCTCCGTAACTGTTGAGACTGCACTTGTTAAATTTGGACAAGACCTCAGAGCATTTATAATCATGCTCTCTATTTTTCAGTTAAAATTTAGCTAAAAATATATAAAAGCTATTTTAGGAGCTCTTTATAAATTTTGAATTCCAATCATCTTCAAGTTTAGGGAGTCATAAATGATATAACTTTTTTTTAATTTACCAATCTCTATTAAAAAAAATAGTTAGTATCAATTAAATGTTTAAAATACTCATAAAATAAAGTAGCATTAAATTATAGGGAGCCACTAGAATTACTTTCTCTCTCCTCATATTTAAGAGCTCTTAGAGGTCCTCCTATTTCAGGAGGTGGATATGGAGCATGGTTGGAGTTCTATTTTTCCAATTCCTCCATAAAATTTGTCTGATGAGGTGGTTTAGGGAGCCCATTGTGGATGCTCTTAGGGTTTAGTTCTCCAGTTTTCTTTTTCCATTGAAATTTCTGAGCTAAACCTTAAATTTAAAGTTCTACAATATTGATTTTGTACCTTAAAATAATAAGGGAGATTCACTATTGTATCCAATATAGGAGCCTAAATTATAAAATTAAAAGAAAAAAAAACCTATATGAAATGGACTTTAGAAACACACCCAAAACCCATTTACAACATAATAAAAAGGCTTTTAACTACTTTTAAATTACAAAACTGTCATTGATGTCTTAAAACAAACACAACCCCAAAACCTCATAAAAAAACCCAAAACACTCAATAGGGCATCAAAGTAATTTAATAATCAAAATTAAATTCAATAGGGTTAGCTGTCATTTTTTGGGTTTTTTTTTTGTTTGTTTATAAAAATTAAATTGTGTAGGGTTTATTCATAGTTTTAGTGCTAAGAATGGGTATATGACTAAATATCTCAAATAATAATTCCTAAAATTTATATCCTAAAGTATACTTAATCTTGCACTAATGAACTATTAACAACTGCTAATAAACCTTAAATTAAACAACGAATACGACCAGCATTGTCACGCCTTGGCCTAACTACCTAGAAACTAGGAAACAGTTGGACAAAATCAACTACAGTCGGCCACCAACCGAAAATTGCGTGTGGCTAAATCGGTGAAAAACGGACAACGTCTTTTCACATTAGTTTCCTGTGATTGAAGAAGAAAACAATAGAGTAAATGGCCAATCAAAGAGGACAAAAAAGAAAAAAGACGCACTTTTTTGAATAAAGCAGATGCATCATTTCATGCATACATTTATATACGGAATGATAAAATAGCAATAGAAAAGGAGTGGATCACAAAGACAATATCCAATACAAATTGCATACATTTGAGAGTGTAAATAGAAAAAGAGGCAAATACACATTCACCAACAAGGCTCCCCACACAAGGAGTCAGCCACCACTTCCCACATAATTTTCATTCGAAAGGCCTTTACAAATCATTCAAGAGAACAGGGCTTCACATTAGGAGAGAGGGACTCCCCTATCCCTGGTCGGGTGTATATACACCCCTCTTCCTATAGCACATGGATTTAGATTTAAAAGTCAAGCAGGCGAAGCTTAGCTTAAAAACTCAACGATATGAGTGAATTTCATTCATAAAAATAAAAAAATACACCTAATCGGGGGACGTAATGAGCCTTATCCTCAAATATGCATCTATGTACATAAATAAGAGCTTAATGTTAATGGCTCATACCATCACTGTGAGCCGAGCCTATTAGAGAGCACCACATGGCCAGAAAGAGGGGGGGGGGGGGGGAGGTTGCCCTTATACCGACTCGACCAGATGGATTGCCCCGGGTGTCGATAAAAGGCCTCCTAGCTGAACCCGTCAGGAAAGAGTGTGAATTAATGATTGAGCATTCGAACACCTACCCGATCACTTGGATGTCGTGTGTGACTAGAGACGCATTGATGTTAAACAGGCATTGTCAGGCCCTGTCAAGTCAGTCACTCCATCCGTCTAATACAACAGTCTAGCGATGGAAAGAGATCAGTTAATGTACTTCACATCCAAAGCCAGGTGTCTCTTTACCATTTGATCCCTGATGAGTAGCCTGGTGATATAGAGGGATCCATTAATGCGCCTCCCATCCGAAGCCAAGTGTCGCTTGGCCACCTCAGACCCTGTCATACAACATGGTGATCAGAAAAAGTCATTTAATGTAGTCCTGTCCCTCCAGGAGGAAGGGAGATAAATATCTCCTCCTTAAAGATCTTTATCTCTCCTTCTCCCCCTATAAATACTCTTCACCTATATGACAAAGGTAATAAATATTCTCACCTTACAAACCTACATCCATCTATCCACCTCTAAATTACTTCTGACTTAGCCATTGGAGGGGTTCAACTGGGATAAACCCCAGTTTGCTCTTATTTTGATAACTATTCGAAGTGTGTAGGTAATCTCACGAGGTATCTCTACCACGAGATTGAGTATAAGCCCTACCTTAACCCAGGTTCGAGCCATTTACTCTGCGAGAGAAGGACGCACGGTTTACACTTCACAAAAAAAAAAACTTTTAAAAAAAACAACAAGTAAATGCAATGCAACACAAAACTAGATTATTTAAATATAAAACTTTACCGTACGAGGCTTAGAAATCTTAAATTCGTCAATTATCTCTGCATTATTGATACTATTAGCAAACTCTTTTTCAATATGGAGGATCATGCAATCAGCAAGGAATTCATCAGCTATGGTGCTCCGAAGTCGATTCTTAATAATTCTCTATGAAAAAGCTGGCTCCGTTGTTGCTGGAGAAATATGAAGAGTCAACACCAACTGAATCAACTTGTAAAGCAAACAGTAGTTTTTTACCAAGTTGTTTCCACCAAATGTTGACATAACTGAGGAAGAGTGGTGATTTCCTTAAAGCAGAGAAGGCGATGTATATCAATGTGTTGAGGCCCAAAAAAATCCAAGGCTGGGCCCAAATATATTTCCGGCCCAATACAACACCAAGCGAAAAATCCTTATTTTTGCACCAAGCCATGCTACAAGCTTCAGTGGGCCCAAGCCACGCAAATGCCTAGGGCTTGCTGAGCGAGTTGTGGTATGGATGGTTACGAGCATTCACTAGGCCCATTGATGGGTCAAGAAGTGGAAGTTTTGGGCAGCTTGGGAGCACCAAAACTCGAGCCCATTCTTGAGCCCAAACATATGAGTAAGCATGAGAGAGAAAAGGTGGCCCAATAGCTAATGAATTCCCATTCTCCTTCCCTCATCTCTTCCTCTCTTCCCTCAACAAATCCTCTCAAAATTCCTTTTCCCCCTTACTTCGAGCCTCTGCTTCTCATAAGAAACCCAAGCCTTCTCTGATGCTAAACTCATGAATGCTCAGCTCCCATGCCAGAAGATCCTCATGCCAAGCCATAAATATTTATTTGAAAGCAACTATTGGTTTTGTTGGTGAAGGAAGCCAAAGTGTTTCCTAAGACTCCACGAACCTTTTGAAGCACTCTTGGGGCCTGATTCTTGAACTTAGACACAAGGGCAATTCCACCCATTTGCTCCTTAAAGCAGCCCAAGCCCATCTATAGCTGTCCGAACGAAAAAGCCCCCACACAATGAAAACACAAACTCAAAGGACATCACAGCAATATAGTTACTCTCTACATCGCCCCAATAGGAGATGCATACATTTACTTGAGGAAAATCCCAATAGGAGAAGATAATTAAATAGGAGAGAATGAGAAGAATACTTGTTGCCTTAGATAGGCGAAGATGCTGCTAAGAGAGAAGTTATTGTCCGCCCAAGGAGAGAAGTTACTGCCAAAGCTGCCAAGGAAAATAGGAGGTGGAGATTGTCGGCTATGCACAACCAAAAGGGCTGGCTGCTTATATTTCTTGGCTTTGCTTTGATTTGTGGATTGCTTTTAATTTTTTTATGTGTTGGGTAGGCATGGGCTTTGTATATTTCACATCATCACATGGGTTGGGTAGGAATAAGTATGATTACAGAGGAATGTATGCACCCGGAAATAGGTAACATTAGTGTTAAGTTCAGTTGTAAGATTCATCTATAACATGCTCGGAGAAAATACAGAAAGCCCCCATAATTTATGAAAGAAATTTCATTGAGTATGTCACACTGTTACATCACGTGGTATTACTAGTTTAGTCATGTTACAATACGAGTATTTATTTATTAATACTATATCTTAAATCCATGAAATATCGACCATGCCGACAATGTGTCCATCACACCAAAAGGAAAAGGATTACAAATGCGAGCAACAAAATTACCAAGTACATGTGATCATGGGTGGCCTTGATGGTGTACAACAGGCCCCCAATTTTTTAGGGTCTTCAAATTTTTCTTATGTGTGTGTGTGTATATATATGTATGTATGAGCACACAACATATTTACACAATTGTGTGTCTAACATAACTAGTTTTGTTGCCTTTCTATACTTGTTAGGGGTGTTGGTTTGATCACCACTTGTGTGTTTTTGTGTTTTCTTTATAACAATTTTTTTCAAAATAACAAAAAATTTCCATAAATGGCACCAATAAGAATTGACCCCATGACATCAAACAACTTTATCACACAACACCACTAAGCCACGTATGCCTTCATGGAAGATAGTTGTATTCATTACTTTTATTGGTTTATGGCATCAATTCACGATAAAAAGAATATTTATAGTTCACCAAAAAAAAAAATATTTATAATATTTTCATATTAGATGATTTGAGGGCCCTTATTTTAGTTCCACACAGGGCTTTCAAATTCTCAGGTCCGAATCTACATGTGATGTCAAGTCATCCAAAAACATTCCAAGCACACCTCTACACTCCATAGCCTAGGATTCCTATGGTCCATCTTATTAGTGTTTTGCTAACTCACTCTGCACTATCTCACGCAGCCAAGCACACGTATCACCATGGCAAAAGAAACCCGTTTATACCCCGAAAAAGGCACGTAAGCCTTGTAACATGATGAGTGAGATAAATAAATAAAATGAGTCGTGTTGTATTCATTTTACCCCAGTAAAAGCTCATAGGTAGAACTTGCCCTAAACACCAGTGTATAAAGGAAGGGTGTTCAAGGGCTCTTAAACCACCCTAGGATATTTTATTTTTCCTATGTAGGATTTTGAGTCCCAACACAACAAAATTTTCGCCGAAACAACAAAAGCTTTTGTCGATTAAAAAGGGAAGTTAAAAAGAAATGGGATTTTAATTGTAGAGGTCCCTCAACTTTACCTCGAGTTTTAATTGAGTCTTGAAACTTTTTTTGAGGCAATTACATTCTTTAACTCAACAAGTAATTGCAATTAGATCCTATTGTCACATTCTGTCAATTTAGCCGTTTGTTTCAAGGGTAATTCAGAAAATTTACAACTTATGAAATCGTCTTTAAAACACATTTCCAGTTTTGCCCATATGACCCAGGCCCAATGCTTACACTTGCCCAAAAATAAAAAAGGAAAACATCACAAACTAACCAAGATTTTTTATTTTTTTATATTTTGTTGTTTAACAGCCCTCCCTTCTTAGATCCAAAATCGACCAGTCAACAAATGAGCGACTAAATGATAAATATGAACAAGCAAATAGCATAACTGTAAGGAGAAGCAGCAAGCTGTTCACAAGTATCAGACCAAGGCAAGACCTCCCAAGGAACAAATCACATGCTTCAGCACAAAATGGCAGATTCGCTTAAAATTTTCAAATCACTCGGTCCCTTTGTCAAGGTATTCATCGCACATATTGGACCAATTTAAAGCCACCGGAACGAATAAAAAACGATTAAATAGTTCATCTCATAACAACAGACCAGCATGGTGCAACGCAACAATATAGGAAAACAAATGAATAACTAGCAGTACAGGGGCAATGTGAATATTAAGTAGACTTCTAATGAACAAAAAAATTGAAGTGGTAACAGTAAATCAATCGTCCTTCCCCTTGTTATACAGTGTTCTTACAAGCTCAAAATTCTTACGATGCAACTACCTACACCAATAACTCCATAATGCTCTACCATTTAATAAATTAACTATAATAACTTTATTTGCTCCTGTACAGGAATTGCACACCCCAAATACCTCTTGAGCTCAACATTTATATAATATGCCTGTTTTGAACAGAATTATATGTTTCTATTCCATCTGACCCGTTAGTGCTGCTCCTTCATCATCAGCATCGTGTTCTTGCTCTACACTTTTGACCTGCAAATGCCGAGATCCATGTCAGACAAAGACAAATCTGATTTGAATAGAGAGAGAGGGAGAGAGAGGGGCCGGGGGGTTGCAATTCTTCAAAGACTTGGTTCAGAGTTTCCCATACACTTGTTAGAGTCACTTGGATCATTCTATTTTATTAAAATTTAAATTATACAAAATCGCTTGTACATAAACCTCTGCCCATTTCAAAAGATTAAACTAACCTCCCTCGTCAAATTAAACTTTATATTATAGTTTCCAAAATCCTTAAAGTGTAAATAAGTTAGTATTCATATAATACTATTAAAAATATAGTTATTGTGATACATTAGTCTCAATATGTACTGAATTCTATTTACAATTCAGAGGTAGTTCTATCCGACATGCACTGAACTTCTTGTTCTAATAGGCCTTGGAGGCAAAATGCCATTTCGAATAGAATCAAGGAACATTAGTGAAGCTTCAAGGACATAAGGACGTCATCTTAAAATTACTTGATGGAAAGGTCCTAAAAGATGAAATTTGTTGGAGACCAAAACCTAAAAAGAAATTAATCAAATAATGGAGAACAACACGAAGCTGTTTCATAAGACAGCAAATGGAAGTTTTAAAAAAAAAAAAAACTGTGAACAAATTGATGAATTAATTGGAGGATATGCAATACTATTGAGATCGAAGCAGGGAATTGTGAATGAGGTCACTGGCTTCTCTGAGAGTTCAGATTTTACGCGGATGGAATGGATTGTTGTCCAATTGGTCTTGATAGTGCAAACTGGTTGGAAAGGCCGTTTGAAGAGGTTGCTTAGAAGGGCAATGGTCCACTGTTGAAGGGAATAGCCCCTTGAGGATGAGATAAAATTCAGGTGGATGAGATAGATCGTATCCAATTAATCCCGAGAGAGAAAAATAGTTGCAAAGTCCCTTTGAAGAGGATGAAATTAGGGAGGCAACATGCCCACCGTGGAAGGGAACAGACCCCTTGACCAAAGGGGTTTATTTTTATATGGAAATTTTTAGGATTAAAGATGGGAACTTTTTAGGAGTGGGAATGTTTAATGCCTGCACCAATGCAGATGACACTATTTTCACTTCGGTGCTGAAAGAGGTTATTTGAACTTGGTTAGGTTTTCAAAGTTTTCAGATCCTCTTAGGTCTAAATATAAACACACCAAAAACCAGGGCAGCTAACAACATTGAGGATACAAGTTTGGAGGCTCTTTCTAGGAGGTCGAGCTGTGAAATTAGAGCTCAGTCTTTGAAATGTTTGGGCCTCCCCATTCAGCTAACCCATGTTCTTTGAATTTATGGGAACCAGTAGTGGGAAAAGTGAGAGCATTTAGATTGGTGGAAGAAAAGATGCCTCCCTAGGGTTGGTAGATTTGTTATACTTCAGTTTACAGTAGCATTCCTAAGTTCCTAACTATTCCATGTGTAGAACGCCAAGTAGCATGGCCAAAGATCGAACATTATCATACCAACAAAGATTCAACATTATTGTACCAACAAAGATTCAAATGCAAAGGCATGCACATTGTTGAAAATGCAAGCAAATGCTTGTTGCTTGTTACCTCAGGTACATAATGCATTAGCATATTTTCAATGCCAGATTTCAGGGTGACTGATGAGCTTGGGCAGCCACTGCATGCTCCTTGCATTCTCAATTTAACTATTCCAGTTTCTCTAAACACAGATTAAAAAAAGAATTAGAAAACAAAAGAAGCAAAGAGATAAAGCCAAGAAGCAGAAATAAAATTTCGGCCTTCTCCAATATTAAATTAAAAAGACTAAATTAAATGAAGGAAACTTACGGATCAAATCCCCTATACTCAATGTCACCACCATCATCTTGCACTGCTGGTCGGATGCGAGTCTCCAACAATTCTTTGATCATTGCAACGATTTCTGAATCATCCTGCAACAGAAACCACCAACATGGTTATATATTTGAGATTTATGCACAAAAGAATTGATAAAAAAAATACTAAAGAATGGTTAAATATATCCTCCAAAGTTCCAGTTCTAATTTCTGCTCTTTCAACTTGACCAGCTTTGTCCATCAGAGCCACATCCTTGTATACAGCATGCCTCGTCACAGAGGTTTCCACAGGATTTTAAAAAGTTATATCCATTGATGACTCAGCCCATGGTTCTCTAATTACACCAAAAAGAATCAAAGGTCTTTGACATTCAGTAAGTGCATATGAAGTTGTAGTTAAGCTTAATTCCATTTTCCTTCTACTTGTCAAGCCCTTCACACTCTTTCGGGTTTTCTAGTACATAAGTTATCTGTAAACTTGAGGTGTTATGGCACTCAAATAGGCAGTGGGTAACAGAGTCTTTCATTCTACTTGACAGGCCCTCTTAAGGGTTTTCTAGTATATGAATTATCTAAAAACCTGGTGGTGCCATAGCTTCGTGGCAGAGTCAACAAAGATGGAGGTAGGATTGACTACGAGCGCCATTAGTGGGTTTGGTAAGGTCAAATATAAAGGATTCCGAGGGCACAATTATGGGGTAAGAAAAGGTTATACTACACTAGCATGCTCAAAATATAAGATGTCCGCCTGAATTTGGGGAGAGCTGCCATTCTTAAGTCTAATATAAAACTGCTATAATAAAATAAATCACTTCCTTATGGCTACAAAGAGAAATCAAGGCACAGTTACTTATGACAGTGCCTCAAACAAAAGCTACAAGCCTCAAGGTTACTCCTTGAACTATGGTTCTAACAACACTTCACCCAAAAAAAAATATGTGATTCTAAAACTTCAATAACGCCAAGGAGCTTCCTAACCTAGAATGTTACTCCCACTTGGGGGTGAGTAAACACTAGCATATACAGTCCATCAAAGCACATACTAATTCTAACAACATTCTTAAGAAGTTGAATAAAAATATCTTCAAATCAAAGGTAAAACACTGATCTGAACACTATGTCAACAAGTTGGCCCAAAAGTTGAAAAAAGTTAATGGAGATAAATTTCAGGACATACTTCTTGAATAGCAGTGTCCATTGCTGACGCAGTTTTTGAGTCTAGAAAGAGTGGCTGCCCCGAAGAATAGAAGTCCATGATTGCTGCAAAGATTTCAGGCTTCAAAAGATCCCAAGAAGCATCATCTGACTTTGTTACAGTAACAAAATCTGATCCATAAAACACTCGAGTAATTCCTGTATTAAAAGAAACCCGTGTTAGATTTATAACATCACCATACAAAACAATGCTGAGCAATTAAAATTTCAGGAGAAAATAAGAAGAAGAAAAACCTAATTAAACCAGAGTGAACAAAATTCAATGAGTGGAAGAAATTGCCGGAAATTGACCATTCTTATGGGTCATTTGGTCTTACTTTACAATTTATGAAGTCAAGTTATTGTACCAACTGAATCAATTACTAAGTGAATTCCTATTCCAACAGGGAAAAATCTATCTGTACTGTCCACTTGTGGTATCAGCACTGACCTACTTGCTTTTCTCAATTATCAACAGCCTTAGTCCTTAATACCTATCTTCTCCCAACTACCCTAGAAACCTCCCATAATTTCCGTATCTATTGAGCTGCTTTAAACCCTTCAAATCAGACTTGAAACATTCAAACCAACTACTGCCCCTGAAATTCCTACAACCAGATTTTTTTTTTTTTTTTGGATAAGTATAACACTTTTGTTTACAAGAACAAACCAGACGTTAAGTTCATGACCTATGATTATAGTAACAGTCTGTACCGAAATGCAATGGCTCCAGAGGAAAACTCTTCGTGATCCAAAAAGACAAGGTCACTTCAGCACCTGGTTTGAATTCTCTAAACTACAATTGTTTCTTTCCCTCTGTATAAACCAGGAATCCATTTTCCAACAACCACGACACTCCCGGCAAACTCTAACACCCGTCTGATCCCACAAGAAGTCCCTCACTGAGTAGCATATAGTCACTCAAACTCAAAGAAAGCCAGGGCAAATAAATTGGAAGATATTAACATCAATTTCTTGATAAACTAAAAAAAATGAAAACAGCTAAATACAAATAGGCTTCTAGTGCACTTAATTACAATTGGAAGCGAACACCAAACCTGAAGAGTACATAACTCCACAACTTAACTAAATTTTTGTCCCAAACTCTGCATAATGTCTGAACAGCATAGCATAGCCAAAAATACAAACCATACAGCCCATTTTCAAATAGTAAAGAAACATAATTTACAAATCAAATAGTAACTAGAGTAGCCAACAGCTCAGGACAGATTTCTCCCGCATAACAATTAAAACCATTTTTTGAGAGGGTTTTAATGATAAATTTTGGGAGTTATTTTGATATAAGGTTGCCTTTTACACTTATAGGCTTCTAGCCTGCACTAAACTTATTTTCCACTTTTCAGATGTTCTCTTGAAACCGAGCTAAAATAACGACAATATTCAACTACTAGTCAGATTGAAATTAAATCGTATACACCGAAAGTAGAAAAATAAAGGCTCTGCAGTCATAGATAACAAGAAAAAAGTGGTTACTACCCTTGAAGTCAATTCAAAGCTAAAAGTATTGTATCTTTTCAAGAATTATTAGTGAAGACCAATAAAAAGAGGGCATATTAAAGTTAAATTAATTTGCAGGCATTGTCCTCCTGAAAAGAAAAATTACAACAAGGAAAAGGATAACGCTGCATACTAGAAATGGGAATATCAATCTTACCATCAATTCCATAAAGGGCTTTGGCCAGTGTTGAATTCATGGCCGAACGGGCATTCGGAAAGTCCGCACTGCCAACTTCCATAACAGGCTTCCCAGGATAAAACATAAGAGATGCAGGGTTGGGTGTGGATTGAGTTTGAATAAACATGCTTCTCTTCTGCCCTGTGGAAAAGCAACGCCAAACTTAAATCTGAAGCTAGTTATAACCTCAACCTCAGGATGGCCAAGCCAAACTACTTTCTTTTTATTAATTTATGTCAAATTTATGAGTGACATGAAATGATACCTCCTCCAATTTCCAAATGAAATTAAATCTTAGCTTGAAAAACCCATGATCATTGATGAAATGGAAAATTGAAAATAAAAAATAAAAAACAGAAAACCATTTTCATTTCATTTCCTTCATTTTCCTAGATATTAGACAAAAATGAATAAAATTTCAATTTCAATTTCAATTCGACTCCCTTTTCTTTTTCTCGATATTCCCAGAAACCAAAAGCACTGCAAGTTCAACAAATAAGAAACTAACCACCGAGAAAGCCCCATTTCATAGAAGTGAAAGGAGATTCAGAATACGAAAAGGGGGAGTTTTGGCGACCCTGATACGACGTCGTGGCAGGTGAATAAGCAGATAGTAAATAGGCCCGGCGAGAGATGAATCGGAAGCCATGAAATTGTCCAGAAGCTTCGCATCCTCTGTGAGATGAAAGACTTTGTCCAACCAATCTTCGTAACCCTCTCATCCCAACACTCTCTGCCTCTGTGCGATGGAGTTTCTGGGTTTTTTTTTTTTCCTTCTCTCTTTTGGGTTGGAGGAGGAAGAAACGCAGCAGAGCAAGGGAAGGGACTGCTCGAACGAGTTCTTGTACCGCTACATCCAGTATTTTCTTAAAAGTCACGTGGGAAGCACGTGGGATTACATGTATTTTTTTAAATATTCTAAAACCGGTTTTGAAAGGTTACCAATAAATACCTCTCCCGAAAAAGGAAAAAAAGAGAACCCAAACATCTAATAAATATTTGTGTAAACCCCCCTTTAAATTGTTTATACTAAAAAAGGGAAAGGCTAGCAACCTTCTCTTTAACCTTTTCTTTTGACCTTATCATTTCTCCTCATGACATGTGTCATTTTTCTACACTTAAAACAATGACATTAATGCATTAGACAATATATCTTTTGTTCCCAAATTTATCCTTATTGAATATATTAATTTTATGTTTTCTTCAATTTACAACTGGGGGGGCTTTTTCGTTCCTGAGCTACAGATGGGCCTAGGCTATCATAAAGAGCGAATGGCTGAAATTACCCCCTGTGTTCTAAATTTAAGAATCAGACCCCAAGAATGCTTCAAAAGGGTAGCGGAGCCTTAAGAAGCACCCGGGTTATCTTCACCAACAAAAAAGACAATTGCTTGCAGAGAAAATATGACTTGGCATGAGAAGCTTATGGCATGGGAGCTGAGCATTCGTGAGTTTAGCATGAGAGAGATAAGGCTTGGGTTTCCTATGAGAAACAAAGGCTCGAAGTGTGGGGAGAATGGATTTTAAGAGGGTTTGTTGAGGAGAGAAAGAGAGAGAGAGAAATGTGGGAAGAACAATGGGTGGTGATCGGTGCATAAATTACACATCATTTTGTACCCTTTTAGCTTATGATTTGGTTTTGCTTTTGAGTTAAACTTGTGCTTTTAATTTGTTTTGTGTTTGTTTCAGTGTTTTAAGTTTGAGACTCAATAAATGCATTTTGGAGACAAGTTAGCTCAAAACGGTGTCTGCAGATCAGTCAACTTCACGGATTAGACTGTACTTACTCAAGAAGAACCAGATGATGAGCCATATATCATTGGAAATATACGGAAGTCTAGTTTCTGTATAATTTTACGGTTCATGATTCCGAGTCTTCTAGAGAAAGTTATACATGTTTTGGCAACTTAAGGTCAAATTCGGCAACATCTGCGTTACTGGGCCAAAAATCACATTTGAAGGCCTTCCCATTTTTCCTTGAGTTGGGCTGCATATACTTGGAAAGATAAGACAAAGAGCTTCAAGATCCATATTTTTCCAGATTTTTCAGATTGGAGCCACAAGCCCAAAACGAGCCCACAAGCTGGCTGCAATGCATTGTCATGCATGACATATGCATGATGAAGTGTTGTTGATTGTGGGAAAGTTTGGTGAAGCATATTCAATTCCTATTTTTGAGTGGAATTTTGCAGCAGCCAAAATATGATGAAGTGGGAGCTGAACACTAAGCCTAAAGACAAGAGGAATTGTTTTCAAATGCAATTGTGTGTTAGGTTAAGTTGGTGAATTAAGTGTTGTGTGTTAGGTGAAGTTAGTGTGTTTAGAAAATTCAATTGTATAATTCAGATTTTCACTTCCCCTAGGCCTATAAATAGGGAAGTTCTCTAAGCTTGTAATAACACCCAAAGGGGGGGGAGCTCTCAAGCACTTCTCTAGAGCTCCCTTCCCTTCTCTCCCTCAAATTCTCTTAGTTTCCCTTTGTAGTTCTCAATTGTTGTAACAAGATCCTAGTACTATAAATCTCAAGCATTTTTCCTTTCTCTTCTTCTATAAATTCTCCAAACACTTCTCTATTCTCTTTCAAAGTTCTCCATGCTCTAAAACATTTCCCAAACACAATCCCCATTCTCTTCCAAATTCCCCATGTTCTTAAACACATTCCTTTCCAAATTCTTAAAGTCCTCAAACACTCTTTTCCAAAATCCACAAAGTTCCCAAACACCACTTTCCTTTCTTCTCCAAAAAGCCTCCATATTCTCAAACATTTTCCAAACACTTCTCCCATTCCTTCATCAAATTCTCAATGTTCCCAAACACTCCTCCCTTCTCTTTCTCAAACACATCTCTCCTCTCCCTTCCCTAAGTTCTCAAATTCTCCAAGTTCACAAACGAACATTCTCCAAGTTCTCAAACACCTTTCTCTTCCCTTCCAAAATCCTCAAGCTTCCCAAACATCTCTCTTCTCTTCCAAAATCCTCAAAGCTCTCAAACACTTTCTTCTCCCTTCCCTAAAGCTCCCAAACACTTCTCAAACACTTTCTTCTCCCTCCTCAAAGTTCTCAAACACTTCCTTTCTTCCTCAAAGTTCTCTTAGTTTCCTTAATGTTTTCTTAGTTGTAATTTATTTTATTTGTAATGTACATTCTTTCTTCTTGTTTTGTTTCTTTTGTTTTCATTTTTGTTTTGTGTAGGAAAATTGAATTGGATCATTCAATCACCAATCCCTGTGGAATCGACCTCGCACTTACATATGCTATACTACCGAACGGCTCGTTGTTGTGTCGGATTCACTGCACCAAAAATAGATTCAGCTGCATCCTCAACTTGTGATACTCGCAAGTGCACGAGCCGTTTGGTAGTATAGCATATGTAAGTGCGAGGTCGATCCCACGAGGATTGGTGATTGAATGATCCAATTCATTTTCCCTACAAAAAACAGAAATGGAAAAGAAAATAAATAAAACAAGAAAAAGGAAATAACTCAAGCAAATAAGTTCCCAAGTTCAATTAGATTAACGGATTGATTCTAGCTAAAGTATGATTAGGCCATGGTGTCTGGTTCTAACCTTGTGTTCCTAATTCCCTAATTTGATCATTTGTTGTCTAACCTAAAATTAAGCATTAGGAACCCATTAAGCATAGAAGAACAATTTAAACAACCAAGCATGTATCTAATCCCTGTTGTCGAATGTCCATACATACTCTTCCTATTCATAGTTCAATTCAAATTAAAGCATGGTGTCTACTCTTAATTCAAACCAAGATAGCTAACATGCAAGCCTAAATGGTGATCAATCATTCAAACTAGTATATTAACTTATAAGCATAATGAATAAGAACAAAAACCATAATTGAAACTTGGAAACTAATCAAACTTGAAACTAAAGAAAAGAATTTACATAACAATGAAAAGTAAAGTGGAACAAAGAAAAACTTAAGTAGAATTTCAGCACAAATATTTCATTACAACAATTGAAAACTAGAAAGAGAAACTAAGAGAATTTGAGGGAGAGAAGGGAAGGGAGCTCTAGAGAAGTGTTTGAGAGCTCCCCCCCTTGGGGTGTGATTTATGAAGCTTGAAGGCTTCTCTATTTATAGGGCTAAGAGGGAGGAACATCATGATGGATTCCCACACCATCCTTCATCTTTTGCTGCTGCACAAGCTTTCCTCACATGGGTTCAAAGGTGATCAGATTTGCTGCCAACCCATGTGGTGCCTTTTGCTGCCAACCCATGTGGTGCCTTTTGGTTGCTGGAAAAACGAGTTTTCTGAACCTGTTTTGGTGTAGGAAGGCCATAGGTCTCAACACGTATCCAATGGGGCAGAAATTTGGATATGTTATACTAGACACCCATTGGAACAACTTCTATGAAGAAAGTATTCCCATCGGAGCAGGAGAAGTGTGCGTTTTGGACCTTGAAAGTTGGCTGCCGAACAGAGACTGAAATTGACTTCATTTCATTTCATTTCTTTCTTTTTTTCTTTACATGCATGCACATGCTTCTCTTTAATAGCTCAAAAGCTGATCTCCAGCTCCAAAGTGATCTGCCAATTTAATTCCCATGTTCAAAGGCTGAGCAAAAATGCCTCTCATCATTCCTCTTCTTCTCTCTCTCCTTTCTCTTTGCTTCACATGCACATGCTTTCTCTATAATAGCTCCAACATGTACCAACTTGCTCCTTCAGAAATTCATAGCTGGAAAGCCTCCCAACTTCACTCATTATGTTGGGTACAAAGTCAGTTGCAGCTGGGGTGAGGCACATGGCTAAAAGGAGTCACATGGCAAAATGCTGGCAGCTACAAATCCTGCTGAGCAAGGTTGGGTGTTGGACGGGCTGAGCACTCCACAAATGTCCAATTGAGCTGAAATTTGGATATGTTGTAGTAGACACCCATTAGAACAAGTCTCATGAAGATCTTCACCTCATCCAAGCCCCATAGCATGCTGATCCAAGGCCAAGAAGTTGACCTACGAAATTGGGCTGGAAAAGGGTTGTAGCCAAAATGTGTTTGTCTTTAAGCTCATATTCCTCATATGCAATCAGCCCATAACATGCATGCATTGCATCAAATGTTATCTCTTGCTATCTTAACCTACAAAACACACAAACAAAGGTAAGTGACTCAAAATAAAGAGAAACTAAGCAAAATCACTAAGTAAAGAAGGCATGCAAGTGTATGAAATTATGGACTTATCAAAACAGAAAATGAATTAAAAGCACAAGTTTAACTCAATAACATAACCAAATCATAAGCTAGAAGGGTACAAAATGATATACAATTATGAACCGATCACTCGTGCACTTGCGAGTATCACAAGTTGAGGATGCAGTTGAACCCATTTTGGTGCAGCTGAATCGACGCAACAGGTGGCTTGAGTAATTTTCCGGCAGCTTGACGAAAGCTCTGTCAAGCTCTGGAATAGCTTGCCATAAGAGAAAATGGGAGGAGATGGAGGAATATGGCACGAAATTGCTAGGTTTCATATATGAGAGATAATGCTTGCTCTCTGGATGTGGGTTATGGGAAAGAAAGGAAGAAGATGGAAGCATAGGTGACTTTAGCAGATTTCCAGCGCTTGAAGAAAGCTTCGTCAAGCTGCTGGGTGGCTGACAGAAGAGAAAAACGGAAGCAATGGAAGAACATGGCTTGAAATCGAAGGGTTCCAAGAGATGAGAGGTGATGCTTGCTCTCTATGGATGTGTTTATGGGAAAGAAAAGAAGAAGTTGGAAGAAGAGAGCATGAAATTGAAGGGTTCCAGAGGGGATGCTTGCCTTCGATCGAGTTTCATGGTTGCTTGGAGGCTTGTAGCAACCCAGGTGAGTTGTTTTGCTAAGTAGAAAATGCCTCCTTTTATAGGTGCTGGAAACCCTTAATTTTGTCAAGCCTTCCTCCCCCTTTTCTTCACTTTCTTCCATTTAATCTTGTTTGGTGAAACTTCCCCAGCCTGAATCCATAGGCACGCAGCTTTTTGGGGTTCCAAGGTCCTCAGGCGCAGGACTTCTCCATGTGGGTGAGGCGCCACCCACTTTTCCTTCTTGTTTTCTCATCAAAGCTTGAAGATGGAAGAATGGGTAAGGGTGCTGGTTAAAAGGTGATTTACTTCCATCAGCACATGGGTTTGCTTGGTTTTGATGTTTTAACTTCAATATGGTTTTAACAAAGATGCTGGATATTTTCCACGATCCTGGGCTGGGCTATTGGTATTTTGTTTCCAGCTGGCCTGTGAGTTTGCTCAAGCTGCGGAAACAGCCTATTTGATCAAGGTGCTAGATATTTTGGCTGATGTGGGACTTTTCCAAGTGTTTGCAGGCCATTGGATATTTTCCTAAATTATTGGGTTTTCTCTCTCATGCTTACCCATATGTTTGGGCTCAAGGAATGGGCTTGAGTTTTGGTGCTCCCAAGCAGCCCAAAACTTCCACTCCTTGGACTATCAATGGGCCTTGTGAATACTCATAACCATCCATACCATAACCCGCTCAGCAAGTCCCAGGCATTCTCCTGCCTTGGGCCCACTTATGCTTGTAGTGTGGCATGTTGCTTATTTGTTTGGCATGGCACATGTGCAAGCGCATATGACAAACTCTTGCGTACCCAAGTTGGGTTTTTCCCAAGTTAGGTGTCTTACTAGGATAGAAATACATTTGGGCCCAACCTTGGATTTTTTGGGCCTCAACAACTTAACTTAAACAATGTAAATTTTAAAAATAAACACTAAAAATTCAATTAAATAAGGATTAACTACATAAAAGTACCCAACCTTTAGGGGTCGTTTCAAATTAGTACTCAACCTTTTAAATTTTTCACAGGCATACCCGACCTTTCGTAAAACATACAAATTAGTCAAACCGTTAGTGGAGGCGTTAAGTGATGACGTGACTGCTCTTATGTGGCTTTTTTTGCTGAGGTGGATACCACATGCATTAAAAAATAAATAAATAATTGTTTAAATTTTAAATTAATTTAAAAAACTCAAAAATAAAGAAAAATCAACTTCAACACCCAAAAAAATCACATCTCTCTCCAGATCCTCCATCGACCCCAACTTCACCTTCTTCATCTTCAGATCCTGCATCGGCATTCTCATTGGCTTCACCTTCTTCATCCTCCATTGACCCCAGCAACCTCACTTCCATCTCCAGATCCTTCTCCACCGCCCATGTCCTTTTCTCTAAGCCCACCCATTAATCCCGATGCCATCCCCATCCCAAGCCATCACCAACCCCACCTCCCTCCCAACCCTACCCCTTCATCGTCACCATAACCTAGCCATCCCCAAAAACCACGGTCTACCAACCACCACCTAGCCATTGCCAAAAACTACCGTCCACCGACTACCACCTAGCCATCGCCCACCATCCATAAACTTTCTTCTCCAACCAAACGAAGGGAAAATGACCTCATCTCTGTGCCAAAAATTTATCAAGGCACCCATGCCTCCTTCACGAGTTCATAGCTTTGCTAACCATATCCGTTCTTTGCCGCGCAACCAGCCACATCTGCTAAAAGAGAGAGAGCATGAGATAGATAGTGACAGAGAGACAAAGACACAAAGAGAGAGGGAGATTGACAAAAATCTGACACCCCCCCCCCCATCCCCATCGCCATCCCCAGCCAACCTCCCTCTCTTTAGATCTACGAGCCCCACTCTAGATTCGTCGTCTTTGTCTTCGTTGCCAAGGCCACGCCATCTCTTCGTCGCCAAGTTCTTCACCCGCCGTAACCCACAAATTTATCTCTATGAAGGTGACAGTTGGGTTAGTCATCGAAGGTAGGGGCTACGTTTTTGGGTGTGAGAGAGAGAGAGAGAGAGAGAGAGAGAGAGAGAGAGAGAATGGGGTTTTGTCCTTTTATTTTTATTTTTTAAAAAATTATTTAAGTTTATGTTATGTGTATATATAAAGCAAAATGTAGAGAATGGTGAAACATTCAAAATGCCCTTGGTTAATGCAAACATTAAGAATTGAAATTATTAATTAAATGAGGATAATATGGTAAATTCACACTTTTTCATATAAAAAAATTTAAAATTAAAACAAAAATCAGATAATGGATCCTCCTTTTAAGGAACACAACTACCCATTATCTTTTTTTAATTCTAAAATCAATTTAATTAATTTATAAATAAAAAAAGCCTCTCGCAGGCGCGGAAGCGCATGTGGAGAGTCTAGTTTTAATAATTTATATTACTTTATTTTAAAATTTAAAATTAATTTAAAAAATAAATACTATTTTTATTTATTTTTTAATCCACGTGGTATCCACCTCAGCAAAAAAAGCCACATCAAAGCAGCCACATCATCACTTAACCCCTCCACTAACAGTCTGACTAACGGAGTAACTAATTTGTATGTTTTACAAAAGGTCGGGTATGCCCGTGCAAAATTTAGAAGGTTGGGTACTAATTTGAAACAACCCATAAAAGTTGAGTACTTTTATGTAGTTAATCCAAAAAACTTTTGAAAGTAAAAACGAAGTATACTTCCCTATAAAAAAAAAATTTGGTTCCAAAAATAAGTTTGACAATAAAACCGTTAAAAATTAAAGATAAATCTTTTTCCAAATTAATGAACATTCTATTTGATTAAAAAAGTTAAAAGATTTTTTATTTTTAAAAAAAAAAGGAAGATGAAAACCCAAACCCATTACACCATCTCTCTCTCTCTCTCACACCCAAAACCCAGCCCCGATCCCTACCCAATCATAACCATTCCTCTCCAATCCAAAATCCCACTGTGCACTGTACCTCTCGCTCTCTCTCCTCCTTTGATTTCATACCCAAAAACCCATCCCCTCTTCCCTTACTAAAAAAAGAGTAAACCTAATTTTTTTTTATTTAAAAAAAAACTGACGTTAATTTTGTGGAAGTGTTTAGGCCTCAAATTCCACACGCCAACCCAAATGAAATTGGCCCATACTAGGAGAAGAAAATGTTGGGCTTTGTTTCAAAAAGACAACGAGTAGCCTAGATGGTTCTAAAAAGCCCGGACCCTTGGAAACCAATTAACGAAATGGACCCAATTTCAGTTTCAAAAATCTTTGAAAGTCCAAAGAGATTAATCACCACCGTTGATCTCAAAACATATCAAAAAGCAGATATTATGAAAAATTCATCTTCCAAAAAAAGGGCCATGTGACGTTGAAAGTCAAAAGTTTCAACTAAGTGATGGGGAGTTAATAAAAGCATGTTAACCAGGAAAACACTCCCCATGAGCCATTCAAAATGACCAGAAGGAAAGGACAGCCAAGTTGCCCTTCTACACCCACAGAGGGCTCTACATTGAAACAGATTGAAACAAAATGTGTTTCTCAAGAAATAAAGCAGGAAACAAGAGAGTTGTTCGCCAGGAAAGCTAGGAAAAGACCATTATAGAGTCTCGACTGTTGATAGGTTTCAGCTTCTCCCAGAACAAAAATTCCCTTTTTTTTGTGGCATTAGAGAAAGGGGAAAATCTTTTGAAAGATCTGCCGCCCAGCTTTAAAAAGTTTAAAAAATAAAAGAAACCCTCATTCCATAGTTCTCTATAAATATAAGAGGAGGTGAACAAATTGGAGGACAGCCAAAAAATCAATCAAGACAAAAACTCTCAAAACTATATTGACGAATTCGAAAGAACAAAGACATTCAAACCTCAAAAAGCCTTCAGACTCTAAAGCAATCAAACCAAACATCCAGAACTTGGTTCATTTCAATTCAAAGAAACAATTCACAAATGAAACAAGACTTTTTTTGTTACAAATTTGGTTCAGCATAGGCCAAGTCAAGCAGAATTCGAGTTTTTCATAATATGAAAAACTCAATAAATTTAGAGGGACTTCCGAGTGCTCAAAATTGCCAGAATAGCTTTTTGCTTGAGTCACAATCAAGCAAAACAAGTACCTGTGGTGCAGCTCCAGGCCAGCAATCATCAACCTAGCCATTTTTCAACTCAACTTAGGCTGGAGTAATACCATTTTTGCCCAGCCCTCTCCATGGCCAGAACGGATAAACACTACAAACAAAGACACAAAACATGGAAGTGTGTTTCCAGCTCCAGCTCTTTGTGTTTCCCTAAAATATGGAACATGGAAATGAGTTCCTATGTGGCAGACAAGCTTTTCCAGGATTTGTGTGCGGCTGTCCAATACTCCCCCTCAAAACATTGACTAACACTCCCCCTCAAGTTGGTGCAAAGATATCACGCATGTCCAACTTGTCAAGTGAGTTATAAAAAACTTTACTTGATACAACCTTTGTCAGAATGTCAGCAAGTTGGTTTTCGGAGTTTACAAACAAACACTTAATTATACAACTTTCCAGTTTCTCTTTGATGAATTGTCGGTCGACTTCCACATGTTTGGTCTTTGCTTCGTACTCCTCCAAGTGACTAAGTTGCCACCCACAAATGGAAAATATCCAGAAGTAGAACGTTTATCTATGATGGATCCTGCCCAATCAACATTTGTGCATCCTTCTATGTCCATGTGTGTATGTTTGGAGAACATCAACCCTTTTACAGGGGCAGTCTTCAAGTACCTCATAGTCCGTGTTACTCCATTCATGTGTGCCTCACTTGGTTGATGCATAAACTGACTTACCATACTCACAACATAAGCTATGTCGGGCGCGTGTGTGACAGATAGAGTCAGTCGCCCAACTAATCTTTGATACCTTTCTTTATCAGTAGGTACTTGATTTGGATACATCCCTAACTTGTGGTTCTGCTTAATAGGTGTGTCAGCTGCCTTGCAATCTAGCATTCCAGTTTCTATTAACAAATCTAACATATATTTTCGTTGGGATAGAAATATGCCATATTTTGATCTAGCAACTTCTATGCCAAGAAAATATTGTAACTCACCTAATTCTTTCATCTCAAATTCACTAGCAAGGAGCTTCTGGAGATTCTTCATTTCTTCATTGTCACTACCGGTAACCACCATGTCATCAACATAGATGATAAGGGCCGTAAGTTTGTCACCGTGACGCTTTAAGAATAATGTGTGATCCGAGTTGCTTTGAGTGTACCCGAAGCGCTTCATGGAATCGGTGAATCTTCCATACCAGGCTTGTGGTGACTGTTTTAGCCCATATAATGATTTTCTCAACTTGCATACCTGTTGGGACCAGATATCATGGGGATCCTTGGTGGTGGATCCATATACACCTCTTATTGCAAATCCCCATGAAGAAATGCATTCTTTACATTATACTGGAGGTAGTGGCCAGTCAAGATTCGCAGCCAATGACATGAGAACACGTACAGTGTTGATCTTGGCAACATGTGCAAATGTCTCCTGGTAATCAATTCCATATATTTGTGTATACCCTTTGGCCACTAATTGAGCTTTGTATCGGTTTATGGATCCATCAACTTTGTATTTAACGGTGTATATTCACCGACATCCAACTGGTTTCTTCCCTTGTGGTAAAGGAATCATTTCCCATGTAGCATTCTTTTTAGAGCTTCCATTTGGAATCTATTACAGCATCTTGCCACTTATTTGGAACATATACAGTAGATAATTGATTGACAAAGGATGCATATGACTTTGACAATCTCTGAGTTGACACATGGTTATTAATGGGGTATTTCGATTTGGCAGTAAGGTCATAACAATATTGAGGTTTAGGTTTTCCTCTAGTGGTCCTAGGTGGGAGAGTATATGGTGCAATATTAGGTGGTTCGAAAAATACCTCAAGTGTTTCTTCATCAAAAGACTATTGGTCTGATGGTAGGGCAAGAGGAGTTGTATTTTGTAGTTGATCATTGCAGACATTTGGATTGTTTCCTTCGGGGTCTTCATCTCGAATAAGAACGACATTTCTTCAGGACATTCATTGTTGTCCAAGAAAACACCCTCAAGATCACTGGAGCAAAGCGACCGGTTGTTAGGTTCTAGACGACCGGTCGTTTTGGGACAACTTGTATTTTCGTCGTCGTTGGAGCAAAGCGACCAGTCATTTTTGGACAAGTTGCTTGGCAACCAGTTGCTTTTGGGCAGATTATCTGGCCGCGACCGGTCGCTTCATGGCAGTCTTGAATTTTTTCATCCTTCTCTTCACTCCTCTCCCCCTGAAAAGAAGGGAGCGTGAAAGCTTCAAAGTAGGACAAATCGTCATGGAATGTGGCATCCATGGTGACAAAGAGCTTGTGAGTGGGAGGATGGTAACATTTGTATCCCTTTTGATTTTATCCATACCCAACGAACACACATCGAAGGGCACAAGGATCCAACTTATTCCTTTGATGAGAAGGAACATGAGCATATACAACACAATCAAAGATGCGAGGAGACAACTTGAGGACGGTAGGAAGAGAGACGTAACGAGCCAAGGTGTCGAGTGGAGTCTGAAAATCCAAAACACTACTAGGCACCCGATTAATTACATAAACTGGAGAGAGAAGAGCATGTCCCCATAAGTAGTGAGGGACCGATTTATCCAACATGTATGCACGAGTAACCTCAAGTAATTGTCGATTCTTTCGTTCGGCGACACCATTTTGTTGCGGAGTAAAAGAGGTGGGGGTTTGATGAATGATGTCGTGGTCCCGAATGAATTGAGTTAAGACATTGTTCACATATTCCCCCCCATTATTTGGATCGGAATACTTTGATGGAGGCTTGGAATTGTGTGGTAATTGTTGCATTCCTAAAAGGACACAAATTAATGTGCAAACAACCAATTAAAAATACCCGCAAGTGCACGAATCTAATGAAGTATAGATTATGTAAGTACGGGTTCGATCCCACGAAGAACTTGTCGGTTTCCTATAAGTTCTAATTTGAGTACGTAAAGAACACTAATTTTACACAACACACAAACACAATACAAATTGGAAACTAAAAATGAAGTAAGGAAGATAAAAGAAATGAAACAACACAAGAAAACAAAGAAAAACACAAACAGCACTTTCTATCACCCTTTTATCACCTATTTATCACCCATAAACAGTGCTGTGAACAGTGAAAATCTCGTTTTTTGGGCAGAGTTGTTTTCTCTGTTTTTCAGTTTCGACCTCTGTCCAGTTTTTGACCTATAACTTTCCAACCGTTTATCCAAAATTCACGTTCTTTATACGGTTGGAATCAGAACAGAAAATGCAAGAACACAACGCGGACCAAAAGTCTAAAACAATTACGGAAACAAACAAAATTCAGTGACAAAGACACAAAACGTGTCAAACACGCAACTCACACACACATTGGGGGGGGGGTTTGATTTGGTTCAAGTGACCTATTTCTATTGCATGAAAGTAAATGGACTTTGAATTTAAATGTGAATGGCAGAGATGAATTATCAAAATGTGAAATTAAAATGTAACAAACACTAGGGTTTCGAATCCACCCTAAACAATTCTACCCATGTTCATGGATACTCAAGTGATGAACTCTAAATGTATTGATGAAGATGTTCGCAATCAAGACCATGGGTCGTGGCTCAAGACGCATTGATTCTCTCTAATATACGTAAAGTGCATGGTTCGTGCTACAATACTTGTGCCCTCCTCATAACCGAACCTAGGTATGGTTCGTACTTCAATTCCAATTGCAAGGAAAACCCATTAAGTTCAAAGAGAATATGAACATCACAAGAACCCTAATAGCATGGTGTTTACATTAGGTATTCAAGAAACTAATTCACATGGATGGTTCTTACTCCATCCATCTATTGCTTAGGAAAACATGAAGATACACATAATCCCAACAACCTCAAGAAGCATGCTTTCAAAGGTAATCAATCAAGGAAAACACACATCAAGGATAGATTAATTTGGTGAATTGGAATTCATCAATTGTTGTCAAGAAACCAATTCACATGATGCTCACTTAAACAAGTTCAATCATTTGTTGCTAATTAGAAATTGTGTTCTTGGTTATCTTACACAACTTCTCAACTTTAGCTACATGCATACAACCTAAGGTGATTAAGCAAAGGAAGCAAACACATATCATAAAATTCAATTAGTGAATGGGGTTCATCAACAACATCTAGAAATTCATACACTCAAGCATCAAAACAATAAGGTAATCATGTTTAGGGCTTCAACCTAAGCCCTAGCTATGGAGTTTAGTTCCTCATAATCATTTCAAATACAAATTCGAAATATAACTAGAAGGAGTTTACAGATTTGGAAATGATGAAAGCTTGAAGTCTTCAATGGTGGAAGTCTTCTCCTTTCTTCCTTGGCTGCACCTCCTTCTCCTTCCTTGCTCTTAGCTCCAAAATCTGCTCCCAAGTTGTAGAATGATGGAATGACTTCATTTCCCACGTTCAAAAGGCTCCCACTTCAGATTGCAATTTGACTTCTCCTCCCTCTCTCCTCCTTTCCAGCTCTTACCTTTTAATATAAAACTACCACATTTGATAAAGCCTTAGCCCATTGTCCCCTTGCCATTATGAAGCATTGACTCACAAAGATGCCAAATACTTCAGAAAATATCTCTTTTACTAAGGTGAATTCTTGTTACCAAGTGTTATGGTAACAAGAAGAATCAAGTGACACATTGGAGGTAAAAGCTGGACAATTCCGGATTTCCAGAGCTGTGGTAACATGCTGGATTGGTTGGATAGGCAATACTTGTCCAATGGAGCTCAAATTTGGATATGTTGTAGTTAACATCCATTGGAACAAGTCTCATGAAGATCATGACCTCATCCGAGCACCAGAGCATGTTGATCCCAGGCCAAGAAGTTGACCTACGAAAATGAACAAAAACAGAATTTATAACTAATAATGCACTTTTAGCTCATTTTCATTCCAACCAAGGTAAAATCTAAGAAAACACAAAAAGGAAGTAAAAAGCTATAAAATGTCAAGAACTAGCTCAAAATAATAGGTGAATAACATGAAAAATCATGTGTAAAAATGAACCGAACAGTAATCATAGCATGCAATTCACGAATTGTAGCGGAAACATCACTTTTATGAGCTAGTAAGTATACCCAAGTCATGCGAGTGCAGTCATCAATAAATGTAACAAACCATCTCTTGCCATTGGAAGAGACTTTCGCAGGACCCCAAACATCAGAGTGAACCAATTCAAAAGGAAATTCCGTTTTATTAGCACTTAAGGGAAAAACGGTTCAATGGCTTTTGACCAATACACAGGTTTTCACACCGAAACTAAAGATTATCTAAACCATGGAACAAAGACGGAAACAAATATTGAAGATAGCCAAAGGATGGAAGTCCTAGGCGACGATGCCAAAGCCAAATCTGTCGTTGATTGCGAGCTTGTGAGCTGAGACCATGAGTATGAGCTACCCTTAGTGGTGAAGAGACCGTCAAGGAATACAACCCCCCTCTCCGTTTATCATGCCTAATCGTCACGTGAGTCGTGAGGTCCTAAAAAATACAATGGGAAGGATAGAATGTGGCATAACAATTAGGTGAGTTAAGCAACGTCCCAACAGACAACAAATGGCAATTAATAGAGGGAACAAGTAGTGTATGAGGTAAAGATAAGGAAGGGGAAAGTGATATAGTTCCTTCTCCAGGAGCATTAGAAAGAACCCCATTGGCACTAGTGATGTAAGGATGATGAGACTTGGGAGATAATGTGGAGAAAATAGTGGAGTCAAAAGTCATATGATCAGTGGCACCAGTGTCAATTATCCATGTAGTGGGTCGTGTAATTGATGAGGTAGAAGATTGAGAAGCATCAGGAGTCATGACACATGCTACCTTGGGTGTTCGGTTGCGGGTCTTGAGAGCATCCAACCACTCAGGATAACCATGAAGCTTAAAGCACTTCTCAATAAGATGATTACCACCACAATGAGTGCACTTCTGAGTTCCCTTCATATCATCAGTTTTGGGACCACAAGGGGGCAGTCCGGAGGACATACGGTTGGGTGCCCGGGAGGGCTTGACTACCATGGCACTTCCACTGCCTAGCATGGAGGATTGTCGATTATCTTCCTCTACCACAAGTGCATAAGCTTCAATGACAAGTGGGAGTGGGTTCATAGCAAGAATCCGACTAAGAACAGAATCAAAGTTGGCATCGAGTCCTCCCAAAAAATCGTACACACGCTCAACATCAGGTGCTTGTTAGTGAAGGGCCATATCATTTAGATTGGTGTGTTTGCAGGGACGGAGGCTGTCGATTTCCTGCCATATTAAGTGTAATTTTTCATAGAAAACATTCACAGGTTCACCATTTTGAGAGGTGGTAACGGACTGACGACGGAGTTGGTATAGCTTGGAGCTATTCTGAGTAACAGTATATGTCTTCCGAGTTGCGTCCCATACCGCATAAACCGTTGAGCAATGATCAAATAAGGCACGTGCATTCTTGGTCATGGAGTTAAGGAGCCATAACTGCACCAAACAGTTGTCTTCATCCCAAGCTTCATAGCTAGGGTCATCAATGGCAGGGGCAATTTTTTTTCCATTGATGAAACCTGCCATACGACGAGCAGTTGATGGCCAAGCGAACACTACGAGACCATGCAGGATAGTTGGACCCATCCAACTTATCTGGAGTAATTTGAGAGGAGTAGTCATGAGAAGAACGGGGTGATGGAGTTGGGGAGTTGAGGAGTTGGTCTTGGTGGAGTCGGCCGTGGAGTTGGTTGAGTCGTTGGTGTCACCCATGAGGTAAATAGGTAAAGAGATGTAGCGGAAGATAGCTTAGAACTTCAGCAAACAAGAGCCAAAAAGGCTTGTGATCAAAGCCAATTTTGAGGCAAGGCAAAGTATGAGATAGGAACAAGGTTATAACAACAAAGTATTGGGCAAAGGTAAGTAGAGATTAAGCAAGAACAAGGTTATGCAGAGACAACCAAAATCGATTGCTCTGATACAATGCCAAAGATAGTGTAATGAGAGTGTAATAAAGGAGGTTTTACAACTTCTCAATTCAGTTCTAGTTTTATTACTGAACTGTGAATATATATACAAGTATAGAGAGCTAGCTATCCGTTAGTTACATAGTTACAGACAAAAACACTACAAACAAAGACACAAAACATGGAAGTGTGTTTCCAGCTCCAACTCTTTGTGTTTCCCTAAAACATGGAACATGGAAATGGGTTCCTATGCGGCAGACAAGCTTTTCCAGGATTTGTGTGTGGCTGTCCAATACTCCCCCTCAAAACATTGACTAACATGCTATGCCTAGTTTTTATTTATTTTAATATTATTATTGTTTGTATGAGGAGATGAATTATAGAACCTTCACTTTTCCCAGATAATTGATGCTCGAATTGTTGAATACGAGTTAAACTACGCACCATCTCAAGCCTACTCTACTGGGAAAATCTACTTTAAAAGTGGTAAACAAAAAGTGGTTCCATTTTTTAACTTTGAACAACCGGAAGAAGCCAAAAACATATTTTTCACTACTTCCACATTGCATCATGAGCGAGTCTTGGAAGCCTGCTTCGTTACATATTTTAAACCACAAACTTTCTGGATTCTTTGCTATGAATGGTTCCATAATCTTCTAGGTGAGAATGATGTTGTAGCACCAGTGAGAATTGGCAATTCTCATGAACTATTGCATTGTTGGCACAAGAATATTAGGTAGCACTTATTCACTTCATTTTTTTTCTCAAATATGTATTATATTAAAATTAATATTGATAATCTATATATATAAAGCAAAAGGTAGAGAATGGTGAAACATTCAAAATACCAAAAAATGCCCTTGGTTAATGCAAACATTAAGAATTGAAATTATTAATTAAATGAGGATAATATGGTAAATTCACACTTTTTCATATTTAAAAAAATTAAAATTAAAAGCAAAATCAGATAATTGATCCTATTTTTATGGAAAATAACTACCCATTTTTTCTTTTCTTAATTCTAAAAACTAAAACTAAAAATAGAAAACCAATTGACACACGCGTGAGTGTGTGGCAAGGGGCTAGTATTTTTTAATGAGAAACTTGTAAATCATCCCTTTCTTCAGACTCTAGCTGAAAGAATGTTGCGTCTTCATGACGTATGGGAATACTTGACATTGAGTGAGAAGCGCATGAAGAAATTTGAGAATATATAATATGGTATTGAATTCCAACAATACAAATTTTGGAATAATCTTGATATGGTTCCTACCTTCCAAAAATTTATATGTACAAGGATAGCAAATACAATGGTGAGAACATATTAGTGTTGTAAAATTGGCTCACAATTAGTATGCAGGTGAAGCTGGAGGCGAACGGTCGCTAGGAAGGAGCGACCGGTCGTTTTGAAGCAGAGTTGAAGAAGTTGGAAGTTTCAGCAAGCAACCGATCACCAAGTAGTAGCGACCGGTCGCGGGAAGGTGTCTTCACATATGTTTGTTCCCTACCAAATCCCTCGAGCCTCCAAAGAGTTTTATGGGTTCTAGGAAGTCTAGCAAGGTGCTGGAAAAGCTGGAACACCATTGAATGATGTTTGTTGACTTGTTTCAAGGAGTACCTACCCTTTGGTTCGAGATAGGGTGGCTGAGTGTGTAGCCATTAATGACTAGCCTTTGGTCTGTCCAACCTGTGGTCCATGTCAGGTAATCAAGGGGAGAACGTGGGAGAAAAGGATGAAGCCTTCTCCTAGGTCCAAAGGCTTGAGTATTAAAGGGAAGAGAAAGCAAGACAGAGAATGTGTGTGGTTAAACTCACCAAGAGAGTGGTTAAGTTCATCAAGAGTGGTGAAAACCATCAAGGGAGGAAGAGAGAGAGCAATCAGCTCAAGTTAGGAGTTTAGTTGGAGTCTTGAAAGTCTAGACACTAAGGAGGGAAAACACCAAGTGTGAGAGAGTGTACACAAGTGCATCAAAGTGTTGAGCAAAGGGTGAGAGAGAAAAGAGAGCTTGGGGTGAGATAGAGTTCAATGGGGTTTCTTTGTAAACCAAGGTTGTAACTTATTCTTTCATTAGTGAATTTCTCAAAGGGATCACCAAGAGGATGTTGGCAATTGCTAAACCTCTATAAATACTTGTGTCACTTTCTGCTTGGTTGTTTTCTCAAGTGTGTGTGTGTGATTCATCCATTGTTGTGTTTGTCACAAAGTCCATCAACAACAAGATCTTAGTAGAAGTGTGAAAGCATTAATTTCACAACAAGTGGTATCGGAGCTGTGTTTGAGCAGCAGGTGCTAGTGTGTTGAAGATGGCAAGTGACAAGGAAGCTGAAGGTGGAAGAGTTCTTTGCAATAGAGGCAACCACAATCTGTCAGCATGAAGGTGGAGTTGAAGCCTTTCACAGGGAAGGAGAACTTCACGTTATGGCAAAGGAGGATGAAGTCAGCCCTTACACAGCAAAATCTCAGTGTTATCTTGGGTGGCAAAGAGAAGAAGCCAACAACCATGACAGACGCGGAGTGGGGTGTTTTAGACGAGTTGGCTAGAGGAGCCATCGAGAACTACATCGCAGATGAGGTGCTCATCAACGTGATGCAAGACATAGTGAAGCAAACATTTGAGAAGCTCAAAGAGATGTTTGCAGGGAAGTCGCTGTCCAACAAGCTCTTCCTCAAGGAGAAACTCCTAAATCTTCGGATGGAGGAGGAAGAGTAATCTAATGGAGTATTTGAGCAGCTTCAATAGATGTGTTGCTAATTTGCAGAGAATGGAAGTTAATTATAGTACAGAGGATAAGGCTCTTATGTTTCCAACATCCTTACCTCCATTCTATAAGCACTTTCTGACTACGCTGTTGTTCGAGAAGAGTACTTTGAATTTTGAGGAAGTGGTGCAAGATGTGATGACACATCACAGGATGTCCCAATGTTCGGAGGAGAACTCTCAAGATGCGGGTCTATTCGCAGGGAACTGTTCAAGCAAGCGTGAAGGCAAGAAAAGCAACAGAAGGAATGCTAAGTCCAAGTACAATGAAAGCTGCTTCGAGTGTGGGTCTAGGACCATTGGAAGGAGAAGTAGAAGAAGATGAAGAAAGCCGAAAGTTCAACCAACATGTGTGATGAAGACACAAGTGATGAACTTTTGACGGTTACGGAGGATAGTAATGGGGAAGTCATGACAAGTTCTTCGGGTAAGAGTTCTACTTCAAGTTGGATATTAGATTCCGGGTGCTCATATCATGTGTGTGCAAATAAGTTAATGTTTGACACATATGAGGCTAAGAAGGCATGCAAGATTATGTTGGGAGACAAAACTACATGTGAAGTTTTGGCCATAGGGACTGTGAAGATCAAGTTGCAAGATGGTGAAGTTTGGAGTCTTAGTGAGGTAAGGTTTGTACCTGCACTAAGAATGAATCTACTCTCTCTTGGCTCTTTGGATAGAGAAGGGTGTTCTTACAAGGCCGAAGGAGGGAAGCTCATAGTCATACAAGGTTCTGTTCTGGTTATGAGGGGGAAGATTTAACCAAACAACACATACAAGCTTTTGAGTGGTACATTTGCAGGATGTGCATAGAATTGTACCAAGGAAGAGCATGCAACATATCTTAATATCAAGGAGCCGGTTCAACATAATGCAACTACAGGTTTGCTCAAGGCAAGTTGGGCAAGGAACGTTAGTCAAGGTTGTGTGACTAATAGTTCATCATCAAAGGTGCTTGATTTCAAAGATGCAGAAGCTGTGGAGTCGAAGGAAAAGATCCACAAAGGTGAAGTCAAGACAAGGGTTGATGGGGAGGATGTTGTTAAAGAGAAGCTTCTTGCCAAGGTGGTCATGGAAGAGACTCCATTTGAGGTAGAGCTTGACACAAGGGCTGAAGAAGGAGGGCAATAACAACAAACTCACAAAGGAGTTCTACTTGAGGTGGAGTCATCATCAATTACAAGGTCCGAGCCCAAGGAATCCATCAAACTGTCCCTAGGTTTTGGATGGATGGACCAAGAAGTTCCAACCACGTTTCGGAGTACTATAGGGAGCATGAAGCGGGAAAGTTGGAGAGGTGCATTGATGAAAAGGGATATGTTCTTAAATCCAAGAGCAATGTTAGCTAAGTAGGGATTTATTGAACAAAGGATAGGTATGCGATTAGCATATCAAGGCATGTCCAAGATTCAAGGTTTCAAAAAGGCATGGAGTAAGGAATTTGGCATGGGGGATCTCTCTTCTGCAAAAGAGGTCCAGGTTACCCATGTTTAGAATTGGGTGGAGCACCTTCCACCAAAGGTGCATTGAGGCAAGAGGGTTATTGCCATGGTGTAGCTATTGGAAATTACTAGAACGATTTCTAAGAGGTTTGAAGAGGTTCTAGAGGTTAACAATATTTCACGGGTGATTAATGGTTCACCAAGGTAGAGATTGTTATAAAATTGGCTCACAATTAGTATGCAGGTGAAGCAGGAGGCGACCGGTCTCTAGGAAGGAGCGACCGGTCGTTTTGAAGCAGAGTTGAAGAAGTTGGAAGTCGTAGCAAGCGACGGGTCGCCAATAACGTGCGACCGGTCGCTGGTCTTTTCTGTGTTGATTTCTTCACGCATTTTTTCAAGGTGTCTTCACATATGTTTGTTCCCTACCAAATTCCTCAGCCTGGCACATGGGAAAATAGGGGGGAAAGTGAAGTCATTCTCTCAACTTAGGTTTTGTTTTCCCTCCTTATGGGAAAGTTTGGGAAAATGAGCCAACATTCAATGCACATTTTTCATGACCATTTTGTCCCCATTAACAATTTAGAATTACAATGTAGCATTAAATGCATTCTTTTTTTTATTTGATTTAATATAGGTATAATTGGAAAATTATACAAACTTTGTTTTCAATTCTTACTCAAAACAAACATGGGAAATGAAACAAAGTGAAATCTCCAAGTTACTTTCCCGGCATCACCAAACGTGGGAAAGAAATCTTCCATTTCCCATTTATGAGAAATGACATAGGAAATGATTTCCCCTTAAATCCATTATGTGAACCAAATAGGGCCTTGGAGTAGTCACTCCAAAAGTGGCTATCTAAATGAATTCATATAAGAGTGCTACTATTTCCACCCACCTGTCCTATTTTCTCACCCACCTTATCTTCCCACCCACCGTGTAAATTTGAAAAAACACAATCCTATCTTTCCACCCACCATTATTCCTAAAATACCCTTTGATTATAATATTAAGAGTCAATTCCATATTTTTGCTTGTTTTTATGTTTAGGTGTAATAAAATATTCATAGAATTTATAAAACTCAATAAAAAAAAAAGAAATTTTTTAAAACAAAAACCCATCCGCCCCAAGCAGCCACCCATTCCCCAACCCCAATCCCTAGCCCCACCCCACTGCCCAGATTCATCCCCAAAAACCCAAGCCTCGACACCACCGCCTCCGCGTCCTCCACTGACGAAGAATGGGCGACTGAGAAACTCCTGTGGATTTAATCAACTTCTTGATGCAAATCAGAGCTCTAAAGTAGGAATCTAAAATCAATTTCCTTTCAAGGTGGCCACAGGTATTTTAATTGTTTTAATTTTGCCCATATAATCATTAAAGCATTGGGCTTTGTTTAAAATACATGTTTGTTTTTGAGGAAGTGATTTGGAGGCAGCTGAAATTCTCATCAATGTTAACCACAAAGAACCATGTTGGTGGGTTTGGGTAACATAAGATATGATTTCGGGCAAAGTTGAGGAAATGAGTGGAATTGACAATGAAAGCTATGTTCTTGTCAATGGGTAAAGCTCAATTCCCCAATATTCATATGGTTCTTCCAGTTTCAAATCACGGAAGCACTCAATTCCCACAGAGAGAACAGGAGGAATGGATTGGGTTGGGGTAGAGGAAGAGGTGGGTGCTTGGGGAAGTGGGGGAGATGGCTGCCGTGCGGTGGAGGAAGAGGGAGAAGGGTGGGGTATGCGTGTTGTGAGGGAAGGGGTTTGATATTTGTTAATAATCTTTTTATTTTTTTTATAATTATTTTCTTTTGTTTTTTAATTGGTTTTAATGTTTTTCCCCTAAGCCCTTAGAAGTCATTTTATAAATGGGTAAATTGGTCTTTAAAATTTGCAAGATTAGGTGGGTGAGGATAGACATGGCAAAATCTCACACGACACGATAACACGACACGAATTCGCACGAAAAATTCAGTATTCGAGTTTGAGTTATCGTGTCGTGTTGTTATCGTGTTGACCCGTTAGCCACCCGTTAAGCTAACGGGTCGTTTCGATGTCCATTCGCGAATACACGAACCAACCCGTTAAGCGGGGATTGAGACAAGATGTCCCTACTAGATGGAACTCAACTTATACCATGCTTGAGAGTGCACTTTTCTATCGTCGTGCTTTTATTAATTTAGGATTGATTGATTCCAATTTTAGTAGTTGTCCTTCTCCTCAAGAGTGGATTAAAGTAGAGAAGATTTCCAAGTTTTTGGGGTACTTTTATGATGTTACATGCTTATTTTCTGGTACAAAGTACCCCACATCAAATTTATTCTTCCCTAAGGTGTTCATAATACAACACCAAATCAAGGCAGCCATGGAAGATAATGATGGTTTCATGAACAAGATGGGAACTAATATGAACATGAAGTTTGAGAAGTATTGGTCAGAAGTCAAGTTAATTCTTGCAATTGCAATTATTTTGGATCCTCGTTATAAGTTGCATTTTGTAGAGTGGGCTTATACCAAGCTTCATGGTAAGTATTCTGAAGAGTTCAAGTATGTTAGAGACACATTGACATCCCTTTTTGATGTGTACTCAGAAAATTTATCTCATCTTGTTACTTCGAATTATGGAATGAATGAGATGACTAGTCACACGGAAGATGGAGACACCATTTTTGAGGTAACCTAAACTTATTTTCTTTTTTATATTTATTGTTGCATATTATATATTACAATGATGCATAATTCTAATATTTGCATGTTTCATTTTGTATGATGTAGGATTTTGATAATAGTTACAAAAATGGTCCAAGTACAAGTAGGAAAAATGAATTGCATAAGTATTTGGATGAGGAAAGACTAGATAGAAAGCAAGACATAGATGTTCTTTCTTGGTGGCAAATGGAGCATTTTCATTATCCGATACTTTCAAATCTAGCTCGTGATGTGTTAACAATTCCTATTTCTACGGTTGCATGGGAATCCGCTTTTAGTATTGGTGGTAAAGTACTAGATCAATACCGTACTTTATTATTGCCAGAAATTGTTCAAGCTTTGTTGTGTACTCGAGATTGACTTTTTGGCAAATGAGGTAAATTTTATATAACTTAAAACTAGTGTTTTATTTTCTGTTTTTTTTCATTATGTGAATGTTTTGTAACTTTCGGATTTTCAATGCTTAGCTATGGAGGAAGAGAGTGCTAGTGTGGAAAACCTTACTGAAGATATCTTCAAACTTACTTGTCAAGATACTAGATCAGGACAAAGCTCCAATACTATCTCTCTTGAAGATTGATGAGAGGTATTGATGAGTAATTGATATTTTATCAATATAATATTTATCAATAATTGTTTTCTCATAGTTACTTTTTTTTTCTTCCAGGAAAATTGCAATGGTGAAATGTTGAAGTTTGGATCATCTTAATGGATTTTTTTTTGTGCGAATCTTCATGGATTACTTCATATTTGTTTTGCATTTTCCTTTTGTTATGATGGATCATGTTCATGGATGTATTATTTTGGATTAAATTCAAGAATATTAGCTTTTGTTGGAATGATTTTGATTTTTTGGGCATGTAAAAATATAGGTTTTTTAAATTTTTATTAAAAAAATTCATTTTCTTAACGGGTGAAACGGATCGTGTCGTGTGATTCGCAAATTAGAGCGGGTCGTGTTCTGTGTTTGATATTTCCCACCCGTTTTCTTTATTGTGTTTGTGTCTGTGTCAACCCGTTAAAAAAAACGGGTTGACACGAACATTACACAATACATGATATGATAACACGACATGAATACCATGTTTAGGTGAGGAAATAAGACAGGGTGAGTGGAAATTACAGCACTTTCATATAATTTGTCGAAAAATAAAGAAAGAATAGAAAACGGAAAAGGCCACGTGGTACGTGAGAAAGAAAATCCCACCCACCCGCAAAAACACGCCATCCTTCGTCAAACTCAAACCCTATCTCTCTTCCTCTTTAAATCCCATTCAATCTCATTCTATCTGTTTATTTTTCTCTCTCTTCGTTCTCATCCCGAAACCCTAACCCCCAAATTCACATGAAATCCAAACCCCAAAATCTCGTTGGGGTTTCAGTCTCAGAGGACACATACGTCCTTTGATGAATTGTTCGCCAACCATCCTCAAACCCTAGCCTCGTCTTTTGCCCTTTGCTTTCGATTGCGTATTCGTACGTATATTGGGACAGAGAGAAGGAGGGAGGAGGGATCGTCTGGCTATGGAGGGCTCTGTGGTGGAGGATCTCGGAGCCCCAGAGTCATGGGAGGTCGCCGGTTTGGACGAGGCCATGAACCGCCTTATGCTTTCCTCCAACAAAGACTCCAAGCCCCAAGACCTCAACGATGTCTCGCCTTTGGTTTCATCGGCTTCTGATGCTTCTGATAAGTTTTCCGAGGATGCCCTCAATCAAGTCGACCAATTCCTTCGCGAGGCCTTGCAAAACCCTAGGGAGCGCCTGTCAAGTAAGCTTCACCTAAGTATTAGGTAGTTTGATATATGTGTTTTTGTTCCTATAATTGCCTACACCGACCAAAAAAGTCACGTTCATGTTTTGACCGTCAGATTATTCTTAAGCTTCTTCAAAAGTGCAGGGGAAATTGAATCAAAATTAGGGTAATTTGGTTTAGTATGTTTGTCTTTGGATGGGTTGTATGCAACTGGTTTAGTATGTCATTTTCGTTGACCTTGAAATGTTCTCTCTATTGGAAGGTATGTCCTTTTATGGGGTGCATTATTCATGAATGAATAACAGAAATCAAGACACATGCAAAAGTAATAAGCTACTGGATGAACACTTCCATTCAAATTTTGAGCTGATATCGTTAGAGGGCTTTCGTACCTCCGGAAAGCAAGAAAGATGAAGATCACATGATATCGTTCGTTAGAGGGCTCTCTCTTATTATTTTTGGATGTTTTAATGTACATGCGCATCAAAACAGACTCAGGAGTTCCTTCAGTTTTCTATTTTTAGATTCTGTAGGGTGTAGTAGCTTTGACGGTCAGGGACGGAATTTACCTTACGTACAAAACTTAATTGCAAATCCGTAATTGATAATTCATAACACTGAATTGAAAATCCCTAATTTATACTTCATGAACCTTAAAAAATCCCCAAATTTCAGTAACAACAAATTGAGTAAAGAAAATTGTAAAATTCCACCAATAAAATAATTTTTTTGGCTAACATTCCACCAATAAAATATGACTCACCAAGAAAATTGAACATGTTAAAGGACTGATGCGTGAAGTGGGGTAGGCTGTACGGTAAACCCCAGGTCAGCCTATGGTTGGGTCCATCCCTGTTGACGGTGAAAGATTGTGACTACTGTTATACATTATCAAATTGCATTGCAGTATTTGACATGAATTTATGTGGAATAAGGGAGAAATGTGTGTACGTTCAGGGTTGAAGGATGGTTTGTTGTTGTGATAGAAATAAAATCTTGCACGCACCTGTAAAAAAATGTAAGGCTGGAACTGGCAAAAGGGAAATTCGTTCAACTCTCTATGCTAACTTCTAACAGTGTGGCCAATGAACTAGATGTAAACCTTCTTTCTTGGGATCTTTAGAAACAGTTAACTTATAAGTCCATATGTACGACATAACTGTTTCATGGATTTTTCAATGTAAAATATTAGTGTGTGCGCATCTAAAGATCTTCACCCCTCCCTCCTGGCTCTCGAGATTCTCCTGTTTTATGTTTGTCCAACAGTACACTTTCTACTAGTTGTACTAAACTATGGATGGAAAATGTTCCTTGATATTTTTAAATCATGATTAAGCTCAAGATGCAGAGTAAAGCCTGAATGTGATACACTATTTTACAAGAAACAAAAAAGATTTACCTAGAAGACGTTGTGATAATAATTGCCCCCTTCTTTTCTCTTTATACTTCTCGTCATCCTCATCATCCTCTTCATTCATTGCTATTTTATCATAGTTGCCGTCATGATATGTTTGGTTCATGCAGTCAGGATGTGCTGTCTTGTTTGGATTTATCTCTTCATAATAATGAACTTCATAGATATCTTCTTGTGCAGTTTTACGGATGGAGCAAGATGTTGAGAAGTTTATCCGTGATCCTATTCAGCAGCAGCTAGAGTTTCAGCAGTTGCCCACTTCTTATTTACGCTTGGCTGCACACCGTGTGGCTCAGCATTATTCACTTCAGTCAATGGTTTTATTAGATAATAATTTACCTGATGGCTCTGGTTCCAGAATTATTGTCCGTAAAACTTCTGACTGTCGACTCCCTCAGATTCGCCTTGCAGACATACCTGTTAGTTTACCATCAGAAGACGGTGGTGTTACTAAGGTTGCAATAAAACAGAGGCCACAGAAACGGTCACAGACTGCCAACAATGCAAATTCAAATTCGGCAAAAGCAAACAGTTCCAAAACTGTTGAAGAACGGAAAGAAGAGTATAACAGGGCTCGCGCACGAATATTTAATTCGAGTATTAATATGAGTGGCAGTTCAAGTGGGAAATCAGAAAGTGAACCAAGACTGCAGGATACTCCACAACACGTTCCTTTGGTGATGCCAAAGGTGGAAGATAAGTCAAGTATTTCTGATTTACATTCTGGTAGGGGTTTAATTGAGTCCTCAACAAGTAGCAGTAGAACAGCTAGAAGTAGGCCAGAGAAGGAGCCAGTTGGGCGGTACAAACCAAATAATAGGGTAGCTATATTTAGGGATCGTGAGATTGATCGGAAGGACCCTGATTATGACCGGAGCTATGACAGGTATGGTATACATTGTCTGTATTTGCTTTTTTCGCCTCCCAGTTGTTTCTTTGGAAGGGGTCATGGCAGGAACATTGTTATTTTTTTTCCTTGGGAAGGAGATAATTTCTGTTTAATCTAAGAAAATTGTTTGGAGTCAAGATCTTGTCTCATAATTGTTTTTGCAGTCGGGTGGCCCCATTCAGTTTTCTATTTACTTAAGCTAATGTCTTTCTCTTTGTTTGACATGGTTTTCTCCTTGTTTTTGTGGTAAACAAAAGAAAATAAGATAATATGATAACCTTATCTATGCAAAAAATAATTTCTTACCAACATTGTAATTGTTGTTAGTATTGAAGCCTGTCCTTTCATCCATATGGTGACCATGAATTTTGTCTTTGGAGGCAAACTCTTGTTTCCTAATTTTTATTGTGGTCAGGTGGTCCAGTTAAGTTTTTCTGTTTACTTAAGCTACCGCCTTTCTTTTCTTTTAACATGATTTTCTTGTTTAAAAAAAAATATATAATGAGATTATCTTATCTATTCATGGAAAATTGGTTCCTTATGAACATCGTTATTGTTGTCAGTATTGAAGTCTGTCCTTTCATCCATAGGGTGACCTCTGTTGTTTGTGGACAATCTGCCACTACATGTTTCAAACTCCTAAATATGCTTTCTGATATTTCCCCTTTGTACTTTTTTTATCCATCTCTACCCATAATAATAATGAATGCTATAATTGATAGAAGCCAACAAAGTAAGAACTTAAGGGTAGAATGTTGTTGTCTATCAAGTTTTCCATGTAGCCCAGACCAGAAAATTGTTCTGGAGCATGCATTGTTGTATAGCTCCAAGTGTACTTAGTTTTGTTATTTTATAGTTAGCTAAAGTTTTATGGTCTATGGTGGATCAGGATGAGAATGAATCTGGTAATAAAATATTTTTTCAGGTACATGCAAAGATTTGATCCTGGGTTTGGATTCACTGGTGGACCGTATACCATCCAGCCTATGTATACACCTGCATTGAACTACAACACCGAATTTCCTCAACTTGGTGCTGCTCATAGGCCCCAGATTTCTACTGAACATCAGCCTCGTCCTCTTCCACAACACCTACCTGGGCCTTGGGTTGCCCCATCAGTCCCTGCAGGAATTGGTTATGGTCATCCAGAGACTATAATCACACCATTTAATGCGAATCATGTTGGTGCGCGATCTACATCTGGCATATATCTGCATTCATCCCAGTATCCTTGTCAGCGCCTTGGAATGCCCTTTCTCCATCCTCATGAACACATTCACCAACCTTTTTCACAGGTGTGGCGATTTAACAGCTATCTTCTCTAGTGTTTTAGTAATCTTGTTAATTTTTTGTTGAAGATGTAATCTCTTTTTTTTGTAAATGCGGAATGTGAGACTTCTGATCACTTTTTCTCGAGGAAGGGGGACCATATCCTTTTTTTCTTTTAAATGTTTTGAACTTCATTGTATAGTGCTAATGGATTCCTTTTGTGGTCTTTACCTCGAATTTCAGTCCATTTTATGATATTTTTAATACCACCTGGCTAATTATCACCCATTGAAGTAGCCTCAGCCTTATCATCAAGTATTTTTTTTTTTTCCTTTCTAAAATCCTAGTGTACGAAAAGAAAAAGATGTTTTTTAAATTGCTTCCCTTGAATAACCTTTGGCATAAAACTGATGATGTGTTCTATTAATTTTAAATATTTTTTTTTTCTCCTCCTAATCTTGGAAAATAGTCATCTAAAGTAGAACCACAGATATGCATATTAAATTGCAATTTCAGTGCAGTGATTCTAATATAAAAAACCCTGTTGATGAATAAAAAATTGTGGAGAGTTTTTATTTATTCGTAAAATGCTTCTTAAGTAGCAGGTTCCACATGTTTTGACTGCTTGTAATATGATGCTTGTTTTTCTACAGTCTCATCAACAGCAACCTGATGCAAGTTTTGGGTTAGCCCGGCCCCGGTGAGGGGCAGGGGCCGTGCCTGCACCCTGCCTGCTCAGAGTTGAGCATAAAGTGTGATGGGCTGTGAGAGCCGCACATATTTCAGTTGGCAGGAGTGCAGGCATAGAGAACCAAGGTGGGCTTGAGTGGATGAATCAATTCTATGGACACCTGCACCATCCATTCCCCCCTTCCTTGGTTGCAATGGAAGCTTCTCCCATCCATGATGAATGATGAAGAAGCTCCACGTTTCTGGAAATATATCTAAATCAGCTCTTTTGAGAGCTTTGTTTACCCCATATGATGACGAAGATGATGATCTAGAAGAATTTTAACAGAGCTGGGAAAGTATGTGCTCTGCTTGGATGAAGGTATGCTCTCAGGACACGCATGAGTGCATGTATATATGGACACACAAATACAAACACAAACACAACACAAACACACATTCACACGCTCATCCACCACCCAGAATGGTGTTTTATTGAAGATCCAACTTGAACACTTGCATCATCTTATGAAAAAACTTGAATACTTGCACCGACGATGAGATGCACAGTAGGTGACAGTGGATAGGATGATCTGATCTCGCAGTTGATATGCCAGTTTCCAACTTCTCCTTGGATAGACTTTTGTGTATATATTCATTAAATAGAAGCATGAACAAATCGCTTTGGATTTTGTTTTGCAGGCTTTCGTAGTTTGTTTAGAGAGTAAGCAGAACAATGAAGAGCCAGAGGGAGTGCGAATAGGAAGATAAAGCTATTTGTATGCCTTTGGGAGCTTTTGGTCTGCATCCAGGTTGTTCTGACAAAAGATCTTATAGTTTACTTTTAAAGCTTTACTAGAACAATCTGCAGAAAAAAATAAAAAAAAAGTCATTCTGCATCATGTATCATATAACACTTTGGTCTGCATTTATTTATTTTTATGACCACCTTTGTTTTATTTGAATGCGATAATTATCTGTTGTAGCAATTCTAAAACCCTCGCTAGGTCTGGGTCGTTAAATTGTGTGCACTCTAGACATGTTATTTTTCAGGCTGCATTCAATGATATCGCATGAATCTAAAAAGTTTTTGGTTGTGACTACCTATATTTTTTCATTTTGGTGTGGTGTTCTTTGCCAGACAAGTATTTCGGGTTTGGACACTAGATGCGCCCGAGAAAGTAGGTCAGAATTCACTATTGGGTGTAGCTACAGGGGCTTGTAAGATGTTTGTCAAAAGAAGGTTGCTTTATTTCCCGTATGCAAGCTCACTGCTCTGTTTCTTGGTCGAAAGCGCACTGCTCTCTTAAGAGTCGCTAATGGTGCTTTTACAATACTTTTTTCCAAAGCTTGTAGTAGCAGATGTTTTGAAATCTAGATGCGAATCACATGTTTATCAAAAATGGAATCTATCAAAAATGGAATCATTAGCCGGTGCACCTGACATGGCATTTCCACGATTAAATAATATTTCATTCTGGTTGTTGCCACCAAGTCTCTTGCTCCTATTAAGCTCTCCGTCGTATGAAGGGAAATCCCAATCACAGATTTTTCATCTATATGCGCATGCAAAATGAAACTTCAGATTGTAGGCTGATTTGGATGCAATGAAAATTTTTCATTACTCCAAAAAAAGCCATCGAGTGAGTCCCCTACCTTTGATCGAGCTAGTTTAATCTTCCTCTCCCAAACGGTCAAGTAACTTTCACCCGCACTAGCAGTGCACCCCTCCAATTATTTGGCTGAGGCTGTTCTGACTGCCGTATCTTTTTATCGAATACCTTCCTCTGTCATCTCTGGTCTGTCTCTATTTGAGGGAAGATTGTCTACCCTGCCTGGACGGGTCCCCCTGCATCATCAGATGAGGGACACGCTTCTCCGCTGACCTAAATATGTTACAGGCTTAAGAAAGACGAAATAAGAGCATGCTATTGAAGACGTTGCAACATATGTCGGGGGAGGCCTCCGTTGATTGTGTACAAACAAAATACGAGTCCAAGGGCAGGGTAAAGCATTAGTTTGTAGTTTAAAATTCATACACCCCACAAGTTGAGATTTACTAAAATTCAAGTAATTGGTCATGTTTAAACTACAAACTAATGCACTACAAAATCAATGAATACGGACTTTAAGAAAGTGCTGAAATTTCAGTAACACAATTGAGTGGTCAAACAATATTGGATTCAAGTGATTTTTTTTTATAGAGATGATCTTTGAATGATTATCTTAAACATGGACGGTTTGGATTAGTGAAATACAATGTTGAGTGGGCTCTACAAGGGTGTTCCTCAAATAAGCTAATTTAAAAGATCTCTCAATGAAAATTATATATATATATATATATATATATATATATATATATATATCAGAAGCCATGTGTTTGATAATACAAATGATTAAGGGGTCTGATTAACAAAAGTATATTATTAAATGGCCGAGTACTAGCAGGATTAGACATAATCCAATTCAACTTCCCAATCTTTCGGTGGAATTCATAATCCTAAGCCTAGTAGGATTAGACATTATTCAATCCAAGTAGCTTTTAAGCCACTAAACATTTGACTAGGAAGCCATATAATCCAGCTCGCCATATGGGTAATTCTTTCCTTAGGTAGTCACTCCGCAACACGTGCATAAGCATGGTGTTGAGGCTGCATCGTTGTCATGCGTGTTTGTTTGTTTTGTTTTCATTGTCTTAGACCATGTCTTCCATTGTTTTTAGTTCTCACATTTTTCTCCTCCTTGTCCCTCAAGGAACTTCCTATAAACAAGTCATCCTCACGTGCAATGCTCACCCTTACGTGCAATGCTCACCTCTTCTACGTGAAAAAATCCAACAACTTTATCAAAGGTACTCTTTCAAGTTCCAAAACATGAAAAGGGCAGACAAAGGGGCTTTGCAGATGGGTGTTTCTTGTTTTCAAGTCGGTATAGTTTCCCGGGTGCTTGTTTTGTTCCCTATATGCGAAGATGTAGTATTTATATGTCCAATTGAAATTAAGTTCCTCACTCTGTTTCTCCAGCAACATTATTTCATTTAATCCAACAATTTGGTATGGAGAAGCTGAACTCGCAGATACATTTGCAAAACTGTTATATAATCCGACAAAATGAAATGCTAAGGAAGAAAGCTCAAGTGCTCAACCAGGAGAACCAGGCTTTGTTATCTGAGCTGAAGCAAAAACTCTCCATGGCCGACACAAAGCTAAGAGGTAGTCCTGACATTGATGTTAGTTCTGCTTCCTCCTCGGATTCCATCAATTCCAGTAAACCGTAATTGAACAGATGCAACCTCCATGTGCCCAAACTGTCTTGCTAGACTTTCGCTTCAACGAAGTTCTTGTTACCTTTCAACCAGGAAAAAAAAAAGTTAATTGTTCTTGCCAAAATCTAGCCTTGAACAAATTTTCCTTTTTGCAGGGAAAAACTATGTGATGAATAATAAGATTCTTGAATGTAAGGAATTATTTAAAATCACTCTCTCTCTCTCTCTCTCTCTCTCTCACACACACACACACACACACACACACATAATGAATACTAAATTCAGACAAGGCTATGAAGGCAACTTACGAATCTACATTCAGCTTCTTGTCTATGCTTGAGAAAGTTTGGTAGAATGCTTTGAAGTGCTTGTAAGCGATGTCTATATCTTCCTTCCCACATATCTCTCTAACACTGCAGTTAACGATAGAAGTAAAGAAAGGCAACAGTGATGATTCATTTCAACATACCAGGTTGGAGAGAACAGCATTGTATCAGAGAGTAACAAAAAATGAATGGCAATCCTTTTTATTCATTATTTTTAATGTTTCTTTTCCTTTTTCTTTTCCCAAAAAGCAGTTCCGACAGGAAGAATTAAGCCAATTGATTCTCTCACAAGATCAATTGACTCTCTTCTTAAAATGTGAATCAATAGAATCACAATATCACAACATGGCAATGCTTTCTTTATCATTTTCCTCTCTTTTTACTCAAACAATATCCTGTCTTCTTCCTAACATCTTCTCATTGTAAAACAAATTTTCAGCTCATCAGAATAACAGCCACAAAAAAAAGAATCAAATACTTAATGCAGTGAACAAGGTTACCTGCCACTAGAAAACCAAGAGCATGAAAAAGCAGAAATTGGAAAAAATAAAAAATAAAAAAAACAAGATCCAGTAGAATGCGTAGACAAATTAACCCAAAAATTGCATGGCCTTGACAGCTTTTCTCCTAGGATATTTAGAGATGAAAGACTCTACAAGGTGTATTCAGTTGGCTGCATATCCTTCTAACGCAGGACTAGTTTGTGTGTGCGCAGCTACTAACACTAATATGTCGCATTCTCTAGAAAGAAATAATTATTACTCCTCTAGGTATACATCCATAAGGATTATCTGAAATTTTAAAATTCAGACATACAATATTAACGTATCTTTTATTGAAAAATATCAGTTACATATAAAGGAGCACTCATATACTTTAACCTATCTTGGTGGGAAATATCAAAATGCTTAAAGATTTCATCATTCTTATGACGATAGTTAATCAATAATATTTATTCACTTTACTTGTTTAGTGGCTCAATTTCATTTTGTTTGGAGGAAAGGCTCACTATAGTTAGCTTGTTAATAATTTAACCCAACCCCAGATGCAAGACTGAATGTACTAACTCCCACCCAATGGTAGTGTCTACTCATCACAAAATATCGTGATCAATAATACTAGTCACCAAAAGCTTTCCTACACATAGATAGTTGTTACTCCCCACCCAGTGGTATCCACCCATTAAGAAATATAATCCAATTATTTCTTAAAGTCAATTATTATGCTCAATAATACCAGAGTCGCCAACCACCACATGATGTGGCAGATAACATGACAGTATCATAGAAATAAATGAAGTCCAGTCCAGAGTGAGACCACAAAAATTACAAAATGAAAATATTTATACCAAAAATAAAAATGAAAAATGAAACATAAAATGACAGTTGGTTTAAAAATATTCGAGATCTATTCTAATGTGACACATCAATCTATTGTGATACCTGTGCATAGAAAGTTGAGGGATGCCACAATCAACAGTACGAATACCAGCCCCTGAAGCTAGTATGGGGCCTATGGTAGATCCGCATCCCATATCATTTCTCACCACAAATTCCTAATCAGAAATAATCAAATAGGTAAAAAGTGATGAGCTAAATTACAGTCATCTGATGTAGAGATGGTAGAAAAAGAATCAACCAAACATATAAACCACTTAATATTCTTTATTTAGGTAAAAAAGTGATGAGCTAAAATATAGTCATTTGCTGCCACTTGTTGACCTCATCCCGAAATGCTTTAAAATGACTTCCAAAACAGGACTGATTTATCCTAGTGACGTACCTCATCATCGAGGTCGTTCTATAGTATCTCATCCACAAAGGAGACGCTAAATTAAAGGGAGAAGAGGAGAAGGAGGGGGCATTTTTATATAGAAAAGAAAGTCCCTAGTGACCTTCAGAGTTTCTTTGCAATATGGATTCCAATTTTTGCTGTAATAGGTCAGCAACATTTGAATATACTTTTAGAAAGTAATCTCTTTTTTTTGGGGGGGGCAGTAAATAAACGAAAAGAAAGAAATTACTCGCTAACAGTGAATACCTGACTTATTTAATGCAAACTGGGTTGGCCAACAGTGAATACCTGAGTTGGAAGGTTGTGGATTTTGCCAATTTCTTTGAAAAGAAAAGATGTAACTCCACTAGTAGCATAGCGCTGGTTTGCATTATGCTTGATAACAAGTCCCTTTTGCATTTCTGGTCGATGGTGTTCTTCATGCTTGTCCATGAAATTTGGGTGTACACCATGAGCCATGTCTGCTGACACTATTAAGAGAAAGCATCCAAAATACACACTCAGAAAGTAGAAATTGAACGAAATAAGTTATATGCCGGTCACAAAAGAATAAAATCAGCTATATAACAGTCTATCAAAACTTCTTTGCAGTTTGTTAGATTGTACTGGTGTCAGGAACACTAATGTCTTTGCCTGCTCATATATTTATGGGGTTTCATCAGCAATGGTCCTTGAACTTTTGGGCTTTCATCAAAGTGGTAACCCAACTTTAATTAATGTGGTCCTCGTCCTTTCCCTATGTGCATTAGTGTGGTACCTCTGTTAGAATCTGTTTGAGTACAAATTCAATTTCCAGGTATAACTCAATTAAAGTAGAAAATAAAAGAATGTACAATATGTATGTATTGTCTTAATTATTCCCAGCTTCACTGTCTCGGGTTTCCATTTGAATGGAAGGATTTAAAATGAGAGATTTGGATTTGAATTTTTAGTGTAAATTGTTGAACTGGACTTAGAAAAATTAATTCCTTATGTCAATCAAATACAAATTTCATTGTCTTAGAAAAGGAGGGATTTGAAAATAAATTTTTCACTTGAATATTTGAAACATTTCCTGTTCATAAATAAACAAATTTAAGTGTGGTTTATGAAGATAGGAAATTCATACCCAATTAACCAATTTACAATAAAACCCAAACCCTATTTTTAAATTCTTCAATTGAAATGGACCAAACTGTAGTATATCATGGTATAGTTCTAAATAATAGGTCAAAAACTTCCTAGAATGCAATTATGTACCCTAACTTGGGGTACATTTATTTTCAGGCATGTGACTGGAAAAGTTGATGACATTTGTTAATACCAACAATAGTACATGGGGATAGAATTGTAGTGCGTACAACCTTTTCAACAATTTAACATACATAAAGCTAAACAAAAAAAATCTAATATAATGACGAAAAGAGAATTATAAAAAGTCCTGCAGGAAAAAAAAATTAAGGTGCAGATCATACCAAGAAATGATTTGCGAATTGCACGCTCGAAAGCACCTTCACCAACATATTTGTCAGCTAAGCAACTAATTATACGTCTCATAGCCTGAAACATAGTTGGAGCACCAGCCCCCTGAATTGAGCCTGAACCAACCTAAACAATAAGAGTTAGAGATAACATCTGTGAACTGGTAAAAAAAGGCAAGAGATAATGCACATGTAACACTACTATCATTTATAATTGCAAAATGAGTAGCAAGAGGATGTGCCTTGTAGAAATAAGAACTAACAAATCGAAAGACATCTGACAGACAGTGATAACTGGTTTTATTAATAACATGTTGGTTAAAAACTAGCAATTCCATAGCAAACTCATGTATTCAAAAAATAATAACATAAAGTGAAAAAGAACTTTAAATATGGACCTCTGCACACAGAGAAAAAGTAAATATCCGCTTTCCAGATAGTGTAGCATTTGTGTTCATGACTGACACTCTGAAAATGTGGGGTCCGTACTTGTCACATCATCAGTTAATGGCCAATTTGGCAGATTTGTAATGGAGGTCTAACATTGCAACGAAATCATAATTTCAGGTCTAAGATTGCAACATGTTAAAGATGAGGTATGAATTGACAAAGGGTGCAGACTTGGACGGGGTAAAGTGTAATTGGCCCTATGTGTATAATCCTTCAAGTAATTTTAGAGTTCATCACAAGTGATTAAGTGATTAAGTGATTAACTAGATTCTCATAAGATAGAGAATTTGTGAGGCACAGAAACTATCCTTAGAGACACATGAATCTGAATCTCGCATAACAAGAAAATTACTAAGATCAGGATAAAGGAAACTTCATGCTGTGAGAACCTGTGAAGAATGAAATACCTCTTCATTGTCAAATAAAGCAACCATCCGTATAGCCTGTTCACTTGATAAATCACCAGGTGATTTACATGAATCAATGAGAGCCCTTAACGCGCAATAACTTGAGGCAAGATTATCTAACCTTCCTGAAAAAATAAATTCATCGTTTCCACCTCCAAGGCAGCTAGGTTGTGTATCACAAACATTCAGCTCAATACTCACTATGTCGTCAATGTTAGAATTGAGCTCATCTGAGAGAGCCTGAAAATCATAGTTGAGTGTATTAGTTCAATGAAAATGTATTTGACACCTAAAACTACTTCACAAAACTCAAATTAGTGCACCAAATGAATAAGTTGAAGTTTTAAGTTAAAGTTTGCGCTAGATATAAGAGTTCACAAGTGCACAAGTCCAACACTACATATCTGTGATATAAGTCAAACATAAAAACTGGATCATTCTGGCCATTTGATATGGGAATGCCCACATAATATATCCAACGTAATAAAATCACATCACATACGTTTCTTTATAGATAACTACCATTTTTATATAGTCTCGTGGTTTTACCATTTCTGTAATTTTTAAAATGATATGGATTTTTGCTTTAACTTAAAATGACATGAAATTTTTAGGCCTCTTAAAGTTGCATAAAAAGGATACATAGAAGAGGCATTCTCATTTCTAACACTGGTGACATTATTATGAATATAGTAATTTTCTTGCACTTTCCTGTTGAAAATGTACCTTTGTATACTATACCAACCATATAAAAAGCAATGGAGATAACTGCACAAGCACTGATAATGTACAACTCTTACAAACAATGCAGTACCTTTCACTTTTTATTTATTATAATGTTGAAAAGACATTTCTTGAATTTTGTGAAACAATATGCTTCTAGTATTTTATAGTGACATGAACAAACCTTTTTTTATTTTCAAAACATAGTCACATTACAAAAGATCATGGAAAGTGCAAGCTTGCATATCACACCACACCAGAAACACACAAAGATCTGATACCCCAGCCTATACTTTTGAAAGATACCTTTAAGTTTTTACCAACTAATTTCGGAAAACCAAACAGATACCTGCATGAGCAATGGATGATGAGCCGCTTTTGAAGATGTTGTGGTACTTTTCTCTTTTGTCTCCACAGACGCTTCTTCTAGTTTCGATGCCAGTAATGGAATTAGTTGAGTCTCTACATTTGGTTTAAATCCATCCTTGTTCACTGTGCTAAACCAGCACACAAAAAACAAAAAGATAATCTGAGGGATCACCTACTACTTATAAATCACAACACCATGACTACTCACAAACTTTGGCTTGGAGAAAACAGTGTCATGAATTGGAGAAAATCAAGTTTTACTATATGCCTCATGCTAAATTTTGGCTTGATTGCACTGTATATTTTAATTATTGCTTCCTTTAAAAAAGAAAACGGATATAATTTTACCTCTTAAAGAAATATTTGAATGTACTTTCTAGGCCTTTTGACTATCACACAATAATATTTTAGGGTTTATGGATACTATCATCTATAATCCTCAATGAATGAGGTCTTCACCATTCACATACAGTGGTCACATATTCTTAAAACGAAATATGTTGGTTAAAAATAAAATAAACTGAAAAAAACTGCGGATTATAGAAGACGTTTGCTAACCGGTCAAGGTGAATGGCCAGTGTTGGTATTCGTAACAGAGGTCTCTTCACTTTGACAAGCTTATGCACAAAGGAACCGTTGCTGCCTCTCAATATGACCCTGCCTGCTACACTTAGGTCTCTATCAAACCAAGTATGCCATAAACCACCTCCATATGTCTGCACATTGATCATTAGATATCCAGACTTGGATGATGCAGATCTTGGTTTTAATTTTAGACATGGACTGTCTGTGTGTGCAGCAATCACATGGAAACCATTACCAACAGTATACCTGAAAAACTAAGAAAATGTTTTGATTAATTAAGTGCTAATCATGTAGAACTAGAAAACTAAACGTAACAATGACAAAGAAAAAAAAAAGAAAGAGCGACTTCAGTTGTAGACGAAGCAGTAAACAAGTTAGAAAGTATAACATGATAAACTTGAAAAAAATATAATGGAAAAGTACTAACCTAGGGAGATTAAGAAAATAGCAAGCAGTGGAAATAGATTATATCATTGTAAGAACAATTCAATGAGCGACGTGATCAACAAACTATGTTACAAGAAAATGAGGGCCAGAAAAGGATACAGAAGTCAACACCGATGGCTACACAATTTAACGAGGTTATGAGTAATGCAGATTGAATTGCTAATTATAAAGCCTAAAACCATTTTCAACCATTTAGAGAGAATTTATCAACTGGTAGGATTGTTTCACTCACTTCTCTCCAACAGAAAATGCAACCAAACAAGACATGTTTCGTGTAAAGAAGTAGCGTCCACCAGGCTTGAGGTCCCACTCATCATTCTCATTCAGCAAATGAAAACCAGCAGCAATTAGTTGTCTTTTCGCTTCAGCTGCAAAAAAGACCAATTCTTAATTGGATTTGGAACAAAATTACGACCACACACCATAGCTAATTCAGCACCTCTTTCTTTAAAATATGAGCATTATTCAGGCTCAGAATCCGATCATTGCTAAGATTGGAATCTCGAAAATAAATCTTAAAGACCGGTTTTTTCTAGTCCACATCTTAGCAGTTACACATAAGATAAGGAAGCTACAGAGTTTAGACTGTTCTTTTCTTCTCCTTTCCTTCCCCTAATTTTCCCAGTAACCAAACGGAGGCGTACTAACAAATTCATCAGAAAAACCAGAAATCTAAGCTAACAAATATACAAAATTAATAAAAATACCCGTAGCATGAAAATGAGTCCAAGACTCGTTGAGGTAGTCGAGTAGATCCCCAACAATTGACGCATGTGCTCCCACCGTTGAAGCCGAGCTCTGAACCACACATTCAGCACATTGGCATACAGATTACATCTCACATATATATCTCAAGTATGGAGAGAGAGAGAGAGAGAGAGAGAGAGAGAGAGAGAGAGAGAACCTCGGGGGTGTTGTGAGAATTGTTGGAGCAGAGGATTGGAGAGGTGGAGAAACTGCGAGGGCGTGAGCGAGTGAGTTGTTTGGGCTTGTGAAAGAGAAGGGAACGCCTGAGGGTGAGAGGAGGAGGGTGGAGGAGTTGCAGTTGCTGCAACCGAGTTATCGCTGCCATTTCTCTCAACTAGCAAATCAACTGCAAAGCAATCCCATCCAAATAGTCTTGACCAAAATAAATAAATAAATCCATCCAAATTAAAAACAAAAAAAAATTTATATAAGCGATACTTTAATCTAATCTACAGATCTGATTCAAATTTGGATGCAATGTGGACTGAAACTTATTTGAAACTTGTGTGGTATATTGAATTTCAATTTGGCTTTCTGGTTGCTAATGAGAATTTTAACAGAAATTGTCAACCTTGTCAATTGAGGTAGTTCACTTGAGTTCAAGCATCTTTTGGTGATATTTTAGGGTTTGTTTGGTATCCTACTTGAATTTTGAGTTCAAAGCCACAAAACCCCAATTGGTAGGCCCTTTTTTAGAAACCCAAACAAGAAAAAAAACTCAAAAATATAAATTGTTAAGGAGCTTGACAATTTGGATATTAAGGAAGCTACTATTAGGGAACCAGAAGAGAGAGTTCGCCAGATGCAGGAAGAGCACGAAGCTAAGAAAGCTTCCCTCAAAGCGCAAAAGATGAACCTAGAGGTTTCTTTGGATCATCAAAATGAACAAGCAGCTGAGCTTCAACAATCAAGAATTGATGCTAAAGAAGATCTACTTCCCTAGATTGGGAGCACTCGACTATCAATGAAGGCTTAAGAGCAAGAGATTCACCAATTGATCAATGCCATGGTTTCTTTATGTAGTGAGCCCTAATAGATGAGATTGTTCCTCTTTTTTTTAGCAAGGTTCATATATATATATATATATATATGTTCTTATAATGTGGTTTATCCACCACAAACCCATAGGTAGGATTTTGTTTCAGTATTCCTTGCTCTTATATAGTGGTTTGTCCACTAAAAACAATTTTCCAAAATAAACATGTGGTACGATTTTGCTTTCTTGTTTTACTGTTTATACTCATGTGATGTTGGAGTTATTGCATAGTATAAATCAATTTAACTACGTGCCAATACCATCGTTGGATAAAATGAATTTGTGATAATTTACGGTTGCACCTAGCTTTTTGGGCTAACTTGCCTACTTTTCTTGTGAAGGGATCACGTCGAATGTAGTTCACCCTCTTTGAGTTGAGGTAATGAAGGGGGATTTTATACTTGTGACTGAATCTAGCCTTTTAGGAATTAGACTGCCTACGTACCCCTTAAGGATATATGGTAAATTTCTGATATATATTTCTTTTCTCAAAGGAGGTGTATATATAGTGTACAATGCCTTTTTACCCAAGGAAAAGATAAAAACTAATCCTAACAAAACAGGTAATACAATATTTACAAGAATCCTTATATTAATTTCCTACCTAAAATAGGACTCAAGCCAACACTCCCCCTTAAGTTGATGCATAGATGTTACCAATGGCCAACTTGTCAAGTGAGTTACTAAATACTTGGCTAGACACTGCTTTAGTCAAAACATCTGCAAGTTGTTCATCTGATTTCACATGTGGTACACTAATCACATTGCTTTCCAATTTTTCATTAATAAAATGTTTGTCAATCTCCACATGTTTAGTACGATCATGTTGGACTGGATTATTAGCTATGTCAATTGCAGCTTGATTATCACAATACAGTTTCATGGCATCTTTAGCCACGAAGCCCAATTCCTTCAATAATTTCCGAATCCACAACATCTCACATATGCCATGAACCATGCTTCGATACTCAGCTTCCGCACTGGACAAAGAACAAACCTTCTGCTTCTTGCTTCGCCAAGTAACAAGGTTGCCACTCACAAATGTAAAATAACCTGATGTTGAACGTTTTGGAAATATACCCTAAAAGCCAATCATATGATGTAATCTTTTAAGGATATTTCATGTATTAGACTTATGTTTAATCCTCTTAAAGGGCAAGTTTATTGTTTATTAGTAAATGTCTCATTAACAGTTACACATGCTTAAACAATAAGTCCAAGGGATGTGAGATAGAGAGAAAGTAATCTAAGGAAGTTAGATTCAAGAGACCTTTCCTCTATTATCTTCATGCCCTAAATGTTCCTAGTCATAGGATTTTCAAATGGACATGATGATCAGTTCATAATTGTATATCATTTTGTACCCCTCTAGCTTATGATTTGGTTATGTTATTGAGTTAAACTTGTGCTTTTAATCCATTTTCTGTTTATCATTCAGTTCATTGGGCCTTAGGTAGCAATGGTGGCTTTGGATAGGAAAAGATGCAAAATGGTGCAAAAACGGGCAGAGAACTGAGTTAGCAATTTGTTTCCGCCTTAACTTCCTCCTCCCAACTTGTATTGGCCCAATTAATATGTGGTTGGAAAGAAGAGATTCTGAACTACAAGATGGACTGCTAAAACGTATCAATTGATGAAGTCAAGCCCAATCCAGTCTATTTTCGGCAGTCAAATTGCAAGGCCCAAAACGTACAATTGTACTACTCAGATGGGAATGCATTCTTCATACAAGTTGTTTCAATGGGTGTCTATTATGACATATCCAAATTTGAGCCCCATTGGATACATATTGAAACCTCAGGCCTTTCTACACCAAGCCTGGTTCAGAAGAATCTTTTATTTCCAGCAACCAAAAGAAAACCCAAATGGGTTGGCAGCAAAAGACAGCCACAATTGAACACCTTTGAACACCCATGTGAAGAAAGCTTGAGGTGCAGCAAAAGAAGTATGAGATGGAGTTGATTCCAACCACACTAACATAGACAAGATGAAGTGGGAGTTATGGGTTGTATTAAAAAAGGAATGGTGGTGTTGGATTTCTTCATGATGTTCCTCCCTCTTCATAAAACACCCCAAGGGGGGAGCTCTCAAACACTTCTCTCCCTCAAATTCTCTTAGTTTCCTTTCAAGTTATCAATTGTTGTAACAAAATGATTTTACTAAATTTTCCTTCAAGTTTTCAAGTTCTACTTTAATTTTATTTGTAATGTACATTCTTTCTTAAGTATTCAAGTTTAATTAGTTTCCAAGTTTCAATTATGGTTTTTTTTCTTATTCATTATGCTTATAAGTTAATATGCTAGTTTGAATGATTGATCACCATTTAGGCTTGCATGTTAGCTATCTTGGTTTGAATTAAGAGTAGACACCATGCTTTAATTTGTATTGAACTATGAATAGGAAGAGTATGTATGGACATTCGACAACAGGGATTAGATACATGCTTGGTTGTTTAAATTGTTCTTCTATGCTTAATGGGTTCCTAATGCTTAATTTTAGGTTAGACAACAAATGATCAAATTAGGGAATTAGGAACACAAGGCTATGACCAAACACCATGGCTTAATCATACTTTAGCTAGAATCAATCCGTTAATCTAATTGAACTTGGGAACTTATTTGCTTTAGTTATTTCCTTATTTCTTGTTTTATTTATTTTCTTTTTCATTTCTGTTTTGTGTAGGGAAAACTGAATTGGATTATTCCATCACCAATCCTCGTGGGATCGACCTCGCACTTACATATGCTATACTACCAAACGGCTCGTGCACTTGCGAGTATCACAAGTTGAAGATGCAGTTGAATCCATTTTGGTACAGCTGAATCGACGCAACAATGACAATTTGGAAAGACCGGTACATGCTATGTCTTCTCAATTGGGAGAATGACTGGTCTCAAGTCATTCGTGTGGAGACACTAAGACTAGTATGTAGGTGCTCAATGGAGAATGAGTTCACTGAACGCGATCAAACGAGAGTTTCTTGTGTGGAAATTTTACTTATATGTCAAACAAGAAACTCCAAGCTGCAATAATGCAAATTAGTCCTTAGACATGAGGCACCATGGTTGTCTTGTGGGAAGGTTGTGGATCTTTGATGATGCTATAAAGACATGTCCTAATCACGGATGTGTTACAAGCATTGTTGGGATTCACGATTGACTCATGGAGACATGTGAGTGTACAACATAGAATCTCTATCCTTCAGGAAAAGAAGGAGAATGCTCGGAAGATACGATTAAGCAAATATTTGATCAGAGTATTCGGTATGACTATAGAAGGATGTTCTTGTCATACTAATACAAATCATATAAGACGTGACAATCTCATTAGGGGTTTTGACATGCACCATGCCCTAGTAATGAGATTAAAAGCATTGTAATAGGGAAGGACCGTATTGTATTGTAATTCCAACTGAATAGGTTCTCTGCTTATTCTACTTAGCTTGGATATCCATGACATATTGCTAGGTGTCACTCATAGATGGTGGAAGCCCTAAGGACTAATGATCCTAACTAATAGGGAGAATTAAAAAGGGGTTTTAATTCACAATCAATTACGAAGAGTTCAAATTGCCCACGACCTTGCTAATTAGAACCTAATGGATCGCACATCGTTAAACTTGAGTTATTTGAGAAACCGTTATGGAGTTGATGAATTGAAGAGATCAATTAAGCTTTGTTAATTGGTTAAGGAAAAATTAATTATGGAATTAATTTAAACGACACATGATGTTGGAATAGGCTTCAAACGAGAATTTTGAATTCCGAGCTCATTGGGCTTTATCCTTTTGGACATGGAGATTGGGTTGTATAACAACATAAATTAAATTGAGCCCAAGAGGCCCAATTTCAAGGGATGGATGTTCATATGGGCTTTTGGTTGCTAGAGTCAACTTGTTGACTCAAGAAAAAGATGACTATCATCTTTTTGAAGCCTAAGGGGTCATTAGTGAAAAACAAGAGAGAGAAAGAAAGCTCTAGTCTTCCAAAAACTCTCTCTACACTTTCATACCATCTTAGTGAGGGATCACTAGCATCATCCTCTCACTAAGCTCATCATCTTCTTCTCAAGCTCTAGTTGGTGAAGAGACTTAGAGGTTACCTATTTTGGTGACTTTTGGAGAACCTCCTAAGTTGAAGTTTTGAAGGAGTCATTCAAGCTTCAACAACAAGGTGGAGATTTTGAAGGAGCCATTCAAGCTTCAACGACTTTGGTGGAATTCGATCATAGGGTTGAAAGCACGCACCAAGGGTAACTCCTCCTTCCAATCTTACTAGAAGTATGTTCTAGGAAAGTAGTACAACTATCAATTGGCTTAAAAGATTCATAGAAAAAGTTTTTGTTTTTGAACTCATAGATGCATGCTTAATCTTCCGTTGCCATGATTCTATTTATCTATGTTGATGTTCAAATGAAACTCATGATTTTCTTAAAGGTTTCCTTCAGAATGCTTATTAGTTTGATTTCCTGCCCAATCGGCATCTGTAAAACCTTCAATTTCCAAATGTCCCTGTTTTGAGAACATTAGCCCTTTGCCAGGTGCAAACTTCAGATATTGTAAAATTCGCATAACTGCTTCCATATGAACTTCACTAGGAGAATGCATAAATTGACTCACAACACTAACAGCATAAGCAATATCTGGCCTGGTGTGAGATAAATAAATAAGTCTTCCAACTAACCTCTGATACCTGTCTTTATTAGTTCGAACTTGATCTGGAAGAATCTCAAGATTATGGTTCTGCACAATAGGAGTATTAGCAGGTTTACACCCAAGCATCCAAGTTTCATTCAATAAATCTAACACATGTTTTCTTTGTGACAAGAAAATACCCTATTGAGATCTAGCCACTTCAATTCCCAAAAAATATTTCAGCCCTCCAAGATCCTTCATCTCAAACTCAGTTGATAAATAATGTTTCAATTTATCAATCTCTTATGTATCATCACTTGTTATTATCATATCATCAACATATATAATTAAAACAATGAACTTCCCTTTCCTCCTCTTCAGAAACAAAGTATGATCTGCATTGCTTTGACGATAACCATATTTCTTCATGGCACAACTGAATTTGCCAAACCAAGCTCTAAGAGACTGCTTCAACCCATAGAGTGACTTCCTCAACTTGCACACCAAATTTGGATTTTCCGATACTTCAAATCCTGGAGGTAGGTTCATATAAACTTCTTCCTTCAACTCTCCATGTAAGAAAGCATTTTTCACATCAAATTGTTGGAGTGGCCAATCTAAATTTGCTGCAAGTGATATTAGAACACGAACTGTGTTTATTTTTGCAACTGGTGCAAAAGTTTCCTAATAATCAACACCATATGTCTGAGTATATCCTTTGGCAACCAAATCTCGCCTTGTATCTATCAATGGTACCATCTACCTTGTGTTTAATTGTAAATATCCATCTGCATCCAATTGGTCATTTTCCTTGTGGCAATGAAACTAAATCCCAAGTTTGATTTTTTTTCAAAGCCAGCATCTCTTCGTCCATAGCTTTCTTCCATTGAGGAGCAGCCAAAGCATCTTTCACTTTAGATGGAATAAATTCAGCAGTCATCTGATTAGCAAAAACCGCACATGCTTCAGATAATCGATGAGTAGAGACATAGTTTGCAATTGGGTAGTTCGACTTCTTTAAATTCTAATGTGAAAAACGATCCGGTGGAATTCCTCTATTACGTCTGGGAGGCAATTGATACCTTTTTTCTGCAACACTATCAATATCATTTGTAATTAAATTGTCAGGATTAATCGAATTTGGTTCCTGACTTACCTCAAGGTTATTCGAAGCCTTAGGAATTTGGACAGGTACTATTGGTGCAGAAGAGGGAGAACAATTATGTGGGATATGTGGAGTTGCAGGGAACAAAGTGGGGTTAGCAACAGGTGACGCTAAGTCCTCAACTGCATTATCTTTTTCATTGCAAATCACTTCTTCTCTTTCTATGGTAATATCAGGTAACATAATTGTCCAATTCCAATTCTGCTCTTCAATATTCTCCTTCTCCCCCCTGAAGAGGAGAGTTGGATTCATGATGAAAATACATGGACGACTCTAAGAAAGTGACATCCATTGTGACATACGTACGCGTTGTTCGGAGGATGGGAATATGGAGAGAAACCCACAAACACACATTTAAGAGCACATGGATCCAATTTAAATCAGAGGTGTTTAAGGATGTGAACGTAGGCTATACAACCAAAAATGCGGGGATGGAGAGTCAGGACTTACGGTAGGGGATGTGTCGAAGTCAAAACATCCAGTGGTGTCTTGTATCCATGGACAGAAGAGGGCATACGATTTAATAAATACACTGCATATAATACAGCATCACTCCAAAACATCTGAGGCATATGTGCTTCTATCAAAATACTCCTGGCCGTCTCAAGAAGATGACGATTTTTCCTTTCAGCAACCCCATTTTGTTGAGGGGTATAGGGACATGTAAGTTCATGGAGAAGACCGTTATCCTGAAAGAAAGACACAAAATCATGATTCACATATTCACCTCCATTATCTAATCGCATAAACTGAATTATTGTTGAGAATTGTGTTTGAACCATCTAATAGAATTGCTTGAAGAGACCAAAAACCTCACTCTTATGTTTCATAAAATATATCCATGTCATTCTTGTATAATCATCAACAAAAGTCACAAACCATCTAATGCCAGAGATTGTAGAGACCGGGGAAAGGCACCATACATTAGAATGAATAAGAGCAAAAGGTTTATCATTCTTATTGAAACTAATAGGGTATGAAACACGGTGACTCTTGGCAAGAATACAAGTTTCACACTGAAGACTGGAAATATCCAAATCCAAAAATAAAAGCTGGAAATAAATGTTTTAAATAACCAAAAGAAGCATGTCCTAAAGGCCAATGCCATAACCAAATTTGTTTCTTCTTGTTTGCAGCTGAGTCGTGAGCAATAAGAGCCTTCCCCGTGCAAACATCATCCACATAACATAGTCCTCCTCTCTTAGTACCACGCCCAATTATTTCCTAGGTTCGAATATCCTGAAGAAGGCAAAACAAGGGATAGATTAATACAAAACAATTTAATTGTTCAGTCACTTGTCCAACAGATAATAAATTCTGAGATAAAGAAGGAACAAGAAGAACATGTTCCAAAGTTAAATTTGGAGAAAGATCAACAGTGCCAGCCCCAGTCATAGGGTAGGATTGGCCATTCGCATTTGCTATACTAGTAAGGCTAGGAGTAGTACGAGTCTTCAAATTTGTCGAGTCAAATGTCATGTGATTTGAAGCACCTGAATCAATAATCCAACCAGAACCAATACATAAGCCAGCAAAAGCACTACCTGAGGTATTAGAAGAAGTACCCAAATCACCTGTAGGGAGGGCGGCAAAACCTGGAGGAACAGTGGAGGAGGAGACGGATGGCATAGAGGAAGCTTGTGGGACATAAGGGTAGGGGGATCCTATGCAGAGTGCGACCTTGCCTTGTGCATATCGTTTAGCAGCTGCTTTGGCCTTGTTACACTCCTTGACTTCATCCCACCATTCTGGATAGCCATGTAATTTAAAGCAATCAGTTACAAAGTGATTTGTGCTATTGCAATGAGTACCACTTCGCCATTCTGAGGTTTAACTCGTTGCGGACCATTGGGTGTTGTAGAACTTGTAGGTCCGTTAGTTGTAGAACCTGCAGGTGTGTAGGAAGAGGCAGGCATAGAGTGCCTTGTAGGTCCATTAATTGTAGAATCGGCAAGTTTGCAGGAAGAGGCAGGTCTGGAGTTCCTTGCTGCCATAGCAACTCCAGTGTTCATTGATCGGTTCATAATTGTATATCATTTTGTACCCTTCTAGCTTATGATTTGGTTATGTTTTTGAGTTAAACTTGTGCTTTTAATCCTTTTTGTGTTTATCTTTCAGTTCATTGAGCTTTAGGTAATAATGATGGCTTTAGAGAGAATAATTCATGCAATTCAAGCATGTTAAGGCCTAATTTGGCTGAATGGATGAAGAGCTTAAAGACAAACTCATTTTGGCTACAGCCCCCTGCCAGTCCAGTTCCGTAGGTCATATTGCAAGCTTTGTTTCAACAACCTACATAGCTCGAATGAGGCCACATTCTTCATGAAAGTTGTTCCAATGGGTGTGTACTATAACATATCCAAAATGCAGCCCCATTGGATAAATCTGACGTCCGTTACCTAGCAAACACAGAACCATGCTCAGGATGGATCTTATCAGCGCGGAAAATGAGTTAGCAATTTGTTTTGGCCTTAACTTCCTCCTCCGACCTTGGATTGGCCCAAATGATATATGGCTGGAAAGAAGACATTCTGAACTTCAAGTTGGAGTGCTTAAAGTCTTAATTTGCTTAAGGGAAGCCCAAGTTGTAAGCCCTTGAAGTTGCTGGTCATGCTGACCTCAACATGTGCTGGTTGGATGCTTGGTCATGGTGAGCTAGGAATGAGCTATCATTTCTGGTTGGAAGCTTGGTCATGGTGACATGAAGATGAGTTAGGGCTGCTGCTGGGATTTAATGGGGAAGTGCATCAACCATTCAAGATTTTCTAATACAAGTGCATCATCCAATTCATATTTTCTAATTCAAGTGCATCAACCATTTCAGATTTTATAATTCAAGTGTTGTATGCATTAGTCTTTTTGAATTCAGATTTTCACTTCCCCTAGGCCTATAAATAGGGAGGTTCTCTAAGCTTGTAATCACACCCCAAAGGGGGGAGCTCTCAAACACTTCTCTAGAGCTCCCTTCCCTTCTCTCCCTCAAATTCTCTTAGTTTCTCTTTCTAGTTTTCAATTGTTGTAATGAAATCTTTTGTGCTGAAATTTTCTTTAAGTCTTTCCAAGTTCTACTTTACTTTTCCTTATGTAAATTCTTTTCTTTAGTTTCAAGTTTGATTAGTTTCCAAGTTTCAATTATGGTTCATGTTCTTATTCATTATGCTTATAAGTTAATATGCTTGTTTGAATGATTGATCACCATTTAGGCTTGCATGTTAGCTATCTTGGTTTGAATTAAGAGTATACACCATGCTTTAATTCGAATTGAACTATGAATAGGAAGAGTATGTATGGACATTCGACAACAGGGATTAGATACATGCTTGGTTGTTTAAATTGTTCTTCTATGCTTAATGGGTTCCTAATGCTTAATTTTAGGTTAGACAACAAATGATCAAATTAGGGAATTAGGAACACAAGGTTATGACCAAACACCATGGCTTAATCATACATTAGCTAGAATCAATCCGTTAATCTAATTGAACTTGGGAACTTATGTACTTGGGTTAGTTATTTTCTTTCTTTCTTGTTTTATTTATTTCCTTTCTTTTTCATTTCTGTTTTGTGTAGGGAAAATGAATTGGATCATTCAATCACCAATCCTCGTGGAATCGACCTCGCACTTACATATGCTATACTACCAAACGGCTCGTGCACTTGCGAGTATCACAAGTTGAGGATGCAGTTGAATCCATTTTGGTGCAGCTGTATCGGTAACATTGTTTGATTCTATTTGGTTTTCCTACTTTTTATTTATTTTTATCTTTTTTATAACTAGACAGTTTCATGTTTTAAAGTTAATGAGGTTAATTGATAAGTTGTGTTTGTAGTCCAACGGACAAGGACAATTGCCTGACAAGCAAGAGAACTGGGTTTGAGTCCCAGCTTACACAACACCCAAAAACAAAAAGGTTCAAGTAGCATGTTGATTATTTCTAGTTTATGGTTTCATTCACTTGCTCTTAATTAAATATCTTGTTCAAGTTTACATAAACACCATATGACTCTTGGACTGATTAGTGAATGAATGGGTAGATTTGAAGACAAACACCATGTTTAAAGTCTACTTAGTTCTCTATTGTTCTTCTTGTTCTTAATGGGTTTGGAATTTGTGTTTAGACTAAACACCATAGCTAAATGCTTTTTCTGAATACTTGATTAAAACCACACACCATATTGATAATCATATTTGAGAAAGAACGAACTTCATAAGCTAGTTTGATTTACTTTGTTGCTTGTTACTTTGAAGCATGAAATTGAATGTGTGTTGATTTTCCTTTACATTTTAGTTTTTATTTCTTAATCTTTTAATTCCGTTTCAAGTTTTTGTGTGTGTTTGTTTTAGCAATGTAAATAGCACAATAAAAATGGAGAGAGATGGCAACTTCAATGATAAAGATAGGAAGTGTGGAGCAATGGGAGAAGTTGCGACCTCCAAGTGCATCCATGCTCGACCTAATCGCTTCAAGGGGAAGCATTTCAATCCTTTCTCTTCTTTGAATTCTATTTATTTTCATAATTGTTTTTGCCTTTTGGTCCGCGTTGGGTTCTTTGTTTTTCTGTGCTGAATCCAACTGTTTAAAGAACGTGAAATTTGGACTTACGGTTGGAAAGTTATAGCCTAAAAACTGAACAGAGGTCGAAGCTGAAAAACATAGAAACGAATCTGTCCAAATGGTGATAAATAGGTGATAGAAAGTGCTGTTTGTGTTTTTCTTTGGTTTCTTGGTTTGTTTCTTTTAGTACAACAATTTATTTCGTTTGTTTGAGTTTGTTTAGAGTACTTAGTTCATTTTCGTTTATGGTTTGTTGTTTCATTTTATCTTAATTTGTTTTTGTTTCTTATCTTAAAATTTAAAAAAGATTTTTCATATGAGCTAACTTATGGTAACCCCAGTGAGCACTTCCGTCAATACAGTGTCTAGGAGTTCTATAGGCGACACCTTCGGTGTCTAAGAAGTTTGGTTTTTAAGCGGGACCATTGTGACCCCTCCAACCTTCCCGGATCCCCTGGCTGTGTTTTTCTGAGGCCCTTAACTGGTCATCCGTGAGTTGCTTGTATATTCGTGTGTTTTTAAATTAAGTTTTTTTTTAATTTTCTTTGTTTTCTTTTCTGTTGAGTCTTTGTTTTTGTTTTTGTTTTGTTAAGTTAGTTTATGTATTATTTACGTGGTATGGTTAGTTAGTTTATTTCTAAGTGTTAAAACACATTTTTATTTTATTTCAAACGCTACATTAAAAACAAAAAACAAAAAAAAAAAAAAAAAAAACTTCTTCTTTTTCTTCATCTTCTTCATCTTCATCTTCATCATCATCATCATCATGGCTTGCCTCTATTTTCTCGCACTTGTAGAATCTGCAGCAGCTCTACATGGTCCTCATTCTTTCTCTCAGCTCTTCCACATACTGATTGGCACAATAGAGCCGCTTCTGGAGTCCGCCACCATAGTCTTCAAGGAAGCTACTTCCTCGCTCAGCGCGGCACACTCCCGTGTTCTTGCCAGTAATCGCATGCCCAAATTGGTAGCCGAGACCGCATGGAGCACAGTTAAATTGTTAGACTCCTCCACTGCTGCCTTGTCAGGCCTCTGTGCCACACGCAGATGATCCATCGGTGTGAGCCTCCTGCTAATCATGCCTCCCAGGAGCACTGCTCTCTTCGGCAGTGCCTCAGAAAGTTCGGTATTGCCTCAGCAAAGTTTGAGGCCGTACCGTGATGATATGAAGAGTTTGGGAAGACAGTGTTTGGAGGAGCCCTTTTCTGGGCATTCGGAGGTGCAAGGGACAGCTCAAGGTCGAGATCATCAAGGTGAGTGCATGAGGATGCCATTTTTTTTTTTTTTGGATTTTTTGATGTTTTTCCTTGAATTTGCAGGAAGAAATGCTGGGTATCATCCGCTTGTAGAGGCGTGCTTTAAATAGACATATGCTGATGAAGGCGCCAACACCATTTCGGATTTCCCGGGCATGTCTGAACCTAATCGCTTCAAGGGGGAGCACCTTTACTTTACTTTTCTTTTCTTTTTCCTCCGTGTTTTTCTGGTGTTTAATATTTTTGCCCGTTACTTTCATTTTCTAGAGCTTTGTGTTTTTGCTTTTTCCTTTCGGCTATCATCTTTGTTTTATTTTAGTTAGAGAACTGTGTTTTCTTTTCCGTTTGTCGTCTTTGTTTTATTTTAGTTGGCAAGTGTGTTTTCTTTTTCATTTTCTATTTTAGTTGGGAAGTGTGTTTTTCTTTTTCTTTTTCTTTTTTCCTTCTGCAACTTACTCTTTTATTTCCGAAACAAAATAACCAAAAACAAAAACAACCAATAAAAATAAAATAAACATCAATAATGCAGTAGAAGTCATTTCTTCACAGTGCTCTGGTGTCTCGACCATTGGAGCTTTGAGTTTGGCCCTCTGGCTGTCCTCTTCCGGGCTTCATGCACAGCCTCTTGGGGCTCATCACTTGAGCTCCCAAAGATCGCAATCTTAGCTTGAGCGTAACTACTCTCGCGATCTGGTTTCTTGCGTTTACCCGGTCGGTCTAGGTCCTCCAGCTGCTTTCGCATGTCGCGAGAATACAACTCTACCATTTTTGATAGGTTTTTATTCTCGTCCCGCAATACTTCTAGCTGGTGTCGATTCACCTCCACTATCCTTGCCCTCTCCCTTTTCAAGCTTTTTATAGCAGTTCTGACAGTCTTCAACCAAACTCCGCTCAGCCGCTAGCTGACCTTTCAACACCTCCACCTCATGGGACTTCGCAAGTAGGCGATGACCCAAACTTGCGACACATGCTGGACTCTGCACGCTCAGTGCCAGGGCATCACTCGTGACTGGTTGTCATCCCTTGTCCTGAACACATGTATATCTTTGGGAGTCACTAAATTTCTGCCAACTCCAATGGCAACATCGTTGTCCAGGAGTATCGAGTCATTGACAGTCACATGCCCCCGTGAGGAGGCAAAGTAGGGCATCCATACTGGTGCTCCTGCTTGGCCTCGTGTTTGAGTCGGTGGAGCTAGGTTGAGATTCAACGAAAATGGGTAGTTAGAGGCCATTTGATTTCTCACTCGTTTTTCTTCTTTCTTTCTTTTCTCTTTTGTGTGTTTCTGAGTTTGTGTTTTTTTTACCCTTTCTTTTTTACCTTTTATAGACTTAGTTTTTGCTAACCCTAGCCATTGCGGTTCTGAGTTCTGTGCGGCCCTTACGGCTTATCTCTATATGTCGCCGCACCCGTTTCCCAACCCACCTTAATTGCATTTTCACATTTCACCACCTTCAAGTGAAAAAGTCGTCGCGCCTTCCTACGAGTCTAATAATTCTAGCTTGGGGGATGTGAAAGCGGCCTCTACACGCCGACACGTCCCTCACCTATTTTCCCCGTGACTTCCCAGGAACCAAGGCATCAGGGACCACACTCTTTCTTTTTAGAAATCCCGCCTTCGCGCTCCCAATTCAAGTTTCATTTTATTTAAAAATAATAATAATAATAAAATAAAAATAACATGTGGGCTTCGGACTTCAATGTGGGCTTCGGGTTTTCACCATTGTTAGGTTTCAAAGTGTGTTAACTTTCTTTTGGGTTGAGTTTTCAATCGTTTGGGTTTTGGTTTACGTAAGACTGTTTGTTTAGGGCTTTCTGTTTCGAGTGTTTTACCTGTTTCGTTTTATTTATTTACTGTTTGTTTGTTTGTTTTGAAATTCTTATTTTGTAATTATTTTATTTTTGTATTTTAATTCTTGTGTGTTTTGTGATTTTGTTTATTTGCTTTAATACCTTCATTTGTTATTTTTGCCATTGCTTGTGCCTAAATTTTAAAACACTGAGGACAATGCTCATTTCTAGGTTTGGGGGTATTGGAGTTTACCAAGTAAATTTAGTTTTTCTTATTAAAAAAAAAAAAAAAATTTAAATTAATTTCTTGCTTGTTTTTCTTTTTCTATATTTTGAGTCTTATTTTGTTTTGAGTCACTTTCCGAACACTTATGATGAGATTGTGATAAATGTTTGCATGACTTAAATGAAAATTGAATTTTATCTATTATTTATTTTTCCTTGTAAATTTTTATTGTAAAAAAAAAAAAACAATAAATAAAAATTTAATTAATTTGGCATCATTCTAGCATGATATGTTTGAAACCTTCTTTGCACTTGTCATTTGTTTCACAATTTTCCAATTAAAGGATTTGCATGACTCAAAGAATTGTATCAAGCATAAATTAGACTTATATAACCATATAATGTGAGCTTTTGAGCCTTGTGCTTCATTTCATGAGTGTTATACACATACTCTTATTTTCTTGTTATCAAAGTTGTTGTTTGATCTCATTATTCATTTGGTTGAACACTTAAAAGTCATTCATTCTTTTGCAATTTGATTTCATGACATTTAAGAAATGATATTAAGGCCCTCTTTGGATCGTTTGTGCCTTTCAAGCTAACCTTATGCATGCTTAAGCATGATTTTCCATTGTTAACCATTTTGAGCCTACATGTAAACATTTTCTTTCATTTTACCAATTATATTTCCTCGCCTTAGCCCGAAAAATAAATATTTACCTTTCTAAGGAATTCATGAGCTCTAATTCGGATGTGTTTTTCATGCTAAGTTTGGGAAGGGATATTACATAAAGAAAAAAAAAAAAAAAAAAAAGAAATTCACACAATTGGTGAAAGAAAAGAAAAAAAAGTTGTAATTAAATAGTGGTGCTTGATTGAAAATTCATTTTTGGGCTTTCAAAAATAATTGTTGTTTGGAAAGGAGTGTAAACCATTGTAAATGAAGGTATAAGGAGTTTTGATCATGTAAAAGAAAAAAAATCTAATCGTGATGATTCGAAGTCTTGTAAACTATTACTTTATGCTCTTACATTTTGAGTTCCTTGGACTTTGTATTATCCATACCTTTCATTTCTCACTCACCTTACACCCTTAGCCCCATTACAACCTATAATAAAGACCTAAATTGATCTTAAATGTTATATGGTTGAATTGCATGCATTTTCTTACTTTTAAGTGTTTGGCATCCTTCTTGAGATCATATTAATGCAAGTTCTTCATCTTCCTATTTTTGAGTTAAGTCCTTTATGATTTAACTCTAATCTCATGTTTATAACTGAGTGTTGCATTGTAGCCCTCTTCTGAGTGATTCATTTGTGAGAGGACAACTTTGGTGAGATTTGAAGTTGCATTTGTGCTTGGTATGATTTTTGAAATTGTGTGAAAACTAAGATTGGGCAATTTGTTGCATTTGGCTATCACACTACTACACATTGAGCATATTATGTTTTGAACTTTGCTGCCTTGTAAATAATGTTTAAATTAAGCTTTCATTGTTAAAACGTTTAAGTCATGTGCATAAGTCGTTTCTCTTCATAAAATGTTCGGAAAGGTTGTTTTGAGTTTTTTTTTGTTTTTCTTTTAATTTATGTTTTTGTAATTATTTTTTGTTTTTTTTGTTTTTGTTTTTGTAATTATTAATTATTTTTGTTTTTATTTTGCTTAAGGACTAACAAATCTAATAAAGTTTTCTAACCATTTTGTTTTGTAGAGTTAGAAAAACGTTTGTGGGTATTGTATCTGTTAAACCCTCAGGAGACACAACTCCTCCTACTAGGGATGCCTAGAGGTTTAAAGGCTTGTTGCATATGCTCAATGCAATCGAGTTACCTACGAAAATGGTCTAGTTAACTTCTTGTTTTATTTTTAACTTTGTTTTGTGTTGTTTTGCTCGAGGACTAGTAAAATCTAGGTTTGGGGGTATTTGATCGGTTCATAATTGTATATCATTTTGTACCCTTCTAGCTTATGATTTGGTTATGTTTTTGAGTTAAACTTGTGCTTTTAATCCTTTTTGTGTTTATCTTTCAGTTCATTGAGCTTTAGGTAATAATCATGGCTTTAGAGAGAATAATTCATGCAATTCAAGCATGTTAAGGCCTAATTTGGATGAATGGATGAAGAGCTTAAAGACAAACTCATTTTGGCTACAGTCCCCTGCCAGTCCAGTTCCGTAGGTCATATTGCAAGCTTTGTTTCAACAACCTACATAGCTCGAATGAGGCCACATTCTTCATGAAAGTTGTTCCAATGGGTGTGTACTATAACATATCCAAAATTCAGCCCCATTGGATAAATCTGGCGTCCATTACCTAGCAAACACAGAACCATGCTCAGGATGGATCTTATCAGCGCGGAAAATGAGTTAGAAATTTGTTTTGGCCTTAACTTCCTCCTCCGACCTTGGATTGGCCCAAATGATATATGGCCGGAAAGAAGACATTCTGAAATTCAAGTTGGAGTGCTTAAAGTCTTAATTTGCTTAAGGGAAGCCCAAGTTGTAAGCCCTTGAAGTTGCTGGTCATGCTGACCTCAACATGTGCTGGTTGGATGCTTGGTCATGGTGAGCTAGGAATGAGCTATCATTTCTGGTTGGAAGCTTGGTCATGATGACATGAAGATGAGCTAGGGCTGCTGGTGGGATTTAATGGGGAAGTGCATGTTGCATTCCTAAAAGGACACAAATTAATGTGCAAACAACCAATTAAAAATACCCGCAAGTGCACGAGTCAATTGAGGTATAGATTATACAAGTACGGGTTCGATCCCACGAGGAACTTATCGGTTTCCTATAAGTTCTAGCTTGAGTACGTAAAGAACACTAATTTTACACAACACACAAACACAATACAAATTGGGAACTAAAAATAAATAAAGGAAGGTAGAAGAAAATAAACAAAACAAGAAAACTAAAGAAAAACACAAACAGCATTTTCTATCGCCATTTTATCACCTATTTATCACCTATTGGGCAGATTCGTTTCTCTGTTTTTCCAGTTTCGACCTCTGTCCAATGTTTTCCCTATAACTTTCCAACCGTTTATCCAAATTTCACTTTCTTTAAATGGTTGGATTCAGCATAGAAAATGAAAGAGCACAACGCGGACTAAAAGTCCAAAACAATTACGGAAACAACCAAAATTCAGTGACAAAGACACAAAATGTGTCATCTCTGTTTTTCAGTTTCGACCTCTGTCCAGTGTTTTACCTATAACTTTCCAACCGTTTGTCCAAAATTCACGTTCTTTATACGGTTGGATTCAGCACAGAAAATGGAAGACCACAACGCGGACTAAAAGTCCAAAACAATTACGGAAACAACCAAACTTCAGTAACAAAGACACATAACGTGTCGAACATGCAACTCACACACACATTTGGGGGGGGGGGGGGGTTTGATTTGTTTCAAGTGACCTATTTCTATTGCAAGAAAGTAAATGGACTTTGAATTTAAATGAGAATTGTAGAGATGAAATATCAAAGTGTGAAATTAAAATGTAACAAACACTAGGGTTTCGGAATCCACCCTAAACAATTCTACCAAAGTTCATGAATACTCAAGTGATGAACTCTAAACGTGTTGATGAAGATGTTCACAATCAAGACCATGGGTCGTGGCTCAAGATGCATTGATTCTCTCTAATATACGTAAAGTGCATGGTTCGTGCTACAATACTTGTGCCCTCCTCATAACCGAACCTAGGTATGGTTCGTACTTCGATTCAATTACAAGGAAAACCCATTAAGTTCAAAGAGAATATGAACATCACAAGAATCCTAATAGCATGGTGTTTACATTAGGTATTCAAGAAACCAATTCACATGGATGGTTCTTACTCCATCCATATATTGTTTAGGAAAACATGAAGATACACATAATCCCAACAACCTCAAGAAGCATGCTTTCAAAGGTGATCAATCAAAGAAAAACACACATCAAGGATAGATTAATTTGGTGAATTGGAATTCATCAACAATATCTAGAAATTCATACACTCAAGCATCAAAACAATAAGGTAATCATGTTTAGGGCTTCAACCTAAGCCCTAGCTATGGAGTTTAGTTACACATACTTACTTCAAACACAAATTCAAATTAAAACTAGAAAGAAGTTACAGCTTTTGTGAAGGTGGAAACTCAAGGTCTTCAATGGTGGAAATCTCTTCCACTTCTTGCTTGGATGACTTTGTCTTCCTCCTCTAGCTCTCTAGCTCCCAAAATATCTGCTCTCTCTGTGTAGAATGATAGAATGCATCAGCTACCCACGTTCAAAAGCCTCTCATACTTCAGATTGCACTCACCTATCCCTTGCCCATCAATTCCAGCTCAAAGATATCATATAAAACTCATGCTTTAGTTAAAGTCTTTGCCCTTGTCCCCTTGCCATGATGAAGCCTTGTCTTCCTAAAGATGCCAATTGCTTCAGAAAATATCTTATTTACAAAGGTAATTTCTTGTTACCAAGAGTTATGGTAACAAGAAGAATCAAGGTGACACAAAGGAGGTAAAAGCTGGCCAATATCGGATTTCCAGAGCTGTGGTAACATGCTAGATTGGTTGGATAGGCAATACTTGTCCAATGGAGCTCAAATTTGGATATGTTGTAGTTAACATCCATTGGAACAAGTCTCATGAAGATCTTCACCTCATCTGAGCACCAGAGCATGTTGATCCCAGGCCAAGAAGTTGACCTACGAAAATGAACAAAAACAGAATTTATAACCAATAATGCACTTTTAGCTCATTTTCATTCCAACCAAGGTAAAATCTAATAAAACACAAAAATGAAGTAAAAAGCTATAAAATGTCAAGAACTAACTCAAAATAATTGGTGAATAACATGAAAAATCATGTGTAAAAATGAACCGAACAAACTTCCCAAACTTATCTTTTGCTAGTCCTCGAGCAAAACAGAAACTAAAACAAGACTCGAAACAAAACTTTCCGAACACCTTCCAAAGAGAGAGTGACTCATGCAAACGACTCAAAGGTTTTCAAAAGAAAAACTCAGTTTAGACATTAGTCACAAGGTGGCAAAGTTCAGAACACAACATGCTCAAGTGTAGTAGTGTGATGGCCAAATGGAATTCATTCTCCAATTTCAGTTTTCACATAACTTCAAAAATCATACCAAGCACAAATGTAACTTCAAATCTCACCAAAGTTGTCCTCTCACAAATGAATCACTCGGAAGAGGGGTACAATGCATCACTCAATAGTAAATATGAGAATAGAGTTAAACCATAAAGGACTTAACTCACAATTAGCAAGATGAAAAACATGCATGAATATGATCTCAAGAAGGATGCTAAACACTTAAAAGAAGAATGTGTGCAATTCCACCACATGACATTTAGGATCAATTTAGGTCTTTATTATAGGTTGTAATGGGGCTAAGGGTGCAAGGTGAGTAAGAAATGAAGGATATGGATACAACAAAGTCCAAGGAACTCACAATGTAAGAGCATATAATCGTTGACTAAAAGACTTTGAAACATCACGCATGAGATTTTCACTCAATTATTATTATTTTATTATTATTATTTATATATGTGATCAAATAGACCACAAAGCCTTATACCTCCACAATATTTTGATTCACACTCCTTCCTCCCATTTGAACAACCAAGAAACATGGAATTGAATTTGAAACCATTGCCACTTAACCACAACTTTTCTCTTTTCTTTCACCCTTTTAGTGAAGTACTCTTTTTTTTTTTGAAATGTAATAACCCTTCCCAAACTTAGCATGAAAAACACATCTAAATTAAAGCTCACGAGTTCCTTAGAAAGGTAAATTCTTGTTTTTCAGGCTAAGGCTAGAAGTAGTAATTGGTTACTTGAAAGAAAAGGCATACATATAGGCTCAAGGTGGTTAACAATGGAAAATCATGCTTAAGCATGCATAGGGTTAGCTTGAAAGGCACAAACGGTCCAAAGAGGGCCTTAATATCATTTCTCAAATGTCATGTAATCAAATTGCACAATAATGAGTGACTTTTAAGTGCTCAACCAAATCAATGAATAATGAGATCAAACAACAACTCAGATGACAAGAAAAATAAGAATATGTGTATAACACTCATGAATTGAAGCACAAGGCTCAAAGCTCACATTATATGGTTATACAAGTCTAATTCATGCTTGATACAATTCTTTGGATCATGCAAGTCCCTCAACTAGAGAATTATGAAACAAATGGCAAGTGCGTAGAGGGTTTCAAACATATCATGCTAGAACGATGCCATTTAGTGAATAACAAATTTTTTTTTTTAAAAAAAATACAAAATTTTCAATCAAGTCATGTAAACATTCATCACAATCTCATCATATATGTCCGGAAAGTGACTTGAAAACAAAATGACTCAAAACTGAAAAGAAAGACAATCATAAAAGAAAGCAAGAAATTAAGTGAAACGAAAATGGCTTGCTACCCCTTCCCAAACTTAGAAATAAACATTGTCCTCAATGTTGAAAAATTTAGGCATCAACAACGTTATAACAAGAAAGGAAAGGGATAAAAGCAATTAAACAGAAGAACAAACAAAAATTAAAACTACAACACGGTTGCAAAAATAAAAATACAAACGAAACAAAAACCAAACAAACACTAAACCCTAATAAACAATCCGACGCAAACCGAAACCGAAACTACAAAGAAGTCCAACTCATTGGCACGCCCAAACTAATTGAAAGCCCACACCAAACAAAGGCCCAAACGTTTGTTATTATTATTATTATTTATTTTTTTTCTAAAGTTTTTATTTTTATTTTTTATATTTAAAGAAACGTGAACAGAAGCGCGGGGTTTCTGAAAAGGAAGAATGCGGTCCCTGACGCCTCGGTTCCTGGGAAGTCACATGCAAAAGATGTGCGGGATGTGTCGGCACGCAGAAGCAGCTTTCACATCCCCCAAAGCCATAGGTATTGGCATATGGAAAAGCCGAGATGACTTTTGTGACTATGAAAGGTGAGAGGGCAATTAATGGAGGGAGTTGGGGAACGGGTGCGGCGACATGGAAATAAGCTGTAGGGAACCGCGGAAGCTCAGAAGCGCAGCGGCTAGGGTTTGGCAGAAACTAAGTCTATAAAAGAGTAAGAGAAAGAAGGGGAAAAACACACAAAACTCAGAATCACACAAAAGAGAAAAGCAAGTGAGAAATCAAAGTAAGAAAACAAATGGCCTCTTCCTACCCATTCTCGTTGGATCTCAACCTAGCTCAACCAACTCAGACTTAGGGCCAAGCAGTGGCACCAGTGTGGATGCCCTACTTTGCCTCTGCACGGGGGCACGTGACAGTGAATGACTCAGACCTGCTGGACAACGACGCGTTGCCCTTGGAGTTGCTAGAAATCTAGTGACTCCCAAGGATATACGGGTGCTGGGAGCAAGGGATGACAACCGGGTCGTGAGCGATGCTCTGGCACTAAGCGTGCAAAGCACAGCAACAGTCGCAAGTGTGGGTCATCGCCTAATTGCGAAGTCCCATGAGGTGGAGGTGCTAAGAGGTCAGTTGGCGGAGAGCGAAGTATGGTTGAAGAGTGCCAGAGTATTATTAAAAGTTTAAAAACAGAAAGGGCAAGGATAATAGAGGTGAATCGACACCAGCTGGAGGCGTTGCGGGAAGAGAACAAAAATCTCTCCAAGATGGTAAGTGTTTACGCCCATGACATGAGAAAGCAGCTGGAGGACATAGACCTACCGGGAAAACGCAAGAAAACAGACCGCGAGAGTGGTTACGCTCAAGCTAAGAATGCAATCTTTGGGAGCTCGAGTAATGAGCCCCAAGAGGCTGTGCGTGAAGCCCCGGAAGTGGATAGCCAAAGGGCTAAACTCAAAGGTCCTATGGTCGAGACACCGAACACTGGAAAAAAATGATTCTAGTGTATTATTGGTGTGCCTGGTTGTCTTAGCCCTTTCCGTGTAATTTTTTTTTTTTTTTTTGCTTTTCAGAAATAAAAGAAAAGAAAGTTGCAAAAGACAAAGAAGAAAAACAAAACACACTTCCCAAACTTAAATCAAACGAAGACGACAAACGGAAATGGAAGCACAGTTCCCTAACTAAAATTAAATAAAGATGATAGCCGAAAGGTAAAGGCATAAAAAAAAAACAAAACACAAAGCTCTAGAAAATGGAAGTAACGGGCAAAAACATAAAACACCAGAAAACACGGAAAAAAGAAAAGTAAAGTGAAAGTAAAGGTGCTCCCCCTTGAAGCGATTAGGTCGAGCATGCCCGGGAAATCCGAAATGGCGTTGGCTCTCTCTCATCAGCATATGTCTATTTAAACCACGCCTCTGCAAACGGATGATACCCAGCATATCTTCCTGCAAACTCAAAGAAAAACATCAAAAAATTCAGAAGCAAAACAAATGGCATCCTCATGCACTCACCTTGATGATCTCAACCTTGAGCTGTCCCTTGCACCACCAAATGCCCAGAAAGGGCTCCTCGAAACCCTGTCTTCCCAAATTCCTCATACCATCATGGCTCGGCCTCGAATTTCTCTGAGGCGGTGCGGTGTAGGGGGAGGACCTGCCGGAAGGCATGACTGCGAGGAGACTTACAGTGGCGGATCATCCTGCATGTGGCGCAGAGGTCGGGACAGCCTGGCAGTGGACGAGTCCCACAATCTGACACTGTTCAACGCGGTCTCGGCCACAAATTTGGGCATGCGCCTCCTGGCGAGACACGAGAGTGCGGGGCACTGAGTGAGGAGGTGGCGGCCCTGAAAGCTCAGGTGGCGGACCTGCAGAAGCGTCTCTCCAGTGCCAACCAGCATGTAGAGATGCTGGAGAAAGGAATGAAGATCATGTAGAGCTGTTGGAGGTTCTACAAGCAAGAACAAACAGAGGCAATTAGCGGAAGCCTCAAGTGGCGCAGAATGCAACAATGAACATGTGATTAGGAATTATATGTACGCATTTTCACGTTTGTGTATGTAATCACATGTTATGAAATAGAATAAGCATTCACGCCCAATTCCTGATTGTGCATTAATGAATTGCAAACACTTCCCAAACTTATATGAAACACTGTTTATAAATGCTGGAGATTTAAGATTAAACAATGCCATATAGAAAAATTGGGATGGACAAAAAGAAAATAAACAACCACAAACTATAATAAAGAAGAAAAACAAAGAAAAACAAGTTCGAAACACAAACAAGTAAAGGAAAGCAAAAGTAAGAAAAACAAAGAGGAACAACAAGAAAATCCTAATTACCTTGGTTGGAAAAATTGTAACCCTAATTCAAAAAAAATAATAAAATAAAATAAAATAAATTAAAATAAAATAAAATAAAATAAAGTTTGAGTCTAGAGAAACTCCACTTTGAAGCGATTAGGACGACAACAAACTTCTTCTATTCACCTTGGGTTGCCTCCCAAGAAGCGCTAAGTTTAAAGTCTTTTGCCGGACTTCCAACATACCATGGTCACTTAGGAGGTTTTGGCACAATCGCCTCCTTGTGTTGAAAATGAAGTTTCTTCAAATCTCTTTGCCATCTAATCAACCCCTTTTGTATTCTTTTCTTTTTATGCGCATGAGTAGATTTCAAAAGCAATTTGAAGCGCTCTTCAATACGTGGATTGGATGGAGGAGGCACATATTTAGGATTGAGTGGCCTTCTCATTTGAGTAGAAGGAATGACATTGAACATATGATTGGTACTTGGAATATGGATGTTCAGCTTGTCTTCCTCTAGTACTTCAAAAATAGAATAAGACATTAGATTAATTGAAGCACCTAAATCAATTAAAGGTTTTTCAAACAATTTATCATCAATGTCACATGGAATTATGAAACTTCCTGGATCTTGTAAATTGGGAGGAAGCTTCATTTGCAAAACAGCAGAAACCTCTTCCGTTAATGCAACAGTTTCGGATTCCTTGAGCTTGTTTGCATCCAAGAAAGGAATGTTGATTTGCACTTTTTCGGAGATTTCCAATATGTCCTTGGCATGTTGAATTTTTCTAGAACTTATCAACCTGTGAGGAAAAGGAGCATGTAAGATATCTTCTTCAGGAGGTTCACGACATACCTTCTCCTTCCTTGCCCTTCTTGCAAGTTCATGCTTTGGGATCCATTCGGATGGAGAAGCTGCATGTTTATTTTCCTCCATGTTGATTTCATCTTTTTCCTTAGGCCTAATCACTTGCTCAACCTGTATCTCATCATCAATTTTAATTAGACTTTCAGAATTATTAACCTCACAAATTACCATACCAGTTCTCAAGATAATTGCTTGAACATTCTCATGCCCGGTTGGTAACACTGTTTGGCTAGGCATCATCCCAACTTTTCTTTGACTCAAAGCTGTGGCAATTTGCCCCACTTGATTTTCTAGATTGGCAATGGCCTTATCCGTTTTCTGCATGTAGGTGTCATTCCTTTGCATGTAGCTTTTTCTCTCATTATGATGAAACTATCTGTGTTTCTAGTCATTGAAGCAACAAGTTCTTCCAAAGTTGGTCCTTGAGGTGGTTGGTGAGATTGACTAAGTGGTGGTGGATTATAATGTTGGGGTTGACCATAAGGTGGACAAGTATTATGTTGGCCTTGATATGGTTGATATGGCCCTTGTTGAAAATTTGGATTGTCGGTCCACCAGAAGTTCGAATGATTTCTCCACTCCGGATTGTATGTTTGTGGGAAATATTCATTCATAGTCAATTCATTCTGAAATGAGCCAAATGCATTTGCTCCCTCCATCACAAATTTATTGGAGTATTCTTGCATAGTAAGTTCCACAATTTCAGTTGCGGCTGCCATTGGTGATGGTGGAGGTGACTCCTCGGATGTTCCTATAAGAAAAAGAAACAAAAACAAATCAAGATAAAATGAAACAACAACCAATAAACAAAAATAAAACTAAGTACTCTAAACATACTCAAACAAAACAAATAAGCAACCGTGCCAGTTCCCCGGCAATGGCGCCAAAAATTGTTGCATTCCTAAAAGGACACAAATTAATGTGCAAACAACCAATTAAAAATACCCGCAAGTGCACGAGTCTATTGAGGTATAGATTATACAAGTACGGGGTCGATCCCACGAGGAACTTATCGGTTTCCTATAAGTTCTAGCTTGAGTACGTAAAGAACACTAATTTTACACAATACAAATTGGGAACTAAAAATAAATAAAGGAAGGTAGAAGAAAAGAAACAAAACAAGAAAACTAAAGAAAAACACAAACAGCATTTTCTATCGCCATTTTATCACCTATTTATCACCTATTGGGCAGATTCGTTTCTCTGCTTTTTCCAGTTTCGACCTCTGTCCAATGTTTTGCCTATAACTTTCCAACCGTTTATCCAAATTTCACTTTCTTTAAATGGTTGGATTCAGCATAGAAAATCCAAGAGCACAACTCGGACTAAAAGTCCAAAACAATTACGGAAACAACCAAAATTCAGTGACAAAGACACAAAATGTGTCATCTCTGTTTTTTAGTTTCGACCTCTGTCCAGGTGTTTTACCTATAACTTTCCAACCGTTTGTCCAAAATTCACGTTCTTTATACGGTTGGATTCAGCACAGAAAATGGAAGACCACAACGAGGACTAAAATTCCAAAACAATTACGGAAACAACCAAAATTCAGTAACAAATACACATAACGTGTCGAACACGCAACTCACACACACATTGGGGGGGGGGGGGTTTGATTTGTTTCAAGTGACCTATTTCTATTGCAAGAAAGTAAATGGACTTTGAATTTAAATGAGAATTGTAGAGATGAAATATCAAAGTGTGAAATTAAAATGTAACAAACACTAGGGTTTCGAAATCCACCCTAAACAATTCTACCAAAGTTCATGAATACTCAAGTGATGAACTCTAAACGTGTTGATGAAGATGTTCACAATCAAGACCATGGGTCGTGGCTCAAGATGCATTGATTCTCTCTAATATACGTAAAGTGCATGGTTCGTGCTACAATACTTGTGCCCTCCTCATAACCGAACCTAGGTATGGTTCGTACTTCGATTCAATTACAAGGAAAACCCATTAAGTTCAAAGAGAATATGAACATCACAAGAATCCTAATAGCATGGTGTTTACATTAGGTATTCAAGAAACCAATTCACATGGATGGTTCTTACTCCATCCATATATTGTTTAGGAAAACATGAAGATACACATAATCCCAACAACCTCAAGAAGCATGCTTTCAAAGGTGATCAATCAAAGAAAAACACACATCAAGGATAGATTAATTTGGTGAATTGGAATTCATCAACAATATCTAGAAATTCATACACTCAAGCATCAAAACAATAAGGTAATCATGTTTAGGGCTTCAACCTAAGCCCTAGCTATGGAGTTTAGTTACACATACTTACTTCAAACACAAATTCAAATTAAAACTAGAAAGAAGTTACAGCTTTTGTGAAGGTGGAAACTCAAGGTCTTCAATGGTGGAAATCTCTTCCACTTCTTGCTTGGATGACTTTGTCTTCCTCCTCTAGCTCTCTAGCTCCCAAAATATCTGCTCTCTCTGTGTAGAATGATAGAATGCATCAGCTACCCACGTTCAAAAGCCTCTCATACTTCAGATTGCACTCACCTATCCCTTGCCCATCAATTCCAGCTCAAAGATATCATATAAAACTCATGCTTTAGTTAAAGTCTTTGCCCTTGTCCCCTTGCCATGATGAAACCTTGTCTTCCTAAAGATGCCAATTGCTTCAGAAAATATCTTATTTACAAAGGTAATTTCTTGTTACCAAGAGTTATGGTAACAAGAAGAATCAAGGTGACACAAAGGAGGTAAAAGCTGGCCAATATCGGATTTCCAGAGCTGTGGTAAGATGCTAGATTGGTTGGATAGGCAATACTTGTCCAATGGAGCTCAAATTTGGATATGTTGTAGTTAACATCCATTGGAACAAGTCGCATGAAGATCTTCACCTCATCTGAGCACCAGAGCATGTTGATCCCAGGCCAAGAAGTTGACCTACGAAAATGAACAAAAACAGAATTTATAACCAATAATGCACTTTTAGCTCATTTTCATTCCAACCAAGGTAAAATCTAATAAAACACAAAAATGAAGTAAAAAGCTATAAAATGTCAAGAACTAACTCAAAATAATGGGTGAATAACATGAAAAATCATGTGTAAAAATGAACCGAACAGTGCATCAACCATTCAAGATTTTCTAATACAAGTGCATCATCCAATTCATATTTTCTAATTCAAGTGCATCAACCATTTCAGATTTTATAATTCAAGTGTTGTATGCATTAGTCTTTTTGAATTCAGATTTTCACTTCCCCTAGGCCTATAAATAGGGAGGTTCTCTAAGCTTGTAATCACACCCCAAGGGGGGAGCTCTCAAACACTTCTCTAGAGCTCCCTTCCCTTCTCTCCCTCAAATTCTCTTAGTTTCTCTTTCTAGTTTTCAATTGTTGTAATGAAATCTTTTGTGCTGAAATTTTCTTTAAGTCTTTCCAAGTTCTACTTTACTTTTCCTTATGTAAATTCTTTTCTTTAGTTTCTAGTTTGATTAGTTTCCAAGTTTCAATTATGGTTCATGTTCTTATTCATTATGCTTATAAGTTAATATGCTTGTTTGAATGATTGATCACCATTTAGGCTTGCATGTTAGCTATCTTGGTTTGAATTAAGAGTATACACCATGCTTTAATTCGAATTGAACTATGAATAGGAAGAGTATGTATGGACATTCGACAACAGGGATTAGATACATGCTTGGTTGTTTAAATTGTTCTTCTATGCTTAATGGGTTCCTAATGCTTAATTTTAGGTTAGACAACAAATGATCAAATTAGGGAATTAGGAACACAAGGTTATGACCAAACACCATGGCTTAATCATACATTAGCTAGAATCAATCCGTTAATCTAATTGAACTTGGGAACTTATCTACTTGAGTTAGTTATTTTCTTTCTTTCTTGTTTTATTTATTTCCTTTCTTTTTCATTTCTGTTTTGTGTAGGGAAAATGAATTGGATCATTCAATCACCAATCCTCGTGGGATCGACCTCGCACTTACATATGCTATACTACCAAACGGCTCGTGCACTTGCGAGTATCACAAGTTGAGGATGCAACTGAATCCATTTTGGTGCAGCTGTATCTACGCAACATTCATCGGGGTTGGTGGTACCATCATGGTGGATCGCCGCTGGTCTTCTTGTCCGACACATGAAAAAGCTTTCTCCAAATTCGGAAACGGATCCATGCGAAGAATATCGCTACGAACTCTGTCAAACGCATCATCTAATCCAGCTAAAAATACATAAACCCTCTTGATCTCGATCTCCTATTGACGAAGCAAAATATCTGCTGAATTAGTAAATTTATTTGGTCGTCGATAATCAATCTCATGCCAAATACTTTGCAATTCTGCATAGTATGTGACAAGTTGTTGCCCAAACTGTTTTGCCTTGAATGCTCGACAAGTTAACTTATAAATCTGTGACTGATCTTGGCCATCATAGTATGTTTTTTTTCTTCACATTCTCCCATACATCTTTAGCAGTTTTGTAGGGAAGGAAAATTTGCATAATATCAGGCTCTATAGATTGAATTAGCCATCCCTTCACAATTGTGTTTTCAGCATGCCACTTATTGTAATTGGAGGCTGCGAGAAGCTGGTGCAGGCAAAGCGCCTTTAGATACCCGTATTTTCCCTTCCCAGCAACATGTAGCTCAAGCAGTTGGGACCATACTGAATAATTCGTTCCATTCAATTTGACAATTGTAGGAGCAGCGGAAGAATCATGATGAACATTGACAATTGACATAGGCTAACCAGAACCCTATGAGGTAATTTGTGGTACCTCAGTGGATTGGTTATCTTCATTAAACAAATCCTGCATATCCCCCATGGAGCCAAAGAACACCGCAAGGAATTAAAACAAAATAATAGGCAAAAAAGAAAAAAAAATCTGTAGCAGTAAGGGGGGTCGTCTATTCTAGGGCAAATATAACCCGTGCTCTGATACCAAGTCAAATATAAGGATATATGGTAAATTTATGATATATATTTCTTCTCTCAAAGAAGGTGTATATATAGCGTACAATGCCTTTTTACCCAAGGAAAAGATAAAAACTAATCCTAACAAAACAGGTAATACAATATTTACAAGAATCCTTATATTAATTTCCTACCTAAAATACGACTCACGCCAACAGGGCGTTAGCGCAAGCTTCTCTTTCGTCGCTTCTTCTTTAATTGAGCATTTTGTCATTGAGGAGTGTGCTTCATACTAGACTTCTTCCAGATAACGAGCTTCCATCCTTCATCGTCATTAAAAGACGAGTCACCAATGATTCCATCACCACCTTGATAGTTTGGTTCGTCCACCACTTCTTTTGCACATAGATCATCCACTCAGTATATGGCCCTCGTTGATCGAAACTCCAATCTTGGTGACAATGCTGGCACCGGCACATGATCAAAGGATCCGAACACAATTGTAGCAATGTTTGTGTATGTGACTTTGTCAACGTCCACCTCAATCCTTCCTTGCCTTGCCAAATTCATAATAAACTCCTTCAGCACAAAACACTCCTCTACTGGGTGGTTGACAATTTGGTGGTATTTGCAAAACTTAGGGTCATTAACTTGATTCATCTCTTCAAGTCGCTTACATTCTGGCAATTCAATCACCTTTTTTTCGAGCAAGTCCTCAAGCATACCTACGACATTGGAGTCAGGGAAATGGTACATTTTTTCCTCCAACTCCTTCAAGGTGTGTCGATGTTTGCCCACCTCTTGGGATGACTCCATCCTTTTGACTTTTCTCTTCTTATCCCAGGTGGAGATTTTGACAGGGACAATGTTGATTATCATTGCTTCCTTGGTAGGCTTCTTTGTAGGGTTGTCTATTTTTTGCCCAAAAACTCTCTGTTTTATGCTTCATGATAGGTTCATTCTTTTCCCCATGGCTAGTGATACTTAACTCCATATCATGGGCACGAGTGGCTAGCTTCTCAAACGTGCATGGTTCAATCCCTTGTGGAATGTAGAGTAACCCCCAATGCATCCCTTGAATGCACATCCCAACTATCGATATCTCTGGAAGCATATCCTTGCAATATAGGCTTAACGAGTGCCATCGATTGATGTAATCGACGACGGGTCCTTCCATTGCTTGTATTTGTGAGTTCCATCATGCTCACGGTGCGACGAGTGCTATAGAATCAATTCAATAAAAAATCCTAACCTGGGAAGGAATAGACTTTTGGGCCATATGATTATTATTAAGTAACTATGTCACAACTACTAGAGAGAGACAACAAGGGTTCAAACAACTTATAAATGTTGGTCGTACGACTTGTATATAACACTGCATTAGCATCAGAATACTTACTAAAATCTGTCTTCTAGACTCAGTTATGCCAGGCCCAGAAGCCGACCTAGCAAATGTAATTTTGTCAACTTTGTTTAATAAAGATAAAAGCATGTTCAAACTTTTGTTGTAAGGGACTTGTAGCTCAAGTGCATTTATCTCTGCACCTAAGGTCCTAGGTTCGATTCCCCCCTCATCTAATATCGCTTGTATATAAAATAAAATAAAAAGAATCAAACTTTGTTCGAAATTTTCTGTGAACATCTTGGTTCATATTTATTCTTCACAGCTCTAAATTAGTGACATATTAGCTTCCTATAAATCTATGAAATAAATGCATAGAACCCAATTGGAAATTTATTATAATCAAAAGTTCGATTTGCTATTAGTGTCAAAAAAACTAATCTAGAGAACCTAATACTGCTAAGTTTATGATAAAGATAAAAGAATCGAACTAAAATATAATAAAAAATAATAGTGATGCTTCCATTCTTCATTGAAGGGCATCGCTTATGCATCGACACTTTTCATTCAATTTGAACCAATAATTCAAATGCATTTGTTCCTTGTAGTTCACTTGTTGGTCGTTGTCAAGTTGCTTCGTTTTTTATTTTGCCACCACTAATTGAAGAAAACTAAATATCGATTTTATATGAGATATCAGTAACCAAATGCATTTCTAATCTCATGGCTGGTTCACTTTTCTCATCCATTGACTCGTCCATTCCTTCCCAATTACTATAAATTATGTGTTTATATGTTGAGATAAGATTCTTTGACAATTTGCTCCTTATAGATCATAATGAAGTTTTCAATCTCTTCTCTCCCATCAAACTCATTCTACCACGAAAAAATGCAATTGCTCATCCTTAGCAGATAGAAGCCGCAAACCCAACAAAAACCACTCAGCCTTTAATCTACCCAAATTATCCAAACTGACAATCTCCATCGCTTCCTCTACCGAGATCGCAAGACTACTAGTAAGTGTAAAACAATAGACTGCTCAAGAGAAGAGTGGTGAGCTTTGCATACCATCAACATAATGGTGCAGCTGTATTGATATTGATATTTCAAGATTAACAGTTACAAACGATTACATGAAAAATCCCTATTTACATGGGTATCAATCTATACATTTGAAAGCCAAAAAGATAATCATATCAGAAAACAATTCAAATTAAGTCCATGCAAACTAGGACTTCTCATCCAAAACAGATAAGGAATTTGAACTCAAACTTGCAGATAACGTCTGTCTAACAGTAAGTCCCTTCGCACCTCCATCAGAAACCCAACAAAATGCACTCCATCGCTAACCAAACGAACGTCAAAAGACCAAAATAGTTTAAGAACAGTCAACCACCCCTCACAGGCTTACAAAAACCCTAGGGCGAGATATCGTGCACGAGAAGCAATGATAGGGCCAAAAACCTAAGGAGACTTTTAAGAAAAAAGAGGAAGGGACTTTTTTTGGGCCATATAATTATTACTTGATTAATTAAGTGCCTCACCAACCAGTCCTGCTATAGAATTAAATGAAAAGGAAGCAGAGGTAGGTAATGCTGGCTTATAAATAAGAGCATGTGCTCGTCGATCGAGTGAACTCAGACAAGGCATGCATGCATGGAGTGGTGTGTGTACCCATCTGCAACTTCATGCTTATCTATTTCTTGATTGTGGTGGGTTTCATATATTCTTCAATTTCTTTAGCCTACAGAGAAGTTGCTAGATTCTGTTCTCAGCTGAGGTAGCAGGCAAATTATACTGAAAATAAGTAAGCCAATTCGGTTCATTCTTTTTGTTACCCTTCTCCAATATCGCCGGTATTTAAATAAATAAATAAATAAATTAGATAGCAAAGGTTCCATTTGCATATAATATGGTCATGAATTAAACATTAATTTTGGAAATTATTTTCTTCTATTAATTCTTTCAATATATTTTTATATGTACCTTTTTAATCATCAGCTGATTAAATTGTTCTTTGCTTATTGTTTAATTTGTTGCTAGTGGTAGCCTACATGGAGATGATGATGAACCTCTTTTTGTTGGGCCGATTCACGATCCGTCGAATCCTACACGTTCCTAAAATTACCTAGATCGACATACTCCAGTTTAACTACGATCCAACGGTCCAAACATATTGAACCCGAAATCGCACACTATGCGAGATCCGTTAGGGGTTCAAACGTATTCGAATTGAGATCCGCGAACTCCTACACGCTCGTGAGGACACGGGTATCGTTCTGGGATCAAGAGTGGTCCCTGTTACCTGGCTCACGCCCCGCCCAAGCGCCGGCAGCGCGTGGGTGTGCATAGTAAATTCTGGAGGCCGGAAAATCTCCAAATCGCCGGCCCAAACTCCTAGCCTAGGTAAAACACCTAATTTGGAACCACTTTTTCTCTTGGTCTATGGCCAAAAAGTGACCGGAAGTGGCTGATATCGGCATCCTAAACTCGGCAGAAACTTAACTTGTAAATCAACCCTTCAAACCTCAAAAATATCTTAAAACCTACCCAGCCATCAGCTAGAACGTGAAAATCAGTCGAAAAACCATACCTAACTCATTCGATTTGGTGGTCGGAGGAGGAAGAACCGAGGGTCTGAAATTTTGAGAAAAACCACTCAAAATGAGCGAATTTCCGGTGGTTGGGCTGTCAACGGAGGCGGCTGGGTGTTGGCTGGAGCAAAAAGAAAAAACAGGGGAGGAGAGAGAGTGAGGAGAGAGAAAGGGAGAATCTGATTTTAAAATCTGATTTTTTTCCAAAATTTCAATTTTGCCCTTTTTCGTATTTTGATCGTAATTCCTTCAATACAACTCGGAATTGAGTCCACTACGTGTCTACGGACTCGTTTCGTCGCGCTCTCGCAACAGTACAACCGGATTTCCCAAATTCCATCCCAGTCAAAAAGTCAACTTAAAACCTACTAAATTATTCCGAGGGTAGTTTAGTCTTTTCCTTCATTAAATTATTAATTAAATATTAATTAAGGTTTGGGTTGTTACACAAAGTGCCCATATTCCACGCCGGGCAGATCCTCCTTCCCGCTCCAAACGGCACCATCTTCACGCCTTTTGTCCCTGTGATGTCCACGTCAACCCCGTCCCCGTCGAAGAACCTCTCTGGTCTGAACTTACCCAGGTCATCCCACAAATACGGATTTAGCGTAACCCATGCAAGGTAAAACTGAACAATTGCATCCGCCGGAATGGTGTAGCCACCAAGCTCAGTCTCCTTCACCACCGCGTGCGGTAAAGCGATGTGGCATGGCGGGTGTCTGCGAAACGTTTCTTTCACCACTCCAGAAAGATAGCTCATCTTCTCTACGTCGCTTTCTGTGACAACAACTTCACCATATTCTCCCCCAACGCATTCCACAATCTCATTGTAGACCTTTTGTTGCATCTCTTGATTCGTCACCATATAAAGGAAAGCCCACTCTAACGTGGTAGCAGTAGTATCGGTGCCGCCAATGATGAGTTCGGAGCAAAGCGTCACGAGCTCTTCCTCTCCCAGCCGGCCATCTCTTCTTCCAGGCACCTCCAGCTCAAACAATGAGTCAATATACGCAGCACCCTTAGGGCTCACCATCGTCATACAACCATGATCATCAGAACTGTTAATACTTTGATCAAGAAATGCTTTTCTTTTTCTTACCAATGGAACCAAACACTCCATCTGCTTCCTCCTCAACTCCCTGGCTTCACTCCTGCCCGCGAAACAAAAAAGGAGCGAGTGCCGGGAAGAACTCCGGCAGCATTCGTGTCATCATGATCAGAACCTCTTGTAGTAACAAGCTCTCGATCATTTTGATTTTTGGCTCAGATACTTCCGTCCCGAAACACAAGCATGTGAGAATAGTGCAGATGGTGAGCCTGCAGTTGCTCAAGACATGGACAACGTTGTTCGCCGCAGCAACCTCCGATTTGAGCCTCTCGAGATGAGACTGGATGGCCCAGTTCCTGATCCAACTACACTTCCTTATCCTCCCCGGGTTGATCACCTCGGTGATCAGGTTCCGCGGAGGGTCCTCCAGAGAGGGCCGTACTTCGCGGTGTGGATGTCGCAATCGCTGAAGAGGCGGCGGCATGGGGAGATGCCGGGTCGGGTTGCGAACTCGAGCCTCTCTGGACGAGGGCTTCGTGGATGAGGTCGGCGCTGGAGACAAATATGAGAGTGCGCTGCCCCATCTGCAAGCGGAAGATTGGACCGTATTTTGCACGTAAATCACGTGCTACAAACACGAAGTGTTGACGTTGGAGGATCACTTGGATTAGGTTTCCCACCACTGGCCACGATGGCGGCCCCGGCAGCGCTTCTTCCGTCCACCACTGCCACCGCTCACCTACCGGTAACCGAGCTGCCCTAGCCGGAGAAACACAAGCCCCAGGCTCTGATGCTCCGGAAAGGCCAACCCTAGGGTTAGGATTATGGAAAATTGTTTGTCTATCCGATCGTGCGATCGTGAGCAATCCGACCGTTCGATTTCGAGACCAAACTTTCAGGACATGTGTCTTAGGTATATTGGAACCTCTAGGAACAATCGGATCGAATTTCTGAGATCGTGTACCCCACGGGGTCCCGAGTTGACTTTTTGAGACTTTATCGCTTTTGAGTCCCGAGTTACTATTAAATCATGCCCATTGAGAGGAAAGTTAGTGTGGGCATAGGAATGGCCTTTAAAGTGATGCACGTAGTTTTAGGAGCCGGGGGTCAGGGTTTTTAATTTAATATTAAATTACTGAGCATAGTTTTTAATAAAATATTATGATGATTATACAGGCACCCGGGCACCAGGTGACCCGCAGGAGGGACCTTCAAAGGGTCCAGCTAGCTCAGAGTATCTGTGAGTGGACTGTTTGTTTTATAAACGTTTTATGCATTTTAATTTCATTATTTGATCTTGAATAAGTTTTACTAAATACGGCTTTCCTAGCATGACTTGATAGATTTAAATATTTCTATTTATTTATGTGCTGCCTAGTGGAACATTTAAAAAGGGATTTGGAAAGTCAGAAACTGAGGTATTATCAGATTAAATGGCAGCAGGATTTAAGGAATAGTTTTATAAGTAGTTTTATAAACTTTAATCTTTTTAGAATTATATATATATATATATACATTTATTTTAAGCCACCATAGGTACCCAAGGTTGCCTTCAGGATGGTAAATGTTGCATCGGAAATAAGGTTGCCTTCGGAATAAAATTATGTTGCCTTCGGTATTATTGATGTCGACGGACATCCAGCTTGCCTTCGGGTAGGTCAGCATACTTGACACAGCCCCACGAGTCTCGGGGACGCTCGAACCGTGTGGTGCTAGGATTGCGGATCAGGCCGACCAAGTGTCCCTTGAATTCTGCTAGGATTGCGGCTTGGGTGACCTTGTGTTTCCCGAGGTCTGCTAGGACGTGTCACTCCGGTGGCACAAGGATGGAATTGACGGATTATATGGAATCGACGGATTATAAGGAATTGACGGAAACTAAAGGAATTGACGGAATTATAGATGGGTACACCTATGTGGTAGATTAAAAATTGATTTCAATGCTTTCAATGATTTAATGTTTGATCAAGTATGTGATTGATTACATATATATATATATATATATATGAATGCAGTGATTCTAGTACGAGTATTTATATAAGAAATGATTTAGTTTCATATCTGTTTTTACAGTGGGGTTAGTATGTTCATATGCTATTTTTCTAAACTTTGTTTTTGGTCCACTCACCTTTTTAATGTTTTGCGCCCCCGGGCAGTAGTCGTGCATCAGTGCGCCACCACCGGGCCGAGTCCACCTTCCGCTACTTCCCTTGACAACGTAGGGTTTTGATTAGTTGTGTTTAATTTGTAACCTACTCTGTATAGATGCTCTGATATTGCCCTAGAACACATGTCTAACTGTTAGTATGTATTTATTTGTATGCTGGCAGTTGGTGTATATTTTTATATGCATGTTTGACAGGTGTAACTTTGGGATTGATCTAATTGCAGGGGAGACTCTGCTGAGTTTTTTTCAACAAAAGTCAAACCCCAGTTTTAGTTGAAGGTTGACTGGAAGGGCAATTAGGTCAATTGTGTCTGGCACCTGCCAGGTGTCCGACACGCACAGGTTCGGCTTCGGATTCCAAAGTGGAATTTGGGTTGGGTCCTGTCACTTTGCATGTGAGCTTGATGCTTGCTCGGATGGTGCATGCTTTCAAATGGTTGCCGGTTCTGGATGCCCCACCCGACCCGAGTGAGAGTTTTGTTTTTACTGTTGTGATGAAGAACTCTCTCAAGGCCGTCATTTTGCCTAGGTCATCATCTTCATGCAGCATCTAATGCTTCAACTCCCAGCTTGCCGCTGGCTCATGTGATGATTCATGATAATAAAATAGGCGAGTTAATCTAGAGTACTTGAATTGTAACCTATTTCTTAATGACCCTATGGTAATAGGGTTATACTATAAGTTAGTTAATGAATAAATTTTGGTGGTTTTCTTTTTTCTGTTTGGATCTAAATGAAACTCAAACAACAAGTCATTCTAGCTAGAGCATGATAAAATAAAGGGGCTTGTCCAATATAGGTCCCTGTAATTTCTGTTTCCTAGACATATACCCATCATTCTATAAATCTATGTGTAAAACCCAATTTCAAACTTAAATGACCAGTAGGATATAAGAGGTCGTAGTATTCCTACGTTTTTACATCCTTGTCATCAGACTTCATATTTTATTTACAATTTATTCCAAACATTTTATTAACTGCCATAATTGTAATTAAAACTCCCTATTAAAAGCATATCAACCACCCCATTTCTTTTGGTTGCCATTCCCTCTAACATATGGCCCCTTAAAATTGCAAATAAAAAAAATATGTAAATTACATATCCAATAATGTACATATGAAAAATATATATATAAATATATACATATAAAATATAGGTTATTTACCACCAAAAAAAAAAAGGTCAATTACTTTGTAATTGAAATTTCTGTACATTTTTCATAAATTAAAAATAGGTATACAATAATTTATAGAAATAGGTACGTTGTATAATTGAAATTTATGCACATTTTTTATAAATTAAAAATAGGTACATTATTTAGAAAAAAAATTTGAGAGAAAAAAATAGGCTCATTTAAAAAAAAAACAATTGTTTTCATAAAACAAACAGTAAAAACATGATCAAATTATTTTTCATAAAACAAGTAATAAAGAAAAAAAAATAGGTACAATATTTGGAGAAAAAATAGGTTCATTAAAAAAAATGTTTTAAAAACAAAATAATAAATAGATTATCAAATTATTTTTCAACATAATTAGAATGTACACTATTATTCATAAAATTATAATAAAAAAGAATACTGATCGTATAATTCATAAAAAGAAAACAACATTAATTCCTAAATTTAATATTGAATTTAAATTATTAATACTTTAAATAGATTACTAATCGTAATTCATAGCAGGAAAACACCATTAATTCAAAAATAGATTACTAGTCGTAAAATAGATTACTAATACTTTAATGTGGAATTTAATATTTAATTTCAAATAAGTTTCTAAATTAGTTCCTACATCCATTACAACTATTTGGAGATATTCTCAAATCCAACGGGTGTTATTAGTTACAGCCCCATAACACATTAACTTATAAATAAGGGTAGTTTTGGAATCTGAAAAATACAATAAAAAAGATTTTAAGTTATATTAGGTAACTTGCTTAGTTCGATCAGGTATTATTTGAAAAAATTGGGTATTTTAAATAGAAAACTAAAGAAAAGGGTTGTAGGTGATTTAAAATGAATTTTATGGGTCTAAGCTCAATTTACTATAAAAAGGGAATTAAGCAGCCAAGCCCCTAGCTAAGAACCAGGAGAGTGATCATTTGTTTTAAGTGCAACGGGAACACCAAATCAAGAATTCAAGTGTACCATTTCATGAAATTTCACATAATTACGAAAACAAAATTACAAAGTGTCATCTGCCTGTCTTCAAGTTGTTGTTCATATGCAGGGACGAACTTAGGATTTTAAAATGGAGTAGGCTAAATTTAGGTACTAAGTAGATAGAAAACTCAACAATACCATGTAATTTCATTGATAACAAAAAAAAAAATCTAGCAAGAACAATAAAATCAATTACAAATCCTATTTGATAATTCATAACTCATAAACTGAAACTGATGCCCTAATTGCAAATCCTAATTGATAATTCGTAAGTGTCAATTACAAATCCTAATTGATACTTCATAAACTCCAAAAAAATCCTCAAATTAAAGCATCAAGAAATTGATAGAATCTTACATGATGAATATAGGAACTTGGTTCACTTGAATTAAGTCTTGAAGGTGAGTGCAGCAACAAAAAGAGCGTTTTTTTTCCCTCTCTACAAGCGAGGGTAGGGTGGTGCTTTTTTTTTTTTTTTTTTTTTTTCCCATGTGCTGTGTGTGAGGCCTCGCGCGACCCCCAACTACGTGCTGTGCAAAAAAGAGAACTAGATGAGGTTAGGTTATTTAAATTGGGTGAGCTAGGATTTTATTTTTTTGCCTGGAAAAAAGAAGCCATCTAGGCTATAGCCCAGGTTTGCCAAACTAAGGTCGCTGGGTGAGCTAGGATTTTATTTTTTTGGCTGGAAAAAAGGTTTGCCAAACTAAAGGTCGGTCCTTGTTCATATGCTTTAAATTAATGCAGACTTTAAATTCAAACACTGACAAATTTCTGTCCTTGCAATTGTGAGGTTTGCAATAATTAATTTGGTAGCAGCATAATTGTTGCCAGCTTTTAGCTTAGGGGACTGTCATTAACTTCTGTTTAAATTGGATTCTTCCATTCATTTTGGCAATGCATTATTATTGCACCAGAATTGACCTCTCTCTCTCTCTCTCTCTCATCGGTTCGAATTAAGTGCACACTAAACCATTGAAAGCTGAAATATCACAGGGACCACTATTGAATCAAAGGCCCTCCCCCTAACCGAAAATACTTGGGTGTGACATTATACCTCACACCGACAAAGTTTTTCCGAGGGCCACAAATACGCATGGAAAAACATTTTTTCCGATCGCAAAATAACAACCCTCGGAAAAAATGTCACCACCATGTTTTGTAGTTCCGATATACAGATACGCTGTCGGAAAAAAAGTCTCATTGATTGTCTAAAGAGATAGTTTTATTTATGATTATAATTAATTACGGTCTTACATAGTTATCTTTTGCGAGAGGAATATAAGTTTTGTTGTAAAGCTTGTCTTAAACAAGTGTCATCGGAAAGGCCCTCGGGAAATTTTTCATGCGCATGAAGAGATCATCTGCATATATAGTACCAAACTTTACAAAAGAAAGTGGAGCCAAGTTTGACGCTATACAGAAAGCAAAAGGAAAATTTCTTTGTCCACAATATGAAAAGCAAAGGTAGGCTTCCAAGGCAATATATAAAAAATTGAATAAGGGCATTATCGTTCAACAACTACAAAATTCGTTCTTATTTAACATTATGAATCTTCTACAGACTAAATGAAAAATGCTTAGGAAAAATGCCCTATAGCAATCCCTTTATGGTAATTTTCTTTTGGTTTGCTTTGTGATAGTTTTCTAACTAAGTAATTTTTTATTTTAATTTTGATAATTTGATGGGTGTTATTTCTAAGATGGGGAATCTTGTTGCTTTTTGGGATAGTCAACTCAAGTTTGAATTTTCGTCGTAAATTAAATTAATTTAAAATAATTTAAATTATCACTCATATAAAAAAAACAAAGTGTATTTTGAGCTCTCTAGTTTAGGTAAGCTTTTTTCCACAAGAGCGTGAAGATATGGATGACAATGGGTCTAATTGAGGGTGGGTATATCATTCACATCCCATCCTCATTTAGCATTTCCCCCCAATCCCCGCCTTCATACCCACAATATTCAAATCAAGGATTCCCCATTCTTGTCTTCGTTCGAGAACGGGCTCCCCGAAATCCTTTCCATGATGGAAAAAAATCCAATTTAAAACTACTTTGCTTTTTTGTTTTTGATAAGAAGCTCATAAATTGTATTCATTAAGAAAACATTACATCATCGTTTAAATAGACAACCAGAAACTTACTCCCTTTAAAACCCTAGATACATTCTCCCTTTGTGAGTCCCAAAGGAAAAACTTCATAGAGGAGGGAGGAGGAAGAAGCGTCACAGCCTCTCCTTCCCCTCCCCTCTTCTCGTCTTTTCCTTTTGGGTTAGTGAATAAGCTCACTGGGGCGTTTTGAATAAAAAGCTCCTTGTGGTGATTTCTTATGAGCCATGCTCATATTGAAGTTCCCTATCACTCCATTTAATTAGTCTATATTCTCAATCAAATTCTTCTCCCAAAATCCACTCTCTAACACTACTCATGTTCTATTTAAGTATGAATTTGCCAACAACGAATGGCTATTTTCCTCCATCTAATCAGGTAATCTAATTTGTAAGTTCAAGACTTATCTTTGAGATTTCAATTCTTTATTTAATTGCGTAATTGGTTTCTTTCAGGATTCCAATTTTAGTTGGTCATTTAGTCAACCAAATGTTTCCTTCACCAATATGCTTCAGGATCAAAATTATTTGGCACATTTGAATCAAGATTTTTTTTCCACTGGTTTTGAGCAACATCAGGATCCAAAGGAATAATGCATGTTGACAGAATGTTGGTTGGGTACTTCAAGGGAAGGGATTTCTTGTTGTCCTATGTCATTAGAACTTTGAAATGGTGTATCAGATCATGTGAGACTATTAGTGTTATGAGAACTTTTATTTTTTTATGTGAGACTGTGAGAGTTGACAATGGTTGTATTTCATTTCGTTTGGAGGCTACAAAAGTTTCTCAACTAAATTTTCAATGAAAGATCTGTAAGATTATATTATAATTCCATATATTATTATATGTCAAGTGTGTTTGTTTTTTATAGATGGTCAAGAAAATTCTAACAAGACTTTCCCTTTTGAAGCCAGGCACTCGAAATTTTATGAATCACAAGAGTTTTCAATGAAAATTCTATTAGTGTTATGCACAAGACTCTAATATTACAAATATGATGAATCCATACACACAGACACCATAAACTAGTACTTTTTCCCTTCAACATCAACACCATAAACTAGAAATTTGTCTGCATATTTGTCAAAAAAGTCCTATATTTCCTCATCAAGATACGCATCACTAAACTTCTGCCATCTATTTGTAACAATTGCATATTTGCCTTCATGCAGATTAAAGTAAATGGACATTAAGGCCAACACGTAAAAGCCCAGGAAGTGAGGCAGTTGAAAATGCTCAAGGAGAAAATGAAGAGCAACAAAATCACTTTAATAATGATTAGATATTGATAGTTCTGATTCTTAACATATGCAATTGTCTCAGAAAATTGTTAATCTATTCATATCACATATCAAGCCATATAAAAATTGTCAAGAATCAGGTAAATAAATAAGTCTGCTTAGCCCTGAAAAAAAAACATAAATAAGAACAAAGGAGGTTTAATTTTTGGCTGGCTTCCTACCCTCTTTCTGCAGCTAAGGTCTAAAACAAGCCTCTCTTTTCCAACAACAGAAGCAAAATCTTTTAGCCTTTCAAGGTCCATGATCGGTGCATAAATTACATATCATTTTGTACCCTTTTAGCTTATGATTTGGTTATGTTTTTGAGTTAAACTTGTGCTTTTAATTTGTTTTGTGTTTGTTTCAGTGTTTTAAGTTTGAGACTCAATAAATGCATTTTGGAGACAAATTAGCTCAAAGCAGTGTCTGCAGATTAGTCAACTTCACGGATTGGACTGTACTTACTCAAGAAGAACCAGATAATGAGCCATACATCATTGGAAAGATACGGAAGTCTAGTTTCTGTAGAATTTTACGGTTCATGATTCCGAGTCTTCTAGAGAAAGTTATACATGTTTTGGCAACTTAAGGTCAAATTCGGCAGCATCTGCGTTACTGGGCCAAAAATCACATTTGAAGGCCTTTCCGATTTTTCCTTGAGCTGGGCTGCATATTCTTGGAAAGATAAGACACATAGCTTGAAGATCCATATTTTTTTCAGATTTTTCAGAATGGATGAACAAGCCCAAAACGAGCCCACAAGCTGGCTGCAATGCATTGTCATGCATGACATATGCATGATGAAGTGTTGTTGATTGTGGGAAAGTTTGGTGAAGCATATTCAATACCTATTTTTGAGTGGAATTTTGCAGCAGCCAAAAGATGATGAAGTGGGAGCTGAACACTAAGCCTAAAGACAAGAGGAATTGTTTTCAAATGCAATTGTGTGTTAGGTTAAGTTGGTGAATTAAGTGTTGTGTGTTAGGTGAAGTTAGTGTGTTTAGAAAATTCAATTGTATGATTCAGATTTTCACTTCCCCTAGGCCTAAAAATAGGGAAGTTCTCTAAGCTTGTAATAACACCCCAAGGGGGGGAGCTCTCAAGCACTTCTCTAGAGCTCCCTTCCCTTATCTCCCTCAAATTTTCTTAGTTTCCCTTTGTAGTTCTCAATTGTTGTAATAAGATCATTCTACTAAATTTTCTTTGTACTAAATCTCTCAAACACTTCTCTATTCTCTTTCAAAGTTCTCCACACATTTCCCAAATACAATTCCCACTCTCTTCCAAGATTCTCAAAGTTCCCAAACACTTCTCCCATTCCTTCATCAAATTCTCTAAACTTCTCAAACATTTTCTCCTCCCTTCTCTAAGTTCTCAAATTCTCCAAGTTCACAAAATCCTCAAGCTTCCCAAACATTTTCCTTACTCTTCCAAAAGTCTCCATGTCTCAAACACTTCACAAACACCTTTCTCTCCACTCCTTAAGTTCTCAAATTCTCCAAGTTCACAAACATTCTCCCTGTTCTCCAAACACTTTCTCAAACAAATCTCTCTTCCCTTCCAAATTCTTAAAGTCCTCAAACACTCTCTTCCAAATTTCCCAATGTTCTCAAACACTCTCTTCCAAATTCCCAATGTTCTCAAACACTTCCCAAACACCTTTCTCTTCTCCAAGTTCTCAAATACTTTCTTCTCCCTTCTCTAAAGCTCCCAAACACTTCTCAAACACTTTCTTCTCCCTCCTCAAAGTTCTCAAACACTTCCTTTCTTCCTCAAAGTTGTCTTAGTTTCCTTAATGTTTTCTTAGTTGTAATTTATTTTTCTTGTAATGTACATTCTTTCTTCTTGTTTTGTTTCTTTTGTTTTCATTTTTGTTTTGTGTAGGAAAATTGAATTGGATCATTCAATCACCAATCCCTGTGGAATCGACCTCGCACTTACATATGCTAAACTACCAACGGTTCGTGCACTTGCGAGTATCACAAGTTGAGGATGCAGTTGAACCCATTTTGGTGCAGCTGAATCTACGCAACAGTCCATTTGCCCATTGTTGAATACATACTGTAAGTTTTAAAGATATCATCAACTATAGAGATTAAAGTGAAATAGGCACACTCCCAAGTTACTCAACTTTGCCTGACAATCTTATTTTGTGCAATAATACCAGAAAGCTTATATTTTTGTAGAAGTTAGCATTTATTTGATGTCAGTCCTTCCAAGCCTACTAATGCTAAGTTTCGTTTTCTTTTTAAAAAATCCACACTCATTTCCAGCCACTTAGTAAACTTAAATTGTATTGCACCAGAGCCAATTGCATTTGATTGAAACAGAGAGAACAATCCAAAGAAGCATTTTGCATAAATTATTAAGGGGATAATTACTAGAAGACTACTTCCAATCATTTGAATAAAAAATTAAATGAAAATTCAAACATAGCCATAGAATCCACAAGAACAAGAAGGCAACCATTGACCCACCAGGATAGTCATGCAGAGCTTCAATGGATGCATCTATGCTCAAAGGGTCAGCTCCAAGCATGATCGCACTCCCACCTGTAAGGCCATCTTCTTCATACATCTTTGCATACTCCTCCGCTGACTTATCTGACACAAAATTGGTAACAAGAGCAGACCCATTCTCCTTTGAATCCGAAAGGGTAGACCCAACAATTTGTTTCACTTTCCCCTAAAACAAGGGCGGAACCAGGAATTTTTTCGACCGGTGGGCTAACTAATTTTTTTAAAACTAAAATAAAACTATGCATTAAATCATATAAACCATGCTAATAGTATATATTAAATCAAATGAAAGTATAAACCACGCAAAGTATGCATTAAAAAATATGTTCAATTAAAAGCGTACTTATTGAAGTTGTGCTCTGCAATCCTTGAGAGAATTGAAATCTTTTGTTATTACATCTGAATTGATATTGTCAGCAAGTTACTTATAAAGTCTTCTTTTTTTATTTTTTTATATATTGATATTGAAATCTTTTGTTATTAAAAAGTTTTTTTTTTTTATTAGACTGACTAAGATACTTATACAGTTGCGTATGACAAACTAGGCTAGGAATAGGATACTTCATCATATCAGAATAAGATACTTTATTCAATGGGAAACTAGAATACCTTATTGAATAGGAAATAGACCACACAGACATTGAAAAAAATAATAGTCAAACAATAAAAAGACAACAGCCAGCCACCAATGGTCCAATCCATTGGCCACGTAACCCACGCTGGACCTCATAAACACAACCACATCTAACTTTTTATTTTATTTTTAAAAGGTCCTGGGCTAGAGCCCACTCTAGCCCATATGCTAGTTCCGCCCTTGCCCTGAAACCAAATCAACATAAAAAGTACAGAAAATCAACAAAACACAAAAACACAACTGGACTAAATACACACACATATAAGAGTAGTTCCAGCAGGAGGGGTTGGGCCAAAAACAAGTTTCCAGCAGCAACATGCAGCCCGGGTAGAAGGTGGGACCCAACGAACTGGGCTGGCCTGAGAGCAAGACCAGCCCCAGGTCCAAAACGAGGGTGAGCTGACGTCACGATGACGTCAGCTCTACAGGACCGCCACAGTATCGCTACAGTGTAGTGCTACGTGTCGCGTTCTGGATTCAAATAAAAATACTAGAAAATCAAATTCCCACCAAATCAAAATATGAAAAATCGGTTTTAGTGTAAAATACGATTTAGGCTAAAAATGATGGATCATTAAGTCAATATATACTTCATACTAAAATTCCATAAAATCAAGTTTTCTTATTTGATGTGTAAGGAACAAAAGCCGCAAAAAATTATCTTGAGAAAATGATTATTCCGAAAAATCATTTTTCATACTTAGTCAATATTGCACCTCCGCTAAAAAATTTCTAGGTCCGCCAGTGCACGTTGGAACCCAAAAATCTTATCCAAAAATATTGTCCAAATTAATTATTTAGGTAAACAAATTTGTGAAAAAAAAAACAACAAAATGAATAGTGTTTGCCCTTTGCCAGGGCAACTGCTGGAAACCAACATTGCTTTTTGCAAGGGCAGATACTATTCACATGAATAGTGGCTGCCCTAGCCCCCCTTTGCCCTGGCAAGGGGCAACTGCTGAACTGCTCTAAGAAGATGAGAAGACCAATAACCATACCACTATTGGAGCAAACCCCTACGAACCCAAAACCAGGTCTCTCTCTAATCTCGAACCCAACACTTCCAAGTGTACCCAAAACCCCATCAACTTCTCACCCAACCCTCACTCACTCTCTCCCCAACTTCTAACCACACCCACCTCCTCAACTTCCTCAAAACCCATATAAAAAAAACCCACTATTTCGACCCCAATTTTCCTCAATTCTCTCTTTTGTTCAGATTGTGCTTTGAATTTTAGGAAGGGGGAGTTCAACATATTTGGAGAACAAAAGAGAGAATTGAGAAATAAAAAACGGAGTTAAAAGGCTAACAGAGTCAAAAGTTAACGGAGTTAAAAGTTACTGCAACTTTAAGGCTAAAAATAAATTATTACACGTGTCTCAATTTTATTGACGGAAAATAAATTATTACACGTGTCTCAATTTTATTGACGGGTACACTAGCCAACTGGTGTACCGGGTATCTACAAAAATTTCTTGTACTTTAGATGTCATATTGATGCTTTTGATTATATTGGTAAAGTTCATCTAATCCAAAATACTATGAACCCAACATATATATTAATTTAATTTTTATTAACTAAAAATATAGACTGTTTGAAGAGTAGCATTCCTCTTTCCTAATTCACCCGTTTTTCTTTCTGATAACATTGAGAAGGAAAAGCAAAAACAAGTGAGACACGTTTTGAGTTTTGCAGTAATTCCCATGGCGGGAACCATCCATGCCCTAATTCTCACACCTCGACCCGCCAAATCGTTGCCGTTTGCTCACCGAATCCCACATTTTCCGTCCAAACATGCCGCATTCCGTTTCAATTTTCAACTTAGCCGCTCCATTTCGAGACCCGTCAAAGTTTGCCTACAGTCCGATCAGGTTCTGTTTACTTGTTTGTGCACTGTTTGGTAACTCACCAATAAGGATTCTAATTTTGCTTTGTCTTGGTGTTTGGACATGGTTATAGTGTAATTGGAATTTCTGAAGGAAATTTTTGATAATTTGGTTTAGGATTTAGGTACCCAAATGATTAGTCTCAAAATTATATGTTCTGTTTAATCATCTTGTTTAAAGAAATGTGAGTGTTTTTTCAGATAGATGGTGATTGATAGAACCAGTTCCTATCAATTGGATTTATACTCAGAAAGAAAAAGAAGATGAGAGAGGATCACTTCGAGGGGATCTGACCTCCAAGTATTTGGATAATATTCTTTATGACTGCTTAAAAAGCACCATACGGCATCTACAATATATAGGAATAGAGCCACACTAAATATAGACTATTACACTTCTAGAGACATTGGAAAATAAACAGCCACAGCCATTGGGAAACCAAACCACCGACTCCCCATACCGACTCACCGACTAAATAATTCTAACATTCCACCACCCATTAAACCAACCTTGTCCTCAAGGTTGAGACACAATAAACTCTGGAAACTTCTCCTTTATACGGTCATAAGCCTCCCACGTAGCATCTTCAACTGACATGTTAGTCCATTTGATCAAAAGGTCTACATCAGCACGATTATTTCGCTTGACAAGTCGACGTTCCAAGATACTTTCTGGCTCAAACCTAGTGTCACCGGTAGGAGTGACCTCAGGAAGTTGGCTCTGAACAGAAATTTGGTCACCCAATTTCTTTTTAAGGCAAGAAACATGGAATACAGGATGAATTTTTGTCCCAAGAGGCAAGTCAAGACGGTAAGCCACTGGTCCTACACGACCAAGGACCTTGTAAGGACCATAAAAGCGGGGAGACAACTTCTTGGACGAACGAACTTGAACTGAGACCTGTTTATAAGGCTGCAATCGCAAAAACACCCAATCACCGATCTCAAACTCACGTTCACTGCGATGCTTATCAGCCTGCTGCTTCATCCTTGATTGTGCCTCAACTAGATTATGCTTCAAAAGCTCAAGCATGCGATCTCTATTTCGAAGGTCGCAATCCACCTGATGGACACGCGAGCTACCATGAGTATAGGAAGTAATGAGCGGTGGAGGTCTTCCATACAAGGCCTCAAACGGTGTTTGTTTGATTGAAGAGTGGTATGTTGTATTGTACCACCATTCAGCCCAAGGCAGCCAACGAACCCAATCCTTTGGTCGATCACCAGCAAAACACCGCAGATAATTTTCAGGCAGCGGTTGACTACTTCGGTCTACCGTCCGTTTGCGGGTGGTAGGAAGTACTCATTCTTAGCTGAGTTCCTTGGAGATGAAAGAGTTCCTTCCAAAAAGTGCTAGTGAATCCTGGATCGCGATCACTAACTATTGACTGAGGCATTCCATGCAACTTAAAAATGTTCTCAACAAATACTTTAGCAATAGTAGCAGCAGGTATAAGGATGAGATAACGGGCAGAAGTGAGCATACTTGGTAAGGCGGTCGACTACCACATAGATGACATCCTTCCCGTGAGAGGAAGGTAACCCTTCTATAAAGTCCATTGAAATATCTGTCCAACGTGCTCTGGAATTGGTAATGGCTGCAAGAGACCCGGACTAGCAATGGTTTCACCCTTGTTTCTTTGGCATGTATCGCATTCTTGAACAAATCTTTTTATCTCCTTCCGCATCCCTTTCCAGGAAAACGCACGAGACAACCGCTTGTAAGTTCGGAGGTAACCCGAATGGCCAGCCGATGGTGAAGCATGAAACTCATGGAGGAGAGATGGTTTCTAGCTGAACTAGTCACCAATACAATGCGACCTTTGTATCTAAGATCTGTCCCATCCCATGAGTAATGACGAAGCACATTGGGTTCTGATTGCAGCTTGTGAATTAATTCTTGCATATCTTTGTCTCCAGCCACTTCTTTTCTAATTTCATCTAGTCCAGCAAAAAGGGGAACTGAGAGTGCAGAAAGTTCAGCTTGTCCAGGCAATCGTGATAGTGCATCTGCTACCACATTCTCCACCCCTTTCTTGTAGATTATTTCGTAGTCATATCCCATCAATTTAGACACCCATCTTTGTTGCTCCATGGAGGAAACACGCTGTTCCAAAATATATTTAATACTTTTGTGATCAGTTTTGATTTGAAATCGTCGACCAATAAGATAAGGGCGCCATTTGGTAACAGCATGTACTATGGCCATCATTTCCTTGTCATATACTGACATTTGCTGGTGTAATGGGGACAAAGCTTTGCTTGTGAAAGCCAAAGGACGACCCTCTTGCATTAAAACGGCGCCGATCCCGATTCCTGAAGCATCACACTCAAGAACAAATAATTTTTGAAAATCTGGTAATGCCAAAACAGGAATGCTGGTAATTGCTTTCTTCAATTTGGCAAAAGCACTATCGGCTATGGAATCCCATTTGAATGAATCCTTTCGTAGGAGGGAAGTCAAAGGTGCACTGATCTTTCCATAATCCTTGACAAACTTTCGGTAATATCCTATCAATCCAAGAAAACCTCGTAGTGTTCGAATTGTTTTGGGAGTTGGCCAATCCACCATGACTTGAATTTTTGAAGGGTCTGCTGTCACACCATCTTTGGACACAATATGTCCCAAATATTCCACGCTCACCGCACCAAAGCTGCATTTTGATTTCTTAACGAATAGATAATTCTCCCGGAGGAGGGTTAGAACAATGCGCAGATGGTTTAAATGATCAGTCCATGAAGAGCTATAGACAAGAATATCATCGAAAAATACCAGAATGAACTTACGAAGATGTGGACGGAAAATATCATTCATCAAACTTTGGAAAGTGGACGGGGCATTTGTAAGTCCGAACGGCATTACTAGAAACTCATAGTGACCGTCATGAGTTCTAAATGCAGTTTTTTGTATGTCTTCTTCATGTACCCGAATCTGATGGTATCCGGCTCGAAGGTCAAGCTTGGAAAAATATTGTGCTCCACCAAGTTCATCCAATAACTCTTCCACCACATGAATGGGATATTTGTCTTTGACTGTTATTTTGTTCAATACACGGTAGTCCACACACATGCGCCACGAACCATCCTTCTTTCGCACCAACAATACCGGACTAGAATGAGGGCTAACACTTGGTCGAATAATTCCAGCAGCCAACATTTCTCTAACCATTTTCTCAATTTCAGTTTTCTGAATGTATGGATAGCGGTATGGTCTAACATTAGCCGGCCCACTCCCCGGAACTAAGGGTATCTGATGATCATGGCTGCGTTTTGGAGAAAGCCCTTGAGGTGTCTCAAATATATCAGCAAATTCAGATAAGAGATCTTCCAATTCCGAGCAATTTTTATTTGAGGAATCTGATTTGTTGATGCTGCATAATTGTGCTAGAAATACCTCTGGTCTTTTCTTCAAGATTCTTTCCATTTGATGAGCGTTGCAGGAGATACTTCACCAGAGGCCTTTCCATGAATAACAACTTTTTTCCCATCTAGTGTGAATCGCATAACAAGTTTGGAAAAATTCCATGTTATATCACCCAAGGTTCGCAGCCACCGTGCTCCAAGAACTAAGTCATATCCCTCCAATGGTAGCAAGAATAGGTCAGTTCTTATGCGCTGACCTTGCATAGAAATTTCTACATCAGAGCATTTCGCCGAACAAGCCAAGGATCTCCCATCAGCAACCTTAACTTCAAATTTGTCACAAGTAGTAGATGAACAAGCCAGTTTCCTAGCAATTTTTGAATCCAAGAAGTTGTCAGGACTACTCAGAATCAATGAGAATGGATACCGGTTGTTTCTTTATATAACCTTTGACACGCATGGTCTGCGGGTTCGCATATCCAGCCAAGGCGCATGAACAGAAACGTCAAACTCTTCTTCCTTGGAACCTCCTGTTTCTTCAACATAAATTTCTTCATCCAAGTCCTCTGCGTCATCAATACTACTGGCAGGTTCAATCATCAAAATTCTCTTTTGTTTGCATTGATGGCCCCGTTTCCACTTTTTGTCGCAATACCAGCAAAGCCCCTTGGAGGTTCTCTCTTTTAACTCTGCTTCTCGGACAGCCGCTTTGGTGTATTACGAGAACCAGCAGAACTCGGTTCAGATGGAAACTTGTTTGCGGTCTTAGCATGTCGACGACCGTCATTAATTTTTTCCTCATGCATTCGAGCAAGAGAGGTTGCCGCTCTCATTGTTCGGGGTCTAGACACCTTTACTTCACGACGAATCTCAGGATTGAGGCCTTCGATGAAAGTACCCACTAGTTGTCGCTCCGTCCAATCACGGGCTCTATTAGACAACCGTTCAAAGCGACTGATATACTCTGCAATAGTGGTTGTTTGACGTAGTTTGGCAAGCTCACCATCCACATTTTCATATTCTGAGGGTCCGAACCGCACAAGCAAGCCTTCTACAAACTCATTCCAGGTTGGAATTCCATGGCTGGACTCCAGGCTGTCATACCATTGAATAGCATCACCATCCAGATTAATTGCAGCTATCTCCACCTTAGATACTTCTGGAGTTCGGTGAAAGCGAAAATACTTCTCTCACGAGAAACCCAGCCCGCAGGATCGCCACCTTCCCATCGCGGAAATTCTATTTTCATTCGGGGAGAACCCTCTCCATGGTGTCGCTGATCAAATTGAGTTTGACCCCCTTGCCCAATTTGTTGACGACGATTTCCCAAGGATTCAGAACTTGCTTCTGTGTCGACTCCTCTCCATGGCCTGAGAAATTGAATCTTGGAGAGACAACCGGAGTTGCTCAAGCTTTTGATCGATATTAGCCATAATCCTTGCTTCAATCCTTGATTCCAATTGGGAATCATTGGCAGATAGGGAATTCGATGTATGGCCCATAGCGTAGTGGTCAAGATTGTGAATACCCAATTTCTTCTTCTGTTGGCGAGTCAGCGGCATGCACCAGTTCGAAGCTCTGATACCAACTTGATAGGACCAGTTCCTATCAATTGGATTTATACTCAGAAAGAAAAAGAAGATGAGAGAGGATCACTTCAGGGGGATCTGACCTCCAAGTATTTGGATAATATTCTTTATGACTGCTTAAAAAGCACCATACGGCATCTACAATATATAGGAATAGAGCCACACTAAATATAGACTATTACACTTCTAGAGACATTGGAAAATAAACAGCCACAGCCATTGGGAAACCAAACCACCGACTCCCCATACCGACTCACCGACTAAATAATTCTAACAGTGATGGAAAGAAAGCTCATAACCATTCTGGTTCAGCTGAAGGGCTTGAGTTGGGCTAAACCATTGTCGAATTTCGTGGCGAATAATTTTCTTCCCTTAGGTGACTTCTGACTCTATGTTTGGTTGAAAGTTTTGTGTTTTCACAATGTTATCATAATTAATCACATTCCTTGTGTTGTTTAGTATTGTTTATTGATAAATGTCTGCAATATTATATGCAGCTCTTGTTGGTGGAGTAGCTTTAGGGATGGCAAATCCTAGTCTAGGTTGTCTGGCTGATACGTATTCTTTGTCAAAACTTAGCACGTTTGGGATTTTTATCATCTCAGGTTAGAATGCTGCATTTCTCTGGTTCCAATCTGTGTGATTTTTCTTTAGTTTATGCTAATAATGGGCCTAATTTGTTCAATGTGATTCTATAGGGTTGACCTTGCACACTGGAGAAATTGTTGCAGCTGCACAAGCATGGCCTGCGGGAATCTTCGGGCTAGTATGACCTCAATGTCTCATGTCCTTCTCTTTTGCATGTTCTTGGGTTTACACTCACGAACACGCACATGGACACGCAGCTGCACGTGCGCGTGCGCACACACACACACACACACACACATATCTTGCACTAGTATGCAATGCATAGAGAGCCTGTGTTTGAATAGATGTTATTGTTGATAAACTCTATACTTACTAGACTCAGACATGAAAGACAGATTTGGTACATTTCTTTATACGGCATCCCTTTCATAGTATTAAGTGGATCAATGTCACTATTTCTGCAATTTATATGTCGCTTTTAAAACTTTTTTCTTATCAAGTATAACTATGTTTGAAAATGTTTTAAGGACATGCTTTTATTCCTTTAGATGTTTGGAAAAAATGGTGAAACTCATGTCATCTTTTATTAAAATGTTATTGCATCCGGTGGTTTAAACTTATGCTATGCTATGTCATTTATGTATTGTGTATATCTCATGTGTTTAGCATTGAGACTGACAAATATGACTATGGATTAACTAATATAGTCCCTTGTCTCCATCAACCTCTCCTATTTCAAGTTGCCTGCTGACTGGCACGATGATTGAATCTCTATTGTTTCTTATAACAAGCTACATAGTCTTATATGCCTTTATATCTGTGGTGAAAAATGTTGGGGGCAATATCTCATAACTGAGAGCTCGTTTATCTTCATTTTGTTTCTTTAAGATGTGTTTAGGGATACCACTTGCATTGACATTTCATTAATGCTAGCTAGATCTGTTACATATTGGTAACCTCCTCTCCATGGTTCAGGTCTCCATTCTATTATTTACTCCATATTTTTCAAGGATAATATTGCAACTGCAGCTCCAACCTCCAGAGTTTGTTAGAGGTTTGGCAATTGAATTTATTTTCACCTGTAGCGTTGGTTGAGAGGGCAATTCTGTTATTTAAATATTATTGTTTAAAATATTTGAGAAATTCTGAATGAAATTGCTGTGAAGTTTCAGGCCTGTTGTGTATGAAAGTTCGTAATGAAATTGTGGTTTCTTCTAAAAAGTTTACATTGCCTTATATACCTTAAAATTTAAACAAATAAATTTGAATTCAATGAAAAATTCCTGTATAGCCCTAGAAGTCATCCAAATGAGCTCAATCACCCCTAAGCATAATGCTGTTTATAGCTTGCTTCAATGACAAAGAGCGTAATTTTTTGTGAGAGATCCTATCTGGCTATGAAAATTGGAGAATTATCCTTCTTTTAAATCGATCTTTTCCATGCAATAGAAATTTATGACAATAATCTGATAGTAGGTGACTTAGTATCACTAACTATGGCCATTGGACAAAGCAATGACAAGAACTTTTTAGGGTTGAGTGTAGTGTTTACATGCTTGAGTATAGCGTTTAGGGTTGCTCATTTTAGCTAAACAGCTAAGCTTCAACTCAGCAGATTTTTTTTTGCCCTGTTTCTTGTTGCTTGATTGCAAATACTTAATTTTGTTGTGTAAGTTAGCATGAAATTTGCAGAATCATGGTGAATCATTCATATGTTATTCCTGAAGCTTAATTGAAAGTAGTTTCTTTATTGTTGTAGGGCTTGCGATATTTTGTTGTATGCCAACTACACTATCAAGTGGAGTGGCGCTTACTCAGGTTGCTAATTCCTTTGTCTTTGATCTTAGTTGAACATTTTCATTTTCCTGCTATTGTTTTAGCAGTATGTACTAGGTTTTGGGCTTAGCTAAAGGTTTGTGTTCTTCAAATGCAGCTTGCGGGGGCCAATTCTGCTCTTGCTCTTGCCATTACTGTGATCACTAACCTTTTAGGAATTTTGATTGTGAGTTTTCGAGTCCCAAGTGTTCTCGATTTATGTTTGCATTCACTTATTTATATAGAATCAGATTGATAAAACAGCATTTGCTCTGTATGGCTTACAGCAACTGATTTAGTTCTCTAGTTGATCTCATTAAGCATACGCTAACACCATATCCCCCTTATAGGTCCCATTTTCTATATCAAAATACGTAGCTGATGGAGTTGGTGTATCTGTTCCAACTAATCAACTGTTAAAAAGTATTGTTCTAACATTGTTGATCCCCCTAATCTTGGGGAAGGTAATCAATTCCTTTCTAACAAAACTGACTTTCTGATTTATCAACTTTTTACTGAAGTAAGCATAGATGTGTTTTTTCAATATTCCCTTTTTCTTACCCTTTTTTTTTATAGAAATCATTTAGTTTGCCTCTTGAAAAGATACATTATATACTCTCTTTGGTGTTTTATTGTTTTCATAGTTACTTCGCCTTTCCTTGAACAGATTTTTCGAGAATCCTTCAGAGGTGAGTATTCTATTATCTTCTTTCTGTTTCAGATGTTGTCTAATTTTCTGGACTGTTTTTGTGGCAGCCAATAACTTCATATCAATTTTAGGACCTGAATGGTATTTATTTACTGAGTACTAAGAATGAGGCACAATACAGTTCAGGCTATCAGTATCATTCTAAATAATTTCTTATAGATACACAGACATATATACACTATGCATACGTACAGAAATACAATCATTATATACAAACATCAAATGCATGTGCATGTGTGGCCTCACACAAAATGATTGATGTGAAATAGTGACATCGCACCCTGATATTAACTTTATGCTTAACATACTATTCTAGGATGGAGATTGCACGATTGGCCTTTTGAGTTTTTCAGATGGACAACAATATCAATAATATCTATATATGAGTCCAGGAAAGTCCTTTAGGGGCCGTTCGGTAATGTTTTCATGGCCCCGTTTTCATTTTCTACCAAAAACGCGTTCGATATGTCGTTTTCATTTTCACTGGAATTTGTTTTCTGAAAACAAATTCAAACTCATGTACAAAAACTGAAAACACCAAATTATCATTTTCATTTTCTATCAAGTGTATTGGTCTGATTGCTTTCTTTTTTCATTTTTTCTCATTTTTCATTTTTTTTTCAAATTTCATTTTTTTCGTTGCACTTCATTATTTTATTTTGTTACGCCAGTGTATATTAATTTTATGATAAAACCATCATATATTATTCAATTTCATATTTATTTTAAACTAAATATAATAGAATTTTATCATCTAGGTTTTTCTAACATTATTATTATTTTTATTTTAATTATACATTATTCTCAAATTATACATTTTTCGTTGTTTATAATAATTTTAGTCTTTATTTTAAATATTTTTTTAGAACAAAAATTAGCAAAAATATACTTGAAAAATAACTCGTATATTATTATTCTCAAATTGTCGTAGTAGACATGTTTTCACTGTTTTTATTTTCTGAATCTGTTTCCAATTAATCTACCAGAAACATTTTCAAATCCTGAAAATGCAAATTCGTTTTCTCGTTACATTCTCAGAAAATATTCTCAAAACATTCTCCAAAAACGTTACCAAACGTTACAATTTTAAAACTCCCAAACTTCCACTTCCTAAATCACAAACTACTGTTTCTTATCCTATTCTTGAGAAACTACAGTCCTACTCATGATACACATTTCTTAAAATTTCAAAATCTTGATTTGATTGTATGAAAAACTTGCACACTTTGCAATAGGTTAAGAATCAGTGAGAAACTTAGGGGCCGTCCTGGTAACGTTTTCAGAGTGTTTTCAGAGAATATTTTAGAGAAATGAAAATAAGAAAACAAATTTGCATTTTCAGGAAATGAAAATGCGTCTGGTAGATTAATTAGAAAACATATTCAGAAAACAAAAACAATGAAAATGTGTCTGGTAGTACAATTGTTTTTCAGGTGTATTTTTTATAATTCTGATATTTTTAGAAGCTAAAATTATTATAAACAATGAAAAAAATTAAAGCTAAAAAACTATCTTATCTCCTTTCTTTTTCTTTACTTTTTTTTCTTCTTTTTCTCCTTTTCTCTCTTTCCTCCTCTTTTCTTCTTCTTTTCCTTCGCACGGCTGTTTCTCTTTCTCTTCATCTTTTCTTCTTTCTTCCTCATTTCTTCTTCCTTTCCTTCCCAGGCCGCACCCACTCCTCCTTCCTTCCATGGCATGAATCTCATACACCCACCCATCTCTCTCTCTCTCTCTCTCTCTCTCTCTCTCTCTCAGTTCCACTAATTAATGGTTGTGGTGGTTTGATTGGGTGATGATGGTGGTTGAGCTGGGTATATGGTGGTTCTTCTTCATGTCTCTGTTTTTCTTTTCTTTTCTTTCTTCCTCTGTATTTTTTTTTCTTAGTTTGCAGATTTGTGTTATTTTGAGTCAGAGAAGATGTGTGTTGTTCCTATTGGTAGAGAGGAGTAAGCCAAGCCAGAGAGAAGAGTGGTCAAGAAAGGGGAGAGAAGAGAAGGGTGAGGGAGGAGAGAAGAATTTTGGTTTTTGGTTTGATAGGGAGAGAAGATTGAGCCGAGAGAGTGTTTTGAGCGTTTGTTTTCTGGGAGAACAAAAACAACTTTTTTTTGTTTTGCCGAAGTAAACGTAAAGATGTTTTCATTTTATGAAAACATTTTCAACGTTTTCTGTTTTTGCCTACCGAACACGCTTTTGCTTTGTTTTTGTTTTTTGAAAATGAAAATAAGCCTCTAAAACGTAAACGAACGGGGCCTTACCATTTTACATTGTCAAGCCTAAGGCCTTCATCCACTGGTGAAATTGGCAGGAATTTTCAGCATTGGAATGAGGGATGTCTGTCCACACCCATTAGAAATTTTTAATGGTTATTTCTCACCTTCAAAGCTTAGCCTCGAACATACCAGAAACACTCTTGAGACTATGGGTCCCTTTGATTAAAATAGTTACAAAGCTAACCCTCATAAGAATGTAGAATGACATTGGGTTGGAATAACCTCTTATTTTAGGCTTGATCTGGTATAGAAACTGTAATTTGATTAAACGAACAGGATGAATTCTGACATCCATGCTAAACTTTAAGAAGATCAGTATTTTAGTCAATTTTCTAATGTCTGAACACTTTATCTTTTGTTAGTCAGTCCTCATTAAATGTCCATTACAGGTGTTGCAGACTTTGTTGATCAAAACCGTAAGCTTTTTTCTAAAATCAGTGCAGTCTTCCTCAGTTTGGTAAGACCAATGTCCTGGTTTATATTTTTCTTTTTACTTTTTAATTTTGGTTATACTGTCGTACTATTTTAATTTCCTCTTCACCATGATATTTGTTAGTTTATGTACAAGGCATTTATGACTGTGTAGGTGGTTTGGATATGTAGCCCATTGGTGCAATATTGTGGTTTATCAGTTCGACGTATTCTTGGGCACTATTCTTCTGGTTTCAATGAAATTTGTGTTTTATATAATTATCGTTCTTGCATTGTAATGTTTCTCTCTCCCGGGTCTTCTGAAGTTTAAGTACTAGTCCATTTTAAGGAAACTGGGATCTTCTGGTATTTGGCATAAAAAAAACTCAAATAAGGAAGAGCTTAGATCAGACTGATGCATTCCCACTTATTTGTTGTTGGGTCAGGGGATGGTACCCAGCAAAGATGCATAATGTGCAAATGTTTTAGGATAGGTGTTGAGGTATCGGGAAAGGTTCGGATGCTTCTTACAGAGGTAACGAACTCATTAGGTCTAAGGTGCGGGAATGGTGGCCTGGTTCGCCTTTTGTCAGATGTCGAGTGTGGGGGTCATCCATAGCAGATGTCTTCCCCGCATACTTTTCAATTTTGCATAAAGGCTTTTTATCACAAATGGTCACTGAGGTTTGTGAAATTATCACCTTTCATCCCTAGTTTTTTTTTTTCACACTAATGGTCCTTAAGGTTATCCTCCACACATCAAAATGGTCCTCCATTAGCTTCCGTCATATTTTCTGTTAAATTGCTGACATAGCACTTGTGGAGCCCACACATCTAATGGTATAGAGCCACATGGCTTTAAATAAAATAAAATATGTTTTAAATATATTTTAAAAAGTTTTTTAGGGAAAAATTAAAAGCCCTGCACTTGTCCCTCTGCCTAAAAAAAAAACCCTCCGGCATATCCACCAAAGGACATGCTCATCTTCTTCTTCAACCTCCATTTATTTTGATGATCTCCCCTTAACCAATCCAAGGCAAGGGAATGCTCTCTCTTCAACTCCTCCCCACCATCATCAATGCAAAGCCCTCCTCCTCATCCTCCTTCCTCACCAACCAAAACCCAAAACCATAAAACCCATCCCTTCTTCCACCCTCCAATACAATAGGAAGCCCCAATTTTCCGGCGACACCCCCCGCTTAGTTGTCATCACCTCCAGCAAAGGCGGCGTCGGCAAGACCACCATCACCACCAATGTCGGCCTCTTCCTCACCCGCCTCGGCTTCTCCGTCGTCTCCATTGAGGCCGACGTCGGCCTCCGAAACCTCGACCTCCTCCTCTGCCTTATAAGAACCGCGTCAACTACACTGTCGTCGATGTCCTCAACCGCGATTGCAGGCTCGACCAGGCTCTCGTCAGAGACAAGCGCTGGTCCAACTTCGAGCTGCTCTACATCTCCAAGCCCAAGTCCAAATTGGGCATAGCCTTGGTTAAGGGATAGCTGCTCTGCACGGTTTTTTTTCCAAAAAAAAATTAAAATATATTTTATTTTATTTAAAGCCACATGGCTCTATACCATTGAATGTGTGGGCTCCACACATGTGCCACGTTAGCGATTTAACAGAAAATTTGACCGAAAGCGAAGGAGGGACCATTTGATGTGTGGTCAGTGTCACAAAAAAACGTTAGGGATGAAAGGTGATAATTTTGCAAACCTAAAGGACCATTTGTGATAAAAAGCCTTGCATAAAAGCAAATTTGTCGTGATTTTTGAGTTTCAGTCTTTTCGGCAAGGATATGGTTTGGGACATTTTCCCTTTCGCAATTATCTGCATAACTGGGAAACATGTCAAGTAGTGGATTTGTTATGTGGGCTTTGAGGGGTTTAGAGTTAGCAGGGCTTTCGTGAGTGTTGGCTGATTGCGTCATTGTGGATGCATATGGAAGGAAAGCAACAGATGCTTAAAGGATGCATAGGCCCCAATTGGGGTCCTCAAGCATTCTATTTTGTGCATCCTGTCCTTTTAGATGATGGGGAACCTTTTCATTTTTTTTAATGAAGTTTTTGAACAACCTGAGACTGTATTTGTATATGTTTGGTTGCTGTTATGGTCTATTTTGTACTGAGCTTTTGGTTTTGTAATTCTTGATTTTTGGGAATGAAATTTACTTGTCAAAAAAGAAAAATGTTCTGGTGGTGGTTATGTTTTCAGTCTATTATACTGCATTCTGTTTATTCATTGCTGATTTGATATTTAGTTCATTCTCATGTTTCATTAATTTATTTATGATGTTCTGGTGATACGATCATTATGTTTAAATGGAAAAAAATTGTTAAATTCTTGTGTCACAATGTTCTCATTTCTTCAGAATGTGGAAGTTGATATGTTGCCCCAAGCCAGTTCAAATACTAAAATGTACAGATCCTAGCTGACACTTTAATTTATTTTGGGAAATGTGTGTTGTCTTTGGTTCTTGTAGGACATCTTTGTTTCTCTTAAGTTTTAAATTGCAGATGTTGTAAACTTTTAAACATCTGATGGTTATTCAGGTGCCATGGATACAAGTTAGTAGGTCGAGGTCACTGCTGTTGATGGTTAAGCCTCCAGTTTTTCTTGTGGCTATTGGAATGGGAGTGTATGATCTTCACCCTAATTTTCAAAAAAAATTTCTTCTTGTTCTCACTAGTTTAATGCTTTAATGCAATAGTACAAATTTGAATTATTTTTTTCTTCGCTTTTTAAGTTTATTTCTAGGAACTTCTAGCCAGTCTAGTTCTTTTCATGCAGAATGTTTTAGGTGAGAAATCCCCCTTCAGAAACTTCGAAAATATCTAAACTTGGTGCTGAATCTTTAGGGACATGCATGATGCTTTCTCAAACATTAACTAATCTGTAGGGTGTAAGACATCATTTCTACAATTTTTTTTTCCCACTTGTAGTGTATGGGGGCTCCTACTAACCCGAGGGGATAGGGCATGCTTAATGCAAACTCACATGCTACATAGCGTAGATTTGACCAGACCAATCTTGCCCACCTAGCTTAAAGTCCATCACAAAGGAATCACTTTAATACCCTGCTTAGTTACAAGCCCGTACAAGGCTCGGCAACCTCATTTCTACTTTCATTCTCATTGAGTGGAGCTATTTCACAGGTTTAAGTTTCAGTTTATATTTTTGTTCACATGGTTCAATTTGGAAGCAATAATACTTTACCTACAACAAATATTGCTTGAGAATTTATTGGTCTTTGGCCAGTAGAATTGATATTGAAGTCAAATTGTAGAAGTGCTTGGGGGGCTTCTTGGGTTCAATATTATTCTATTTTTAATACGCTAGTTCTAGGTCTGTTCTTTTTCTTCCTTGTTTTTCAGTATGTTCTTAGAGTGCACACCTTGTCCACTGGTACTGTATTTTTGGTTAGCATTATAGAAGGTTTGTTTCTTCTCAAAAATATTGAATCCAAATTGTTCCTCTGGGTCTTCTTTATTGGACTTGTATCCGGTATCTTTTAAACCCTTAGTGCGCTCAAATGAGTAGATTTGCTTGACATTCTTCGGCTGAAGATGTTCTAATGAACCACACTTAAACGCAAACGATATGTGATGTATTTGGATTGCACACAAGATAGGTGTCTTAGAAACTTGATGGGCTCAAATGCGTTGGCATACTGACAAGATCTTTCTTCTTTTATTGCAGACTTCTGCACCTCATCTTGTTAGCCTTTAATGCTCTTGCTCTAAAGAGCATCTCAGCTGTCTCTGGTAGCAGTCGATCAGTGTTTTCCAAGAAAGAAAATGCCAATGCTGTTCTCCTTGTTGCGAGCCAGGTGAGAGATATGTGTACCTTCAACTAATAAATTCTCGTTCTTTTCAAACTTTCACTTTCTCTAGCCAGTATTGAAATATGTCTGCTCTTCAACTCTTGAACTCCCCATCCTTGGTGAAGTTGTGACTTAGATCTCTTGTAGGCCTAAGTGACTATTTTGTTTAGGATACCTGTCAACTTTTGACTTTGTAAGAAGCAACTGCTTAACAAAATCTGTAATTTTTTTCTTTAATGCAATCAATGATTGTCGATGCCTTGGTATGCTTTTCACAGAAAACTCTGCCTGTAATGGTGGCTGTAGTGGAGCAACTTGGTGGTGCACTGGGTGAATCCGGTTTGCTTGTTCTTCCTTGTGTTGCAGCACACTTAAATCAGGTTCTTCTTACGTCCATTCATCTGTATCTTCTTAAATTTTCTTTTAACTGACAAATAATTTTACTGATGCAGATTATTATTGACTCGTTTCTTGTTAACTTCTGGCTTCGGAAGGACCTCTCGGCCGACAGTACAAAGGTATCTTGAGTATTGGAAATGTGGGTCATGTGTACAAAGGTATCTGGAGTGTCGGAAGGACCTCTCGACCTCTCGACAGTACAATGCTCAGTGTGCTTTTTCTTTGTTATGGTGGCAAGTAAATAGTCACATCTTTACTTCTTTGAAAGGGTTTAGTTCGACATGATTGAACAGTGAGATTCTCTCTCGTTAGTTGCCACGTGTCAGTCAGAGAGAGAGAAAGATAGAGATTCTAGTGTTTTGAAATGTAACTTGTAAAAGTAATTACTTCAAATGACTATTATGGTCGTCATTCCAAGTCTCCGACTCTGAATTCAAACTCTCTCTTTACAAGCTTCCACGTGGATGTAGAAAATTAACAAAACATTGAATTTTTTTTTTTTCCTTTGGCAAATAAGAAAACATTGAATTGAAACGCACAAAATGTTTTATTTCGCGTTGTTAGACATGTGGGCCAATCACATGTTAGACGTGTGCGTTGCAAAGCGCAATACTGATCGGCAGAGGACAAGACATACATGCAAATTCTCAATTCAAACCCTTGTAAGTAGGGGTGGCAATTTCGGACACGACCCGATACACGACTCGAAACCCGCACGAGAAATTAGCGGGTTCAACCCACCCGCACGATAAAAAAACAGGTCAATTTCGGGTCAACCCGTTCTGACCCGTTTAATAAACGGGTGGGTTTCTGGGTCAACCCGCTATAATACCTATCTAACCCGTTTATTAAATTGGTCGTGTCACGGGTCGTGTCAACCCGTGTACAACCCGCTAAAAAATGAAGAGAAATGGAGCCTTCAACACACACACAAGGGGTTTCGAACCCCTACCACCCTCATTTCTCTCAAACGTCTTATCCACCATGCTACATATAACTTTGTGATTTTATGGTATGCCTTTTGATATTTATAATGTTTCTTTTTCTTTTGTGTTTTCCTTTCTTTTCTCGTCTCTCTTCTCCTATTTTTTTTTTTCTTTCTTCTTTCTCCTCTCTCTTTTTTTTTTCTCTCTTTTCCTTTCCTCTTCTCTCCCTTTTTTTTTCTTTCTTTTCCTTCTCTTTAGTTTTCTCTCATCTCTCTTTTTTCTTTCTTTCTTTCCTTCAATCTTCTCTCCTCTCTCTCTCTCTCTCTATTTTTTTTTCTTTCTTTTCCTTATCTCTTCTCTCCTCTCTCTATCTTTTTTTTCTTTCTTTTCCTTATATTTTCTCTACTCTCTCTGTTTTTTTTAATTTAAATTTTTTCAGTTGTGAGTTTTGTAACATGCATGTTATTATTTATGAACCCGTTACTTATATTTGTTAGTAATTGTTCCTTATAATTTGAGTTAATTATGTATCTAGGGTTTAGGTTTTAATGTTTTAAAGAGAGAGAGGCAAAATGAAATAACTATTTTTTATATATATAAAATATAATTACTTGATTAAATTATCAACATTTAGAATTTTTTATTTTTTTAAGTTTGCTATTACTTAGCGCCGTTAGCGGGTTAATAGGTTAACCCGAAACCCGCACGGGAAATATATGGGTCGACCCGAAACCCGCACGATTATTAAATGGGTCATAGCGGGTTGACCCGGAAATTGACACGGGAAATAAATGGGTCGACACGAACCCGACACGAACACGACCCATTGCCAGCCCTACTTGTAAGGAGTAAGCGGAAATCATGTCCTGATGACTTCATTGGAGACAACATTCCAAATACAATAGAGTCGGCATGTAACCTCATTAAAATCTTCAGAGAAAGAACTACGCGGAATAAAATTTTGAGACAGGAAAGAGTACCGTATATGTCAAATATATTAAGCCAAAGAGCCGCGTCATGAAGACTAAATTGGGCAATCCAGTGAGCAGCACCATTGACTTTACGAGGGGCATACTGAATTATAGTTTCAGGGTGTGCTGCACCATTGACTTTCTGTTGAAAGTTAAACCAAGCCAAACGAATCCAAAGCCAAGTTTTATATTTTATCCATTTTGTAAAAGCATGTGAGCATGTTGTCGGCCGGACATGCTTTGTTTATTAGCTCAATGAGCTATTTTTGTATTACTCTAGGAGGCATGAGGCAAAGAGATGATGAAAGCCAACCTCTTGGAGGTTTGCACCTGCCAAAGGCAAGCAAAGGCTGCCATAATATGTGGATGAATAACATGATTTACAGCAGCAAAAGAAGAATGGGCAGCCACCATGTTGCAGCAGCCAGCACATGAAGATAATGAATATTGTAATAAAATAAGCACACAAAATGATTAAAACCATTAGTGGTGCACTATGTAGGGCACCTTCTACAGTGCACCAGGTGCACCCATACATCATTTGTCCTTTATGATGCTTCCAGATTTAAAAAAAAAATTGATTTCCGGTTATACAAGTTATCAAGTTTCCAATTTTTGAAAATGCAATTGCATAAGGGTCATGCAATTATGCCCTTCCTGTTTGGCAATTGGCATATGATTGGATAGTGATTTACAGTAGTTTGGGTATGAGAATACCATAACATTGTAAGAGGATCCTAAAACTTATAAGTTACAAGATTTGGGTAGCGGTTTACAAATTTTTGAACCATGATTACAACATTAGGGTTCACCTAATCCATAATGTTGTAAATACTCATTTACAAGGATATGGATCCACATTACAAGGAATTGGTAACTCCGGACCATGAGGATGTAAATTGGGTCCTTATTCTAGCAAAATGAGGGTTTACAAGATTAAGGGCTGATTTTACAATTTTGGGATACGAGGGTACCAAAACATTGTAAAAAGAATCTCTAAACTCGTACTTATAAGTTTTTGGTAACAATTTACAAGGTTTTGCTCATGGATTACAATGTTAGGGTTCACCAAATTCATAATCTTGTAAATCATATATTTACAAGAATATGGATCCATATTACAAAGGATTGGTAATAGTGGACATTAGGGATGTAAATTGGGTCCTTATTCTAGTAAACAATGGTTAAGGATGGATTTTACAATCTTATGGAACATAAATGTCCAAAATAGAGTAATACGAGACCTTAATATTGTAAATATTTGTGTTTACAAGTATAATGACCTAATTTACTTTCCTAAGGTCCCTAGTTACCTTAATATTGTACTAGATGTGTTTATCCTTGTAAATTACAATATTACAAGATTACGGATGGGTTTTACAATCTTCAGGAACATAACTATCCATAAAAGAGTAATACAAGACCTTAGTATTGTAAACATCCGAGTTTACAAGTATAAGGACCCAATTTACCTTCCAAATGTTCCCATTTACCTTAATATTGTACTACATGTCTTTATCTTTGTAAATTTTCCGCTTTACCTTAATATAGTAAACGTTTGTGTTTACACATATAAGGACTCAATTTACTTTCCTAATGTCCCTAGTTACCTTAATATTGTACTAGACGTCCTTCTCTTTGTAAATTACGATATTACAAGATTAATGATGGGTTTTACAATCTCCTGGAACATAACTATCCAAAATAGAGTAATACAGAGACCTTAATATTGTAAACATCCATGTTTACAAGTATAAGGACCCAATTTACCTTCTAAATTTTCCACTTTACCTTAATATTATACTACATATCTTTATAATTATAAATTACGATATTACAAGATTAAGGGTGAATTTTACAATCTTGTGGAACATGACTGTCCTAAACGAGTCATACGATACCTTAATAATGTAATCATTTTTGTTTACACGTATAAGGACCCAATTTACTTTCCTAATGTCCCTAGTTACCTTAATATTATACTAGATGTCTTTATCCTTGTAAATTACGATATTACAAGATTACGGATGGGTTTTACAATTCTATGGAACAATTTACAACGAATTGTTTGTCAATTGCATTATTCCTTTGCAATTTCCAACTAACTGTTTGTCAATTACATTATTACCTTTTCATCTTAAGTGAGCCAATCTATCAGTGCCCTTTCCATCGTATGGTCACTTCCTTTGGAATTAACTCATTGAACCCATTGAGATATAGAACAATACACGATCATATTTGACATCATTATATAATAAGTCTATAGCATCAAACAAATTACATAAGCTAACACTTAACATCTACCACAAAGAAAGACAACAATAGTGAAGTGGTTAGAAATTCAAAAAAGCTAGTCAACAATAGTGCTTAATCAGTAATTAAGCAAAAGCTAAGAATATATAAGCTTACAATTGTACTGCTAGATGATTGAGAAATATACAGAAGCTTTGATTTCTGTCTTCTATTGCTCTCTATGTTCTCTCTCTCTCTCTTCCCTTCCTTTCTTCTATTCTTGAATAATCAAACTTTTATTTTAACAAGCCCAACTAAAGAAGAGAGAGAAGAAGAGACACGAGTCTGTGCGAAGAAAAAAAGATAGAAGTGCCAAGAAAAGGAAGAGATAGAAGTCGCAGGAAAGCCTTCTTTCTTTTCAGATTTCTCTTTTTTTTTTTTTTTTTTAACTTGGAGCAACCCATTTAACCGGTCACTCACTATTAAGCAATGTTTTTATGCATTCTACTAAGTTTTTTGGCACATGGATTACAACATTTTGAACATACAATTAATTATGAAGGATTTATCATTAGTGAGAGATTCCATGTTTCATAATTATGCAAAGATAACAATTATTGCAAGACTGAAATGCAAATAGGACTACGTTGATTGTCAATTGCACTACTGGAATGCAAATTACACTACATGTTTGTCAATTACATTGACAAATCACATATTATATTTACATTTTCAATTAATTGTGCATAGATAATGGCAATTGCTCGACTTGAATGCAAATAGTACTACTTTGTTTGTCCATTGCACGACTGGAATGCAAATGGCACTGCCTTTTGTCAATTACATTGACAAATCACATATTGTATATACTTTCTCAAAATTGAAAAGACTGTCAATAACATGGCAATATACATACACTAATATGAAAATACAACTTTATGGTACAATGCCCATTCACAATGCTAATGGGATGATTCTTTCAATTTGCACATAAACTATGATATAACAGTCAAATTTACTTTAAAAGCTTATTCTCAATGGTACTACATCAAAGCTAACATAAACTTCATTCATGTAATTGAAAGTATTGTTCAATACATTCACTATACATAACCAATAATTACAAATCTAAAATCTCAAGTCATTATGTATAAATAAAATAAAATAATAATAATAATAATAAAATAATAATAAAATCTCCAGATACAATGAAAAATATTACAAATTCAAGTAGCCGCCTAATTCTTTACCCCAACCTAAAAAACAATTCACCAAAATGAATATATATTCCTCATGCATCACTAAAATAAATAAATAAAATCTCCAACCATTCACCAAAATGAAAGACAAAGACAGAGAGATAAATCTGAAGAAAAAACAAAATTTTACCCATATTGGTATGCAATTGGTTGCTTCCTCGTTGTCAATTACACAGTCCCTGTTTGTCAATTACTCAAATCGCCATGAATATTGATAATACTAACTAGAAGTAGTTACTTAAAATAAAAGTTCGTAAATGATTAAACTAATATTTTCTATTTGTTACTTATTTATGTTGATCCGTACGACCTAATACTTTTTATTTGTTATAACTTGTATTTATTTTACCCTTAATTAATTCACATATTTTTTAGGGGAAATAAACTTGTCCAAATGTATGGTACAATTGAAATGTTATAACTTGTCCAAATATATGGTACAATTCAAATGTTATAAAAGTTCGTAAATGATTAAACTAATATTTTCTATTTGGACTTGGACAACAAGTCCTTATTAAACTCATAAAGCCACTTGGAAACTATAATACTTTGTAACTTTATTTATGTGTATCCATTATAGCTTGTAATTGCCCAATTGGACTGTAAATGAGACTGCTTTGTTTGTCAATTGTAAGACACGAATGCAAATGACACTACTTGTTTGTCAATTGAATTTACAAATCACATACTGTATTGACATTCTCACATTTGAAAATCATTTGTGCATTCCTTCATTATTGAAAAGTGAGACATGACTTAGCATAAAAAAAAAAGTTTTAAGTAGAAATGTGGACCTTGGAGATGTAAAATTGGGTCCTTATTCTAGTAAATATGAGGGTTTACAAGCTTAAGGACTCATAGAACACTAACTAGTGCTTTGGTTTGTTTAGAAACAAACAAGAGTTTTTGTTTTAATTTTTTTTTTTGAAGTGTCAAAATTATATTTTTGGAGCATGAGAGATTATAGAATGTCATAAGGAATTCGTATGAATTTTTTGTGTATTTTGTGTATTTTTAATTTATTTATTATGATTTACATGAGGTTTTACAAGATTAAGGACTGATATTATAATATTTTGGATACAAATGTGCCACGTTGTAAAGGGAATCCAAAAACACGTAAGTTACAAGATTTTGGTATCGATTTATGAGTTTTTTGCACTTGGATTACACCATTTGGGTTCACCGAATCCATAATGTTGTAAATTCCCTTTTTACAAGGATATGGATGCACTTTACACGATTTTGCATCGTGATTAAAACGTTAAAAAAACTGCTCCTTATTTTTGTAAAAACAATGGTTTACAACATTACGGACCCATCTTAGCGTTTGAGACATGAACGTTCCCAAACCTTGTAAAACCATGGGTTTTGTAATTGCCAATCCAGCAGTTAGTTTTTGCAAATTGAAATGCCAATTAAGTATTTTCTGTTTATCAATTGCCAACTTGATGGGATTGGGCGAAAGCAAAATAGGCAGTTGATGGGCATGAGTATCGGTTCGGTAATTGATGGTAAAACATGCTCTCTTTTTTTATATCAATGTCAATTGCCAAACAAGAGACAAATTTCCCATCATTATTTAAAAGTGAGATCTGACTTTTAAAAAAGAGCTTAACAATAAAAGTTAATATGTGAAAATCCAATGCTTTGTACCTTTATTTATGTGGATCTGTATGACCTAATACTTTCTATTAACTTGTATTTATTTTATCCTTAATCAATTCAAATGTTTATTTTGGAAAATAAACTTGTCCAACTGCATAGTTCAATTTTCTTTTGTATTTTCATAATAAACATATAAAGCATGAGACTACTATGATTGTCAATTGCACGATTGGAATGCAAATAGAACTAGTTTGATTGTCAATTGCAGGACTGGAATGCAAATGGCACTACCTGTTTGTCAATTGCATTGACAAATCACATATTGTATTTATATTTTCAATTAATTGTGCACAGATAATGGCAATTGCGCGATTGGAACGCAAATGAGAATTGTTTGTCAATAGCACAACTGGAATGCAAATGACATTACATGTTTGTCAATTGCATTGACAAACCACATATTATATTTACATTCTCAAAATTGAAAAGGCTACCAATAACATGACAATATGCATACACTAATTGTAAAAACGGACTAACCAATTGCTAATTGGATTCAAAAATGACATATCAAAGTACCTATTGCATTTTCATTACAAAAATGCAAGGCAACAAATATAATGTCGCATAATCTAATTGCAATAATAGACTAGTCAGTTGGTAATTGCATTCTGAAAATGCAAAAAGATTGCCAATTGTATGTTAAGTTACGTACACTAACTACAAAAAACCCCTTACATTTTGGTAATTACATGCCTAAATATTATACCAAACTTCAATATAATAGAACAATTCCGATGAAAAATGAGTTGAAGATGAACTCAATGTCAGAGCTCATAATATCATTATAATTAAGAAATTATACCTAATGCTTTTCAAATGAGTCACAAAAATTTCAACATCAACAAATATGCCCAACATGAAAAGAAAAAAAAAAGATACTGAAATTAATCATATTGGGTTTTTTGTCTGTAAAAAAAAAAAAAAAAAAAAACTCAAATCACAATGGGTTTCTTTTCAGCAAAAAAAAAACTCACATCCACATCTCGACCACAATGCCAAGCTAAATAAAAAAACTGATAGTACAAAAAGAATAGTATGACTGAAAAAGAAAATTAAAGCTTCGTAAACAAAAGGTGCAAAGAAATAATTAAATTGCTAAATAATTATATAAAGCAACAAACTGAAATCTCACATCCAATACAAATAAATATTCAGCACTACAAAAATGTTAATAACATGTCAACCATCTAGGCAAATGATATTAAAAACATATAAACATAGGGAAATAAACCAAATGATCTAATATCCAGGAAGTGTAGGTCTCAAACTATATACAACTTGTCACTTGAAAGCTCGACTTTCCTTGATGAGCCTAAGATTGCCTTTTTGGTATGAGCCACACTAATCACATCAATTTGCTAAAATGTAAATGTATGAATTAAAGAGTTAATTAATGCACATGGAACTAAGACTAAGCAGAATTCAGATAATAGATGATGCCTTAAATATTCTATAATGTTTAATAACATATATAATGATGAAAATTTAAAACTCACATACATGAAGGGTAGACAATCCTAGGATAGTAAGCATGAGAGAGGTGGTAATAAGCAGGGCTTCCTATGTAGATCTACACATGATGAATGAAAATCAAACAATTCATAGAAAATTACAGCACTCTTTCTGAAATACAACACCAAGTGAACATCCAATTGTCAGTCAGGAAGAGAAGGCACAAGGTCAGCAAAAAATTAGAGAGACTAAAAGGAAACTAAAGAAACTAATAGAGGCTTTTATTGTTTGGTTGTTATGTAGCTTTCATTAAAATCCCAAAAAAGAGGCAACCTTCACACGCATTTAGTAGAATACTGACAAGAAAAAAAAAAAAAAAAAAAATCATAACAAGCTTCCAAAGATTATATTCATAAACCAATGGGGCTACAGGAGGATGAGAAATCCTCACAACCCATCCCACACGACCAAGACTACAAACAAAAGCGAAAAAAACCACATAAAAAAGAAGAATCCGGGCTAAACAAAGGCAAACAAAGCAACACTCCAGAGCCCAGCCAAAAAAAAAAAAAAAAAAGAAAGAGACTTAAGACTGACATCATAGCACATTCAGGAATCCGAATACGAAAACAAGATACAACTTGTAGACACAAGAACCAACTCAGAAAAATAAAAAAATCAATTGGAAAACAAGAAAAAAAAACACCAAAAATTGATGAATGCAGCAGTAAACTCAAAATTAAACTAACATTACCAAATCTACATCTAGTTCAACACTAATATGAAATCCTCACCTTGTCTCCAAATTAATGGTCCAAATATAAATTAAAAAGTTGAAAACTTGCACAGACCATAGCCCAATATTAAAACCTAAAACTTATAATATAAATTAGAAAACTCAAACCTTGAATAATTAAAATTATCTTTTGGCATAGGGAGAGTGATGCCCATAAGGATGCCCATTACTAAACTTTCTGGCTAAGATGGTTTCAGTTTAACAAAATTGAAACCCTAAACTTTCTATTTCAAAGGATGCCCATCACTCACAAATTTGTGCCCACCCACGTTTGGTGCTCGTATCTAAGAGAGAGAGAGAAAGAGCAAGCCAAAGCTATAGAGAAAGAGAATCGAGTGAGGGAGGGAGAGTGAAGGCTGAAACGATTGAGAGAGAGAGAGAGAGAGAGAGAGAGAGAGAGAGAGAGACGGCAGAGATCGAGCTAAATGGGGATTTCAATTGGGGCTGAGATTTTTGGTATGGGTTTGGTTTTGAAACGAAGCTTGGGAAGGAGATTGAGAGACCATGAGATATAGAGATGACAGAGACAATTACGGAGAAGAAAGAGAGAGAGATACCTGAGAGGAGAGGAGTTGTGTTCGTCGCGCTGTCTCGTCATCACAGAAGGAGGAGAGGAGCGATTTTGGAAGGAGTCGAACTGGAAGAGAGAGAGAAAGAGAAACCCAACGCTCCTGAAGGAGAGTTTTTGTTTTTGTTTTCTTTTTACCTACAACAACCGATTTATCCGGTAACAAACTCAACGGTGTGGATAACTTCACATCACCAACTACTCATCCAATGGTTTATAACAATGGGCGCATCCATGCGCCAAGCCCACTGTAGAATTTTTCCACTATGTAGTGGCACATTTAATGGTTTTAATCATTTTGTGTGCTTATTTTATTACATCTCCCACTCACCCACATAGGGTGTGATAACCTCATAATCATCTTAAACCTCTAGTATACACTCGCCTTCTCATCAGGAAATGGGTCTGCGACCTTGCGAGAAAAGAACGCACAGCTACAAGAGCACATTTTATTAAGTCATCACCAAACTAATAAAAGTGCATCATTTGAAATCATCTCGTACATACCCCAGACTTATTCAGACTACACCAGGAACAGAACTCTTAACCCCTCATAAAAGCAGTGTTTCACCCCAAATATGTATTGTACCCATGACATGTCAACAACAAATATGACATATATGACAAAAACATGGTGTATTGTCGAACTGTCTTCCTTAAGCGCTTATATCAATCCAATTAGACTTAACTGCTTTCTAGACATGCCCCTTGAGACCTTATAATTGATCCTAGGAAAACAAGCTAAAGTAGCAACATCAAGCATCCTCTTCATGACATAGGCTAAAGTCAACTAAGGGTACATTTTTAGGATCAGAATTAATGATCCAAGTGGCTCACATAGTGATGAAGCAGGGATTCATTCATCGCTCCCACTGTCGATCGCATCTAGCACATACAGGATATAAAATGTATGCTATGACGTATTCTCATAAAATGAGCATGTCACTTGTCCAAGAATTGGACATATGTCATATGAATCTTAGTCTAGACATTACACAAATGTCTAACTTGAGTTCTAGTCTCAGTCACCCTCTCGGCGCCTGTCCCGGAATCTCACATTCGGCTCAATGCAGGCTTCATAGATTTTATGACAATTTTCTATGATCGACCTCTTTCCTTTTTCCAAGGTCTCTTCTTAGCTCCAACTAAGGCGACATATAGAGAAGTTTTTTATCTTGCTGCCTACTTGGGCGCATAATATGTTGTCTAAGCATTTTAGAACATAACACAAATGTCTCATCTTGCTCGCTATCTCAGCGCCAAGGTAAATCTCCCATGTGAGTGGGCTGATTCAAGCCTGGTGACAAATCTTTGTGCAAAAAACATATTAATCATTCTAGAACAAGTACCATGGAAAAAACGATTAACATTGCATTAATAATAAAGTCAATTACAAAATAGGTATATTAAAACCTTCGTAGTCCCATACTCCCAATATGAGAAAGGAACACATCTCTAGCAATGGGTTTAGTGAGAGGATCAGCAACCATATTGCCGCTTGAGATATGCTTTAATACAACCTTTCCTTGTGCTACCCTTTGTCTGATATAGTGATATCTGACATCTATGTGTTTGGATTTTCCATGGCATTTCGGATCCTTTACATATGCCAAAGCAGATGTACTATCTCAGGAAACAAGTACTGCCTCATAGGTTTTGACTTTATAGTTTAGTCGTTGCAAGAATCTTCTTAACCAAACAGCTTCCTGAACTGCCGCCTGCGCAAGCAACATATTCCGACTCCATTGTGGATAGGGCTATGCAAGACTGTTTCTTGCTACACCAAGAGATAGCTCCACCTCCAAGTATAAAAGCATAACCAAAGGTGGATTTGCGTTCATCTCTGTCATTAGCCCAATCTGCATCGCTGTAACCTCTAAGTCTCAAATCGCCACCATGGTAGCATAAGACAAGATCAGCGGTACCTTGCAGATATCTCGAAAAATTCTCTTTACCGTTTTCCAATGAGCAGGTCCAGGATTACTTTGATAACGGCTCACTGTTGCGTAGATTCAGCTGCACCAAAATGGATTCAACTGCATCCTCAACTTGTGATACTCGCAAGTGCACGAACCGTTGGTAGTTTAGCGTATGTAAGTGCGAGGTCGATTCCACAGGGATTGGTGATTGAATAATCCAATTCAGTTTTCCTACACAAAACAGAAATGAAAACAAGAGAAACAAAACAAGAAGAAAGAAAAGAACTAAGACAAGATGGTGAGGTTTTAGAATCCACCCTAATTGTTCTAATCATGTTATGGCAGCAAGTAAACAAATTGATTCACTCATGAAGATGCTCACAAATAAGTCCATGGTGTTTGGATCAAATTGCATTGAACATCACAAGGACCCCAAGCATGGTGTTTACATTAGGAGACCTAGAAACCAAATCACATAAGTTGCTAATGGATGGAATGAAGATGATCCCCAAACCTTCCCAACAAGAGCATAACGCATAGAATCTTAGGTGATCAATCAAAGGATGCAAAACAGCTCCATTAAAATAGTGAAGAAGAATTCATGAATGAAATCAAACTTTATAAACTCAAACCATGATACAAGACTAGCAAGATGTTTATTAAAACTAATAACAGTAAAACAAAGGAAATACAAGAAGAAAATAAAAGACAAAGGGAGGAGAAGAAGATAAGGACAGCATGCTAGAGATGGAAAAGATTCATCTCCATGGCTGCCAGGAGGCCAAAGCCTCCCAGCTGCTGCCTTCTCCCTTCTCTCCCTTTGTGACTCTCAACTTTCCCTCTTTTTGTGTACAATGGAAGTGTAAATGATGGATCTCAGGATATGTTCATTGAATGTGGAATGGAAGTGGTATTTATAGGGAGAGGGGAGTGGGAAATCTGAATTGAATATGGCAATGACCTAACACACTTGCATTAGATAATCAGAAATGGTTACTCCACTAAATCCCACTAGCAGCCCTAGCTCATCCTCATGTCAGCATGACCAAGCTTCCATTCAGAAACCAATAGCTCATCCTCATCTCAGCATGACCAAGCAAGCAATGAGCTCATCTCCAGTCAGCATGATGTGTATTTCCATGGGCTCACGAATTGGGTTGGGCTGAATCAAATGATGACTTTAAGATGTCCATTTTGAAGTTCAGAATGGCATTGATCCAACCACACAAGTATTGGCCCAATCCAAGTTTGGAGGAAGAAGATAAGTCCGAAATGAACTTCTAACTTCAGGCTCCAGTTTTTGCACGTTTTTGCACCATATTGCTTCAAATGCCTTAAGTTGTATTCCTCTCATGCTCTCATGCTCTAATGGCCTACAAAACACACAAAGAGAGGCAAATAACTCAGAATTATCGGAAACTAAGCAAAAGAAGTAAGGAAATTGGGCATGTATATGTATGAAATTATGAGCTTAACACACCCCCAAACTTAGATTTTGCTAGTCCTCGAGCAAAACAAAAGAAAAACAAAGATAAAAACAAAACAAGAAGTTAACTAGACCACGTTCGTAGGTAACTCGATTGCATTGAGCGTATGCAATAAGCCTTTAAACCTCTAGGCATCCCTAGTAGGAGGAGTTGTGTCTCCTGAGGGTTTAACAGATATTAGATACCCACAAACGTTTTTCTAACTCTACAAAACAAAATGGTTAGAAAACTTAATAGATTTGTTAGTCCTTAAGCAAAACAAAACAAAAACAAAAACGTTAACCTTCCAACCGAACAGAAATTTTCAACTTCATAGACATGGCTCAACAAGGAACAAAACAAGCACTAAGGAAGTTCTAAACATTATTCAAGTGCTACCACAGTCTCACAAAAATCATGCTCAAGGTGTGTGTGTGAAATAGCCATGAAGATACAACTCATCATTTTTAGGGCATTGGTCAAGGGTTAGGACACATCCTTTTTCCATTGGTGTGTCTATGGGTTTGGAGTGATGCATACAAAAACGTTCAAGTATCTTCTTAATGTAAGTCTCTTGAGACAAACCGAGAAGTCCTTTTGAACGGTCTTTTATAATTTTCACTCCTAGCACATAATTTGCTTCACCCATGTCCTTCATTTCAAACTTTGCGGACAACCACTTCTTAGTGGCGACAATGGAATCCATGTTATTTCCTGCTATGAGAATGTCATCAACATACAATGAAAGAATCTGAACATTTTCCTTGGATCGTTTTAGATACACACAGTGGTCTTCTTCAACCATCTCAAAACCAAAAGAGATGATTGAAGTATGAAATCAAATGTTCCACTGTCTAGACGCTTGTTTGAGGCCATAAATAGAACGTTTGAGACGGCAAACTTTGCGCTCTTGTTCTTTGACCTCAAAACCCATTGGTTGATCCATATAGATCTCTTCATCTAGATCTCCATTGAGAAATGCAGTTTTAACATCCATTTGAAAAAGGTTCAAATCCTTTTGTGCGACAATAGCTAGGATTAGGCGAATAGATGCAAATCTCACCACAGGGGAGAATATATCATCATAGTCTATACCCTCTCTTTGAGTATAGCCTTTCACCACAAGACATGCCTTGTACCTCTCAATTGAACCATCCGCTTTGCGTTTGATTTTCAAGACCCATTTGTTTCCAATGGTCTTGTGCCCAGGCGGAAGGTCAACTAACTCCCAGACCTTATTTTTGTCCATTGAGCTTATCTCATCTTGCATAGCAGTCATCCACTCTTTACTAGCTAAAGATGATAGCGCTTCTTTTTAAGAAGCATGCTCTTCTTCATCTATTGGAGTACACTAGAAAGTTTCCCCTTCAATTTCAAAAAATCGACGGGGAATATTTCCTCGTTTGCTCTTGCGCACCATTAAATCTTGAGTTTCTAGCGGTGTACCATCTTTTGGTATACTCCCACTGGGTTGCAGATCATTGTCACTTTCTTTAGCAATTACTGGATCAGGAGTCAATTCCCCATCCTTGCTTAAAGATTGTGAAATATCTTCACTTCCTTCCAACTCATGGAGGTCAAGATTCTTTTGGGCGTCACCAATGCTAGGAAAATCATTCTATATGAAATTCACATTTCGAGAATCTATTTCAGTCATTCCTCCATCAACATGTTCACCATACATCACATAGCCTTTCGAGTGCTCGCAATACCTTATGAAGATATGTTTTTAACCTCGAGGGCCAAGCTTTCCATGCTTGTGAAAAGTATTATGAACAAAACCAGCTAATCCCCAAGGGAGCAAATGCCCCAAATTGGGCTTTTCGCCTTTCCATAATTTATAAGGGGTTGAAGTGACTGATTGGGAAGGCACTGGTTAAGAATGTAGGCAGCAGTTAATATTGCATCTCCCCAAAACGAAATTGGGAGATTAGCTTGCGCCATCATAGACCTAACCATGTCTAATAGAGTTCTATTCCTTCTCTCCGCAACACCATTTTGTTGTTGTGTATAAGGAACAGTAGTTATCTGCGTATCCCCTTATTTTCACATAGTTCTTTAAACTGTTCAGATAAGTACTCGCGTCCGCGGTCTGTACGAAGAGCCTTTAAACTCTTCTCTGCCTCAGCTATAAAACGCTTGAAACAATCCAAGGCTTCATAGCGGTGAGCGATCGAGATAGACATAACCATATCGCGTGTAATCATCAATAAATGTGAGAAAATAAGAGGCGTCATGACGTGCCTTCACACTCATAGGTCCACAAATGTCCGAGTGAACTAACTCTAGCGGTTGAGTAGCTCTCTTAGCCTTACCAAAAGGCTTTCTTATAGCTTTATCAGCCAAACAACATTCGCATATAGGTAGGTCAACTTTAGCGAGTGAACCTAAAAGACCTTCTCTAGCTAACCTTGTCATCCTGTCACGTCCTATATGTCTTAGTCTAGCATGCCAAGTTGCAGAATCAACATGTACATCAGCATAAGCTATATAAGAAGATGAGGAATCGGAATCATTCAAATCCAAATAAAAGAAGTTATTCCTTAAAAAACCATGACCAATAATTGTACCATCCAATAACACATCCAAACCAAAAGAAGAAAACTTAAAACAATATCCATCACGCAAACACTCTAAAATTGAAAATAGATTATGCTGAATTCCAGGAACGTAGAGCACATTATTGAGGAGCAATGTGCGCTCATTGCGCATCTGAAGTTGATATGAACCAACTCCCAAAGCTTCTATATGGCTTCCATCACCCATGAACACACCAGAGGTGCCCTTTGAAATTCGACGATAATCCAAAAAACCTTCTCGATCTCGAGTCACATGTTTGGTTGCTCCCGTATCTACAATCCACCCAGAGGACGTATTAGCAACTAAAACATGTTCACATACATATATGTGGGAAGGTTTAGTTAAGAAAGATACCTTCTTCAGCTCAGTACAATCACGAGCGAAGTGACCTTTCTTATCACAGTTATAGCATTTGACTTTGGACAAGTCTTTCTTCCCACCACGCTTGCCCCTACGGCGCTTGGTTTTGTTGTCATACTTTGGTGCAAGCTTGTTTGCCCCATCCTGCTTATCTGCCTTTCCTTTTCCTTTATGCTTAGACCCTTTAGTCTTAGACGTGCCACCCTGGGCGAAAAGGGCAGTAGCATTGATTGCCTCTTGGCGCTCCGATTCTAGCTCAACATGACGAGAAATATCAGAAAAATTCTTGATATTCTCATTATGTGTCATGATTTGTTTCATGGAGCTCCATGAATCTGGCAGGGATCTGATGACTGCCTGCACTTGCTGCTCATCAGTGAGGGTATTTCCAGCAGCCTTTAAGTCACGTATCATGCTAGAATGCACCCTTAAGTGCTCATGAATCGTGTGCTTAGGATTTTTGCAGTATACCTCAAACTTCAGGACCAAACTTCTAAGTCAAGTGGTGGACGTACCACCAAAATCAAACTTTAGTTGATTCCATAAAGCCTTGGCAGCAGTGTTGCGTCGATTCAGCTGCACCAAAATGGATTCAGCTGCATCCTCAACTTGTGATACTCACAAGTGCACGAGCCATTCGGTAGTATAGCATATGTAAGTGCGAGGTCGATTCCACAGGGATTGGTGATTGAATGATCCAATTTAGTTTCCATTACAAAGAAAAATAAATTATAACTAAGAAGCAAAAGGGTTTTGTACAACACTTGAGAACATGGAGAGTTTTTGGAGAGAGAGAGAGGTGTTTGAGAACTTGGAGAATTTTGGAAGAAAAGGGAATTGTGTTTGAGAACTTTGAGAATTTGGAAGAGAAGAGAGGAAGTGTTCGAGAACATGGAGAATTTGGAAGAGAATGTGTTTGAGAAACTTGAGGATTTTGGAAGAAAAGGGAATTGTGTTTGAGAACTTTGAGAATTTGGAAGAGAAGAGAGATGTGTTTGAGAACATGGAGAATTTGGAAGAGAATGTGTTTGAGAAACTTGAGAATTTTGGAAGAAAAGGGAATTGTGTTTGAGAACTTTGAGAATTTGGAAGATAAGAGAGATGTGTTTGAGAACATGGAGAATTTGATGAAGGAATGGGAGAAGTGTTTGAAGAATTTAGAAGAAGAGAAGGGGAAGAAGTAAGTGTTTGAGATTTAGTAAAAGGATCTTGTTACAACAATTGAGAAAAAGGGAAACTAAGAGAATTTGAGGGAGATAAGGAAGAGGAGCTCTAGAGAAGTGCTTGAGAGCTCCCCCCCCCCCCTTGGGGTGTGTTTACAAACTTAGAGAAATTCCCTATTTATAGGCCTAGGGGAAGTGAAAATCTGAATTATACAATTGAATTCTCTAAACACACTAACTTCACCTAACACAGAACACTTAATTCACCAACTTAACCTAACACACAATTGCATTTGAAAACAATTATTCTTGTCTTTAAGCTTAGTGTTGCAGCTCCACTTCATCTTCTTTTACTTCATTTGGCTGCTGCAAAACTCCACTCAAATTATAAGTAAAGAATCTGCATCACCTAACTTCCCCACAATCAATAACACCTCATGCATAGTTCATGCATGACAATGCATTGCAGTTTTCCTTTGGGCTCGTTTTGGGCCTGTTTCTCCATCCATAAAATTCTGAAAAAATATGAGTCTTGAAGTACTTTGAATTATCTTTCCAAGAATATGCAGCCCAGCTAGAGGAAAAATCGGAAAGCCTTTCAAATGCCATTTTTGGCCCAGTAACGCAGATGCTGCCGAATTTGACCTTAAGCTGCCAAAACTTGCATAACTTCCTCTAGGAGACTCGGAATCATGAACCGTAAAATGATACAAAAACTAGACTTCCATATCTTTCCAATGATGTATAGCTCATTAGCTGGTTCTTTTTTATCACGTACAGTTCAATCCGTGAAGTTGACTGATTTGCAGACACAATTTGAGCAGATTTGACTCCAAAATGCAATAAATGAGTCCTTAAGCTTAAAACACTGAAACAAACACAAAAGAAATTAAAAGCACAAGTTTAACTCAAAAACATAACCAAATCATAAGCTAGAAGAATACAAAATGATATGTAATTATGCACCGATCAAGTAGGGTAGCTTTCATATCCCCCAATAAGATCATTGTGCATGCTACTTAGCATAGTAAAGCGTGCACAATGATCCTTTTTGAACCAAGTCTGATAAGCTTCAAGATCACGGCGATGTTGGGCCGTTTGCCCAACCTCAGGTTCGACCATTGAATTGGTTAATGTTTCCAATAACTCCTGCTCATTCAAGAGATATTGAATTTTCCTATGCCAAATATAATAGTTGGTACCCTCAAGTTTGTCTCCCTTATTTAGGTCAGCAACAACATTTTTTGTGGTCATTATCTATAAAACACAAGGATTGACTTTAGTATTAGCGTTTTGCACATTTCTACTTGTTTCAAAAATAAATTGAAAATAATTATCCTTCCTTACAAAATTTGGACTCGAAAATTTGCTATGCTTGTAATCATCACCCAAAAAAGGCAAGTCTAAATAAACATTTTCAATTATTTTAAACAAATTTCTACTTAGAAGACACCAAGTTTCCAACCAAACAGATGTTTGCGCAGTTTCAAAAAAGCGCATGGGCCTCACACGGATCTAAAATTAGGAGTCCATTTAATAGGTTAACCAATAAAAGTCCATTGAAAAAATGTGACCAGGTAAGTTTCGGGAGTAGTGGTGGAGATGAACTCGCTTAAATATCATTTCCTCTTAAATGCCAAAGGTGTTTCCTTAAATAACTTGCCTAGACATCACACATTTTTGGGTAGTCAATTCCACTAGTATGACCCATAAATTAACTCAACCAATCTGAAGTCCATATTTGGCATGCTAAATATGTACAACTTAATAACATATTTAGTTTCTAAATGACATGTCATTATTGTTGCAACTTCATAAATAAACAATTTTTCATTTATTCCAAGTGATACTTAGCCAAATGAATTTTAGAAAATAGACGGGAGGAGTCCATGATTGGATTCCATTTGTCTAAGATGAAGCTCTACAAAGAGCATACATGCTCTCACGCACCGCTTTCAAGGAGGATGTGTTCACAAAGAAAACTGTTCACGAAGAACACTGTTCATCTTGCTGAAATTTCCAGAAAAAATTTCCAGATTTTCATGAACATTTGGCCATCTTCGGAGACCTCTATCTCCTTCGTTATGCATCCAAATGATGCATACGATATATCATTGGAAAGCTCATGCAACAGAGAATATGTTAAGGAAAGGCATAGAAAAACAATTTAACACTATACAAACATGCTCTAAAAAACTCGAAAACAAACTGTTTTTCATGCACTTGGGTTTCTAAAACTCCTAAACTACTCCTTTAATTTGTACGAAAAATTAAAGGTAAGTTCACATCACATAGAGGAACATACTTCATGGAAAGAAAACATCAAAAAACGAAGTTTCTTGGTTCATGCTTTCACGGTAGTTCTTGCGGAAGAACAAAAAACACATTCTCATGCATCATTCAACATGGCGAAAAGCAAGCATACAAGCTCTGATACCACTATTAATTGCCGTTAATATATACGGAATAAGGTACTGCATACCTTGCGGAAGATTCCAAGTGAAAAACCACTTGCAATTACTAGCCCGCCGAGATGCTTCCACGTCACAAGCACGCCAACAAGACTCTACACGTTCTTCGTCTCCAAGGTCGTTGGATTGGCTATGAAAGTTACTCCATTGATTTCACGTACCCAAGACCAAAGGCTCTTGGTGAATTGCCTAAATGAGAATGTTTAGGGAGATATGAAGTTTATTTCTATGTGGGTGTAAAGCTCACTACAACTCTTTTGATATGCACTCACACTTCTTGTCTCACACACACCAATGTAAAGAGTATGCACTAATGCTTCTCTCTTTCTCTTCTTTTTCACTTGCACACACTCCATCTATTTATAAGAGTTGTTTTAGCTCATCTCAAGAGAGCATAAAACATGCATTAGTGCTTAGGTTGGTATAATGCCTTAAAACAAGGATTAGTGGTGCACTATGTAGTGGCACACTTAATGGTTTTAATCATTTTGAGTGTGCCACTACATAGTGCACCAATAATCCTTGTTTTAAGGCACTATACCAACCTAAGCACTAATGCATGTTTTATGCTCTCCAAGATTAGCTAAAACAACTCTTATAAATAGATGGAGTGTGTGCAAGTGAAAAAGAAGAGAAAGAGAGAAGCATTAGTGCATATTCTTTACGTTGGTGTGTGTGAGACAAGAAGTGTGAGTGCATATCAAAAGAGTTGTAGTGAGCTTTACACCCACGAAGAAATAAACTTCATATCTCCCTAAACACTCTCCTTTAGGCAATTCACCAAGAGCCTTTGGTACGTGAAATCAATGGAGTAACTTTCATAGCCAATCCAATGACCTTGGAGACGAAGAACGTGTAGAATCTTGTTGGCGTGCTCGTGACGTGGAAGCAACTCGGGGGATAGTAATTGCAAGCGGTTTTTCACTTGGAATCTTCCGCAAGGTATGCAGTACCTTATTCCGAATATATTAACGGCAATTAACAAATATAATGATGCTTTAGTTGCTCTCATTTCCCTATAAATAGCAAGCTTAGAACCAAGAGAAGGGTGTAGAATTAGAGAGCATATTTCATAAGAGAATTGAGTGCAGAAATTGTGCAATTCTTGGGCACCAAAGGGAGAGGGAAATGGCAATATAATTGGAGAGAACCTTGGGGAGTCATGAGGCAAGGAACCAAGGGGTTAATGATTCAATTTTTCCTTCTCCTCTTTGTTTTAGTTTTTCTTCTTTTAGTTCTTTTCATGTTGTTTTTATTTTTACTTATGTTTGGTTAAAATTTGTTAATGATGAAATACCATTATGAAATGAAGTACTAGTTCTTAACTTTCAATTCCCAACTATTATATTCTTCAATGTTTATAATTTCACCTTCACATGATTAATAGGTTTTTTTTTTTCACCACTTCTATCATGTATTTGTGGTAGTTAGGAATACAAGTTAATCTATTAATGCATCCTTGGTTTTGTATTACTAATATACAATTTTCTTTGATCCTTTATAGTTAAACATTTTTTTTTCACATAGGATGGGTTAGAATTTGTAATTATGAAGGGAAGGGGAATTTACTTAAGATTCATTAAAATGCATACTTAATTGATATATCTTGAGAAAGTAGTAGTTTGATTTCTAGATTGCTACTCCATGGGAATTGTTAGATATTTAATTAGAGTTTATGGAATAATGCTATGGAATCTAAAACCTTAGCTTTTCCCTATTTTAGTTTATTTGCATTTTCAATTCTTTACTTTATTACATTTTCTTTTTCAACTATGAATTAACTTGGGTTGAGTTAGTTTTCTATCTTTTTCACGCACTCCTTGTGGGTACGATCACGCACTTACATAAGCTTATTCTACAAATGATTTGTGCGAGTTTTATAAATTTAAAACATGCACCTTTGGGTGACCAACAAGTTTTGGGGGTATTTGATGAACACATAATTATTACAATTTCTATCCCTAATATATATTTGTTAGTACTTTATTTTAATGAATTTTGCACCAATTAGAATGTTCCATTGCATTTTACGAATCCATTTGCACTTCATTGAAATAAAGGCTAATTCATTTGAATTCTCCATTTGGTAGCTCTCTCTTTGTAGTGGCACCCAAACTCTTATCAATTGGGCAATAATTGTAACATTCTATTCTATAATGATGATTTTATATAGGTGCATGCTGGAGCTATTAAGGAGAAAGAATGTGCATGCATATGAAGCAAAAAGAAATGAAGCCAATTCCAGTCCATTTTCGGCAGTCAACTTGCAAGGCCCAAAACGTACACTTGTACTACTCAAATGGGAATACATTTTCATAAAAGTTGTTCCAATGGGTGTCTATTATGACTTTTCCAAAGTTGAACATCATTGGATTCATATTGAAACCTCAGGCCTTCCTACACCAAGCCTGGTATAGAAGAATCGTTTTTTTTTCCAGCAACCAAAAGAAAACCCACATGGGTTGGCAGCAAAAGACAGCCATAATTGAACACCTATGTGAAGAAAGATTGAGATGCAGCAGCTAAAGAAGAGAAACTCACATGGGTTGGCAAAGAGATGATGAAAGCCAACCTCTTGGAGGTTTGCACATGCCAAAGGCAAGCAAAGGCTGCCAGAACATGTGGATGAATCCACATGTGCAAACCTCTAAGAGGTTCGCTTTCATCATCTCTTTGCCAACCCATGTGGGTTTCACTTCTTTAGCTGCTGCACCTCAAGCTTTCTTCACATGGGTTTTCAATGGTGTTCAATTATGGTTGCCTTTTGCTGCCAACCCATGTGGATTTTCTTTTGGTTGCTGGAAAAAAAAAAAAATTCTTCTGAACCAAGCTTGGTGTATGAAGGCCTGAGGTTTCAATATGTATCCAATGATGCTCAACTTTGGATATGTCATAATAGACACCAATTGGAACAACTTTTATGAAGAATGTATTCTCATCTTAGTAGTACAAGTGTACGTTTTAGGCCTTGCAAGTTGACTGCCGGAAATGGACTGGAATTGGCTTCATTTTTTTTTGCTTCACATGCATGCACATTCTTTTTCCTTAAAAGCTCCAGCATGCACCTATATAAAATCATGATATTAGAATAGAATGTAACAATTATTGCCCAATTGATAAGAGTTTGGGTGCCACTACAAAGAGAAATCTACCAAATAGAGAATTCAAATGAGTTAGCATTTATTTCAATAAAGTGCAAATGGATTCGTAAAATGCAATGGAACATTTTAATTGGTCAAAATTCATTAAAATAAAGTAATAACAAATATAGATTAGGGATAGAAATTGTAATAATTATGTGTTCATCAAATACCCCCAAAACTTGTTGGTCACCCGAAAGGTGCATGTTTTAAATTTATAAAACTCGCACAAATCGTTTATAGAATAAGCGTATGTAAGTGCGAGATTGTACCCACAGGGAGTGCGTGAAAAAGATGGGAAACTAACTCAACCCAAGTTAATTCAAAGTTGAAAAAGAAAATGAAATAAAGTGTAAAGAATTGAAAATGCAAATAAACTAAAATAGGGAAAAGCTAAGGTTTTAGATTCCATAGCATTATTCCATAAACTCTAATTAAATATCTAACAATTCCCATGGAGTAGCAATCTAGAAATCAAACTACTACTTTCTCAAGATTTATCAATTAAGCATGCATTTTAATGAATCTTAAGTAAATTCCCCTTCCCTTCATAATTACAAATTCTAACCCATCCTATGTGAAAAAAAAATGTTTAACTATAAAGGATCAAAGAAAATTGTATATTAGTAATACAAAACCAATGATGCATTAATAGATTAACTTGTATTCCTAACTACCACAAATACATGATAGAAGTGGTGTAAAAAAAAATTAACCTATTAATCATGTGAAGGTGAAATTATAAACATTGAAGAATATAATAGTTGGGAATTGAAAGTTAAGAACTAGAACTTCATTTCATAATGGTATTTCATCATTAACAAATTTTAACCAAACATAAGTAAAAATAAAAACAATATGAAAAGAACTAAAAGAAGAAAAACTAAAACAAAGAGGAGAAGGAAAAATTGCATCATTAACCCCTTGGTTCCTTGCCTTATGGCTCCCCAAGGTTCTCTCCAATTATATTGCCATTTTCCCTCTCCCTTTGGTGCCCAAGAATTGCACAATTTCTGCACTCAATTCTCTTCTAAAATCTGCTCTCTAATTCTACACCCTTCTCTTGGTTTCTAAGCTTGCTATTTATAGGGAAATGAGAGCAACTAAAGTATCATTATATTCATTATCTTCATGTGCTGGCTGCTGCAACATGGTGGCTGCCCATTCTTCTTTTGCTGATGTAAATCATGTTATTCATCCACATGTTATGGCAGCCTTTGCTTGCCTTTAGCTTGTGCAAACCTCCAAGAGATTGGCTTTCATCATCTCTTTGCCAACCCATGTGGGTTTCTCTTCTTTAGCTGTTGCACCTCAAGCTTTATTCACATGGGTTTTCAAAGGTGTTCAATTATGGCTGCCTTTTGCTGCCAACCCATGTGGGTTTTCTTTTGGTTGCTAGAAAAAAAACGATTCTTCTGAACCAGGCTTGATGTAGGAAGGCCTGAGGTTTCAATATATATCGAATGGGGCTCAAATTTGGATATGTCATAATAGACACCCATTGGAACAACTTTTATGAAGAATGTATTCCCATCTGAGCAGTACAAGTGTACGTTTTTGGCCTTGCAAGTTGACTCCGGAAATGGACTGGAATTGGCTTCATTTCTTTTGGCTTCACATGCATGGACATTCTTTCTCCTTAATAGCTCCATCATGCACCTATATAAAGTCATGATATTAGAATATAATGTAACAATTATTGCCCAATTGATAAGAGTTTGGGTGCCACTACAAAGAGAGAGCTACCAAATAGAGAATTCAAATGAATTAGCCTTTATTTCAATGAAGTGCAAATGGGTTCGTAAAATGCAAAGGAACATTCTAATTGGTGCAAAATTCATTAAAGTAAAGTATTAACAAATATAGATTAGGGATAGAAATTGTAATAATTATGTGTTCATCAAATACCCCCAAACCTATAATTTGTTAGTCATCGAGCAAACTAAACTTAAAAACTAAGAATAAATGAAAACTAATTAAGCCACTTCCGCAGGGATCTCGATTGCATTTAGCATATGCAATAAGCCTTTAAACCCCTAGGTTGCCCTAGTGGACGAGTTATAGTCTCGTGAGGATTTTCAGTGATGATACGCACAAACATCGAAATGGAGGTTAAACTTAAGGTTATTTCAAATGGCCAACAAATCATCAAGAAGAATACAACGCAATAAAAATCCAGATTTTCAACTCATGGACAAGTTTTAAAATAGCAAACACATTTTTAAAAACTCATCCCAACTTAAAGTCAAAGGCACTTATAACCATTTAGTAATTTTTTCATTTGTTTCCTTTAGTGTAATGTGAACCAACACAGTTGAGAGACCAAAATAAATTTCAATCATACTAACCTCATTATTTCAAGTATAGTTCAAATTTCATTGCAAGTAACAAACCAAGGCATTATTTTTCTAAATACATATATACATTTTTTGTAGGTAACTGTGCAATGTTTAGTTTCATTAAGTGTTTTAATTAACCCATGTAACGAGTTTTACACTAACGACTCTCAAACCAAAAGCTTTTAGGCATTAGGTGTTGAACACCGCAAGAGCTTACTAACTCTAGTTAAAAAGGCTACGAAACTAAACTAGTCACAACATAAATTTATACCAAAACTCTACGGTTTGACGTGAACACTCACTACTGTTTAGGTAAGAGGCCCGGTTACTAAGTAAATTTATACTAAAACTGTATGTGGATGACTTTATAATTACAGGAAATAATATGAGATTGGTTGCAGAATTCAAGGAGGCTTTAGCACATCTCAATTTGAGATGACTGATATGGGGCTAATGTGTTATTTTCTTGGTATTGAGGTGAAACAAACTGAGCAAGGGACTTTTATCTCACAAGGGAAATATGCTGATGACATCCTCAAACGTTTTAGAATGGATTCATGCAAGCCAATGTTAACTCCAGTTCAAGAAAGACTGAAGCTCAGAGAGATGGAGCTGGAAAGTTGGTTAATCCAACATTTTTCAAGCAGTTGGTTGGTAGCTTGCGTTATTTGATTGCTACTAGGCCAAATCTCACATTTGGTGTTGGGCTTATTAGTAGATTTATGGAAACTCCAAGACAGTTACATATGCAGGCAGCAAAAAGAATTTTGAGGTATGTCAAAGGCACTCGAAGTGATGGTATTTTCTATTCAGCTAATTGTCTTGTGAAGCTTGTAGGATATACGAACAGTGACTAGGCTGGTGATGTTGAAATGGCAAAAAGTACTTCAGGCTATGCATTTCATATTGGTTCTGGAGTGATTTCCTGGCATCAAAGAAGCAACAAGTTGTGGCCCTTTCATCTCCTGAAGCGGAGTATAATGTAGCCACAAATTCTGCTACACATGCAGTATGGTTGCACCAATTACTTGGTGCTCTTCATCATGAACAGAAAAGCCCCACAACAATTTATTATGACAATAATTCAGCGATTGAATTGGCAAGGAATCCTGTTTTTCATGGGAGGACTAAACATATATACATGTGAAATTCCACTACATTCGTGATTTGGTGAATGACAAGGTGGTTGAAGTTCAATATTGTCCATCTGGAGAACATATTGTAGACATATTTACAAAAGGTCTCAAGATGGATGCGTTCATGAAGCTGAAGAAGATGATGGGAATGTAGAGCTATGATGAGCTTGGTTTAAGGGAGTCTGTTGAAAGTTAAACCAAGCCAAACGAATCCAAAGCCAAGTTTTATATTTTATCCATTTTGTAAAAGCATGTGAGCATGTTGTCGGCTGGACATGCTTTGTTTATTAGCTCAATGAGCTATTTTTGTATTACTCTAGGAGGCATGCTTTCGGCAGAGTGCTCTCTTGTCTTTAGGATGTTTTTATTGTTTCTGCTGAAAAGTCCCTCAAAAAGAGGCGTTGCCTCTATTTGTATTTAGGAGCTGTTGCTGTTTGAATGCATTATTGAACGAAACTTACTTATCAGTTTTTGCATCAATCTTCTTTCTTCTATTTTCTTCTGTGTCTGTGTGAGATCATTGCATAAATGATTCTTGCTTGATTTTTCTTTGGGCTTTATCCTGCGTGCTTGCTGTGTTGTTTGGTTTGTTTATCTGTGAGTTTGCTGGTGTGGGTATTTTGTTCTATATATATACACATTAACTAATGCCTAGTGTAGCAAGAACATTGTTTTACATTATTTATTTATTTTCAATTTCCTACTAGTATATGAAGAGATCAACCAGTGGCTGCTTACACTGGTTACCTTACATTAGATTTTATTCATAAATTATTTGCATTATTCCACCATTTCGTTTACATGTTCCTTCAAATTTAATATGCTCCAAAAGACTTCGGACCCCTGCCCACTAATTATTTGCTTTTATTCATGAATTTTTGTTTCTTTGGCAAATAAGAAAACATTGAATTTAAACATACAAAATGTTTAATTTCCCGTTGTTAGACATGTGGGCCAATCACATGTTAGACGTGTGCGTTGCAAAGCGCAATACTGATCGGCAGAGGATAGGACCTCACATGCTAATTCTCAATTCAGACCCTTGTAACTTTGTAAGGAGAAAGCGGAAATCATGTCATGCATGATTACGCTGTCCTGATGACTTTATTGGAAATAACATTCCAAATACAATAGAGTCGGCATGTAACCTCGTTAAAATCTTCAGAGAAAGAATTACGCGGGAAAGAGTACCATATATGCCAAATACATTGAGCCAGAGCCTCGTTCACGAAGACTAAATTGGGCAATCCGGTGAGCAGCACCATTGACTTTACGAGGGGCACGTTGAATTATAGTTTCAGGGTGTGCTAAACCATTGACTTTACGAGGGGTATATATATATATATATATATTCTATAAATATTGCTCGCAAATTTAGGACGTCAAGAGAAGTACACATTAACTAATGCCTAGTGTAGCAAGAACATTGTTTTACATTATTTATTTATTTTCAATTTCCTACTGGTATATGAAGAGATCAACCCAGTGGCTGCTTATACTGGTTACCTTACAATAGATTTTATTCATAAATTATTTGCATATTCCACCAATTCGTTCACATGTGTTCCTTCAAATATGCTCCAAAAGACTTCGGAACCCCTCCCCACTAATTATTTGCTTCTATTCATGAAGTCTCAATTGAGGCTGCAGAAAGCAGTAATCAGAATGTTAATGACACACATACATTTTAAAATTAACGAGAGCGATATATATATATATATATATGAGATCATGTTAGATAATTATTATACCGATCACTACAAGAAAACAATAATAGCTAACAACCATAGTTATTTGTGTCCATTGTGCTATTATGCACCAGTAACAGTGCATTTGGCCACTCATCATGTGCCACGGATGTCAGTGACTATAAATTAATGTTTTTTTTTGGTGGTAGAGTATATTTATGTACAGGAGTCAGGAAAGTCATGAATGGAGGAACTTATGCAAGAGAATCAAGAAATCGGAATTGAATCAACTACTGCCTTCTAGTTAATCCCATTTCCGATTTTGAGAGTATATTCGATAATGAATTTTAACATGAAACCCAACATAATTAACCATACCAATACCCACATAATTGACAAGGGCTGAAGTTGTTGAGAGAGAGAGAGAGAGAGAGTATTACTGGGTGCAATTCATGCTATTAGAAATAGGAAAACTAAGATGCGCATTGCATTTCATGGGAAGATCTTGGATAATGGAGGCTTCAAAAGGAATGCCATATACAGAAGCCATGTCCTCAATGCATTGACATATAGTCCGAGGAGCTACCCCACCACTCTTGGCCTTCATGTTCAATGTCCTCACCGACTCACAACACTGGGCTGAGGGGTCAGAATATAAGCCTGTAACAAACCTCAGGCAATTGCTGAATTCATTCCAGGCATAAGCACAGAACTGGGTTGCTTGAGCATTGGCCGATCCACAAACTAACAGAAAGATGCTCACATAAGCAAAAAGCTGAGCCATCAATCCCTAATTAATTAATTAATTTGTAGTTTATATGTGATGCTTTTGTTTTAATGTGGGGTTAGATATCATAGAACTTATACATATATATATAAACACACAAATATTATTCTTTTGGGTATTCTGTTAGTTTGTTGAGCGCTACCTAGACAAATCATCATCATGCTTCATGAATGACTTTGATAATATATATATATATATATGAAAATTGAGGTGTTGTCCAGTAAGACAAGTTCTCAACCGTGGACCGGCTTCGGCAGGTCTTTTGATCGAAATGTGAAGCAAAAGTTGAGCAATTTCCCATCAAGAATAATCGAAGTTAGAAGTGTAAGCAACAATACACCTTCCATAACATAAGTCACAATGTTCACCTCGTTCCCTTGGTAGATGTTTCGTGTTTCACTTTATCTTTCCCCACAACCCATGGTCAAGTCACTTTTCGTCAAAATCACTGATGTGGCTCATGCGTGGTAGAAAATTAGAGGAGCCATGTAGGACTCACTTCATCAATTTTGACAGATTTATTTACGGACTTGACGATAAACTTTGTTTAAGGAAGCAATGTGGGTCATCATGACGTTCAAGAGATAATGTGGAATTTAACCATATTCTCAAGGGACAATGTAGTTAATTCAGCCTAAATAATTTTAAAAAGGTATAAGTATAAAATACTTCTATGGAGGGTGGGAGATTGCATGTATCTAGAGTTTATCTTAGAGTCTTGCATCGGGTGAATCACGAAATGCTTAAGGTAAATAGTTACTTGAAATAGGACTTTGTTTAATTTCCAAGGAGTCTTGCATTGAGAGAATCATAAATTTTTCAAGGTAATTGTTTACTTGAAATCCAATCCAATTGAATCGCCCAAGTCCTTTGGTGTGGTTTCAAGTGGTCCTCAGTTCAATCATTTAGGGATATGATTTCCCCACTCCCATTTTCTCTACTTACACTCCCTTTTGTTCTTTAATACTTTTTAACCACTTTTGTTCATTCTACCCTTACCTTACATTAATTTATTTTTTACTTCACTTTTATATTATTTCTTTTTCTTTATACTTAATTTTCTAACTCACACTCCATTTTCAATATTAAAGGGAAAAAAAACTTAATTTCTTACTCGATTAAAGGAAATAAAAATTCTGAAAATGGAGTGCAAGCTGGAAAATTAAGTATAAAGAAAAAAAACTAATATAAAAGTGAAGTAAAAAGAAATTAATGTAGGGTAAGGGTAGAATGGGAAAAAGAATGAACAAAAGTGATTAAAAAGTATTAAAAAAACAAAAGGGAGTGTAAGTGGAGAAAATGGGAGTGGGAAGTCGTATCCCTAAATGATTTCAAAAAATTTGTAGGAGATGTAAGAAAACTTAACTTAATACGTAGCCAACATTGGTAGTCAATTTTCCTGTATCCATTTTTACTGTGTCCCCCCTGTTTTGTCCTCTTATGTGTCCTTTCACTTAATGGTGACTTAACTTTGTTAACTTTAAATAAAATTATTAAAATTATTATATATAAAAAAAAACCTCTTCTGAGGGGAATGAATATCTTTTTTACTCGTGATACTCTTTGCTGGATGGATTTCACCTATGAACGTCTTCCGACTTTTTTCCATAATTGCGGTTGTCTTTTCCAAGGAACGTACTTGGATGAAATACTCTCTCCCCTGTTTTGGTAATCCGTGTAAAAAATAAAAGAGATGGAATAATAGGTTCTGTTATTGATCTTCTGCTGTACATAATACTATCCTTTATATACTAGGTTTACAATCTCCTATTCTAGCATAATTCCTAATTAAGGCTACAATCTAGGTTTGACCCATAAATCTTGGGGTCTAATAATATAGGAAAGACAATTACAATATTTACAATCCTTCAATTACAAGATTTGATTTCCAACACTCCCCCTCAAGTTGGAGAGTGAATGTTGTGAAGTCCCAACTTGCGACTTAAGTAATTGAAGGCATCTCCTCCCAAGGCCTTCGTAAATATATCTGCCAACTGATCTTGTGAAGAAATATAGGAAGGAGAAATTACACCAACTTGTAGTTTCTCTCTCACAATGTGACAATCGATTTCAATGTGCTTCGTTCTTTCGTGGAAAACTGGATTTGCAGCTATATGTAGTGCAACTTGATTGTCGCAATGCAAAAGCGAGGACCCTTCTATGTAACTCTTAAGTCTCGCAATATATAGCGCAACCATGTAATTTCAAGACATGTGACTGCCATGGCCCGGTACTCTGCTTCTCCAGGTGATCGAGCAACAGTTGATTGTTTCTTTGATTTCCATGAGACAAGAGAATTTCCTAGAAAAACACAATAACCTGTTGTTGATCTCCTTGTTGTTGGACAACCTGCATGATCTGAATCGCAATAAGCTCTCAACTCAAGATTGTTCACAGCCGGGAAAAACAAACCTTGACCAGGTGTGCCTTTAATGAATCTTAAAACACGAAGTGCGGCCTCCATGTGTGGTTTTCTGGGTTGGTGCATGAACTGAACTCAAAATCTGAACTGGATAAACAATGTTTGGCCTTATGACAGTAAGATAAATTAATCTTCCTACCAACCTCCTATATCTCATCGCAAGTTGCCAATGGGGATCAGAAGCAGCTTGAGCATAATTAGTAGGCTCAGAGGTTCCTGAAACGTTAGCAAGAAAAGCACGATGCGAAGGAGAAAGACGATGATAGGAAATAAAATTAGATAAAGGGTGACGAGTACCTGAAGAAGGGGTTGGCCCCGAGGAGGATGACAAGTCAGGGGAGGTAGAAGAGAAGCCCATAAAATAATCATTGTGCCAACTCGGTGGGTGCGTCGAACGAGTGGAGTGTCGTGGAGGTGGCTGGTTCGGGGCATCAAGCGGAGAAGGAGGAATTGAGTCAGCAATAAATGGGGGGACTGCATCTGGGGCACAGGAGGGTTGTGATGAGAAGGAGACCCAGCATGGGCTGGGGGAGTGGGCTAGACACGGGCCCAATATCCAAAGTAGGGAGACTAGAGGTTGGAATGGGAGAACCGGGTGGTGAAGTGGGGTCCGGGAAGGTGAGTTTGTAGAAGTGGAGTGGGATCGGGTAGATGGATTTGTGCAGGTGTAGGTGATGGAGTGGGACTAGGTGGGGGGAAAATGTATTATTTGGATATGGTCAGGGTAAAACTGGTTGGGTGAGAGATCTGGGTGGGGTGTGTTCATGGGATTGAAAAGGAAAAATATTTTCAAAAAATTTGACATCCCGACTCACAAAAAAATGTTTGGTGTCAAGATCATAAAGTTTGTAACCCTTTTGCCCTCCAGGGGTAACCCAGAAAAATACAACGCCGTGCACGAGGGTCAAATTTGTGAGTAGGATGGACATTGGTGGAGTAACACAAGCAGCCAAAAACACGAAGGTGATCAAGATGTGGCAATTTGTGATAAAGCAATTCAAATGGGGATTTATCAGACAATAAGGGTGTGGGTAAACGATTGAGTAAATACACAGCAGTCAAAACACAATCACCCCAAAAAGACAAGGGAATATGCGATTGAAAGCGCAAAGCACGGGCAACGTTAAGGATGTGCCGGTGTTTACGTTCAACTACACCATTTTGTTGAGGTGTATAAACACAGGAGCGTTGAAATTCAACCCCTTGGGAGACAAAAAAATCCTTCAAAGAAAGAAATTCAGAACCATTATCAGGATACGAAGGGTTTTGATAGTGGCATTAAATTGATTTTTGACCAAAGCAAAAAAAGATTTAAGCAAAGTCTGTGTTTTCAGATTTAAGTGACATCAAAAACACCCAAGTGCATCGAGTAAAATCATCTACAATGGTAAGAAAGTAACGTGCACCAGTATGTGAGTGAACACGGTGTGGACCCCAAATATCACAATGTAACAATTCAAACGGTGAAGAAGTTGATGTTCTACTTAAGGAAAAGGGAATCCGAGTTTGTTTGGCCATAGGACAAACAGTGCAAGAATGATCAAATGAAGAAGATATAAATGGAAAAGATTTAGATAACAATTGAAGGCGAGCAGAGGAAGGATGTCCAAGACGATGATGCCATATGGTGGATGTGTGCGTGACATGACAAGAGACAGGTTCTTTGGTCAACGGCGACATATAATATAGGCCTCCATTTTGCTTACCCCAACCAATCATCTTCCTCGTAGCCAAGTCCTGAATAACACAAAAATCAGGAAAGAGAATTATACAACAATGAAGAGATTTGGTGAGTTTGCTAGCAGACATTAAATTTAAACGAAAAGTAGGGACATGAAGAACATGTTCTAGGGTGATGTCTTTATTAAAAAGAATTGTGCCTGTGGAATCAATAGGAACATATGAACCTGTGGGTAAATTGACGGAAGGTATAGAAGAGGATTTTCTATGAATAAAAAGAGAAGAGTCGGATGTGATGTGATCCGTAGCTCCACTGTCAAGAATCCAAGAGTTAGAAAAAATAGAATTAACAGACGGAGTGTGGGAAGTGTGAAATAGACCTCTGCATTATAAAAGGAATTTGGGTTTCCAGAGGGAAGTTGGGACAAATTTACCATGGCAGCACCGAGTTGTTTGCATTGCTCCTCTGAGAGGCCAGCAAGGACATTGAGGACGGGCCCCAAATGAGAGGAAGGGGCTGTCTGAGAAAGGGCTGCTGGAAGACATGTGTTGACCTTATGTGCTGAAAAATTGGAGCATGTATTGGTATTGCTATCACGTGGCTGCTGTGGATGATTCCCAGCAAGGACATTGGAATTGCCCATGGTGAAGACAAGGGAGTGAAACCCTCAAAAGTTTTAAAAGAAAATAAAGATGTAAATCACGAGCCACCGATTCGGTGCTCTGATACCATGTAAAAAATAAAAGAGATGGAATAATAGGTTCTGTTATTGATCTTCTGCTGTACATAATACTATCCTTTATATACTAGCTTTACAATCTCCTATTCTAGCATAATTCCTAATTAAGGCTACAATCTAGGTTTGACCCATAAATCTTGGGGTCTAATAATATAGGAAAGACAATTACAATATTTACAATCCTTCAATTACAAGATTTGATTTCCAACAATCCGGATACGGTGACACAACCGGTGGTTCATGGTGAGGATCTGATACAGCTGTTACCGGCAGTTGGTGGTGCTTCGATGGTTACTCAATCGGAAACGGTTACTGAGCAATTGCTTTAGGCATGTCCTCATGGGCAATGTGGTCTTTCTGATTTTGATATTTCTGATCTAATGGCTAATAAGACCCAGCCCCCGCTATCACCCAAACTTGCGCCCTTTAAAAAGCTTCTTTGCTTTCCCTTGCTCCGTCTAACGAATCTCCGGTACAATTTCTCCCTAAACACTTCACACACCCAAAAGGTTTTGTATCTTCTAAATCTTCCACTTTAGGCGGGTGTGCTGAAGTTTCCACTACTCGTGTTAAGAGGCTTTCTGACACTGCCGATATTGCCTCATCTCCTCTGCTTAAGCAAATAAGAGGTAACCCCGATTCTCCTTTTTCGTTACAGTCTTCAACATAGGACCATTTGGTGGGTCAGTCCCATCCCAAATACATGAAACTTCTTAGTTGGAATGTCCGGGGACTTTCAGGGCTCCTCGGAATCTCCTCAAGGAGCATAGCCCTGATTTTGTGTTCTTGCAAGAGACTAAGATGACTGAAGTTCGTAAGGAAAATGTTCGTATTCGTTTGCGACATTATGCTGGCTGTTCTGTGGGGCGTGTGGGTCTTAGTGGTGGCCTTCTTCTGTTTGGCTACCCATATAGGTTGTTCAGCAAGCAGGCTCGTTGATTGGCCATATTGATGTTTTCGTTTCGGAGGATTGTTCTCCCGGCTTTCTTATTATTTATTGGTTTTTATGGTAATCCAGTTGCACAATTATGATGTCATTCATGGGAACTTTTGAGTAGGCTACATGCTCTACTGTCACAGGGTTTGGGTTGGTCATGGGTGATTTTAATGAAGTGGTGAACCCTACCGAAAAGAATGGGAAGAGTGGTCGACCATTGTGGCTAATCCATGAATTCAATGGGTTGGTGAGGCTTTGGTAGAAGAGCGACTTGACCGGGGTTTAGCAAATATGGATGTAATGTCTTCTTTTGTGCATGTTGTTTGTCACCATCTGATCACCTCTGGTTCTGACCACAAACCTCTGCTTCTTGAACTTTTTATAGACCCGCCTAGTGTTGCTTCCCATCATAAAAAACGGCGCCGTTTCCAGTTTGAAGAGATGCGGACCTTGAGGACGGGTGTGAGGATATGGTTAGACAGTCATGGACTTCAACACTTTCTTCTGAGATCTCCTTGACTGATTCTTTATCCAAGTATACTAAGACTTTACAGGTCCTTACCCCAGCATTGATGGTTCTTTTTCGTAGTGTTTTCTCATTTTCTTATTTGTTTTTTTGGTGGTGTTTTTTCATATATGTAATCGTAATGTTTCTGGTAATCTTAATAAGCGTATTAGAGCAGTGAAAGGTGAAATGGCTGAGGTTCAGGCTTTGTGCCAACCGTCTCGTTGTTTTCCCCATCTAAAACGTTTTGAGCAAAATTTAGATACTCTTTTAGAGAAAGAAGAAATATTATGGCTGCGGAGACCGTAATAAGAGGTTCTTTCATGAGCGTGCCAAGTCTCGTTCTCCGACTAATGATGTTACCAATGTGGATGATGTAGGCCAATTATTTTGTTCTTTTTTCACTACTTTGTTTTCTCAAACATGGGGAGCAAGAAAACAAGTTAAATATATAGGTTTTATATTTTTTTCCTTGAAAAACCACACTGGGCTACAGCCTACTGTAGCCCTTAGTGTGGTTTCGCCCACGGGTACAATTGTGAATTTTAGTTCATATAATATTTTTTTAACTTATTGGAAAAAAAAATCACATAAAAATATATATAGAGTGAAAGACCCCATTTAGAATATTTGTCTAGAACCTCCAAAACGTAGGACCGCCGCTCCCATGATTACACAACTTCTTTGGCTTTAAAATTTCTTTTGTTAAGCACTAAATAAGGGCCAGTTTGGCATTGCCTTGCTGTAAAAATAATCGCTGTAAATTTCCTGAAAAAGAAATTAGCTGTAAGATAAAGCAGTTTGGCGTTTGGTAAATTTTTTGCTAAAAGTATTGTTGGTATTGGTTCTCGCATAATAAAAAAAATGATTCCTGCATAATCATTAAACCCAGCGCATCTTCGAAACTGACTTCCTACATAATCAGAAAATGAAAGCACCTCATTAGCTGCTGCTTTCCCTTATAGCTTTCTCTCACAGCAATTTTTAACAATAAGTGATTTTCTCATAGTTTACCAACGGGCTGGGTTTCCCAAATTTTTTTAAAAATCACTTATCACCCAAAATAAGCAATGCCAAACGGGCACTAAGTTTAATCCAACTCGATTGGGCGAAAGTGAGACAAAGAAACTTGTAACTCGAAGTGAAGGAGTTTTTTTTTTCTTCTGGTCGAAAAATGAAGGAGTGAAGTGTCATAATTTTGGGTAAATCCAATGCATCACTCCATCATGTTATGTGGGGTATCAGATACATTTTTCTTAGAGATTGTCAACATTTTAAATTATCATACTTTGCAAAACTCTTGAAATTTGGGGTAATCTTACGACAACAAAAAATTTTCCATTTTCTCGTCAAAAGAAAATAATTTATAACAGACGACAACAAAGGAATTTAGGTCAATCTTACGACAGCATAGCAGAAAATAATCCATTTTTGTCGTCTTGTAAGGTTTACCTACAACTTTGGGATTAACCAACCTCCCCTCTGCTTTGCTGCTGACCAGAAAAATGTCAAGGAAGAAAGGTCAAAATGAACGGAGCGAAAAATATGTCATCGAGCTTAGGTTGGGTTTGGTTAGTTAGGTGGCGGTCTTGTTTAGGTGACGGTCTTGTTTACTTACTTGTAATACAATTAATTAATTAATTAAAACCAAATGTTAAGTTAAAGATATATATATAATGGTTTGCTTCAGCACAACAGCTGTTCTTCCTGCTCTCAACTATAACGTACGTTCTCTCTCTCTCTCTCTCTCTCTCTCTCGCTCTCTCGCTCTCTCTTTCTGGGTTTTATGCTCTGAGTCTAGTTTATATGATGCGGTCCATATATTCAAGTTTTTCTGTCTTAAAAATGATTGGTTGATTTGGTTGATGCTTGTTTCTGCATATTGACTGCTTTCTTGGACACAATGGAAACCCAATGGATAGATTTAGCTACATTTTTTTATTTTTTATTTTTGGTGAAGAACAGGGCAAAGAATACAGCAGATAGATTATTGAAGTTCATGTAATTTCTTGTAAAATTAACTAAATGATGGGAGTTTCTAATGTACAACTGATTTATTTGTTTATTGACCCTTTCTGTATTTTGTGTGTATATTTGTTCTGTTTACCCGCTTTTTAAACTTGGCTCTCCATTTCTTCTGGTTGTTGTTTCATTCAGATAATCAATATGTGATCTTGTAGAGGTAATCAATATGTGATCTCATCAGGACTTTAATGATCCAAATTAAGGGGAATTGCCCAAATTAAGCCTTATTATAGTGTCCTCAAGATCAGTGCTATTTTGCTCCTCACTTCTTGTACTGGTTTTTCAGCAAAGTTTCATTTTTCATTCTCAGGGGATCAGGCATCAGATATGTTTAAGAGACTCACATTTCTCTTGTTAGTTGGGTTGCTGGCATGGGCATATCAGGCCATCCAACCACCCCCTCCAAAACTTTGTGGCTCCCCCGGAGGCCCACTCGTCACGGCATCTAGAATAAAGCTGAGGGATGGAAGATATTTGGCCTACAAGGAACATGGTGTTCCAAAAGAAGTGGCCAGATATAAGATTATATATGTTCATGCCTTTGGTTCTACCAGACATGATGCACTGATTGCAACAACCGTCACTCAGGTTTTCAATTTGTTTCTCAATTTCAAATTGATTTTATAGTCTTCATTGGTTTTTAAAGTTTGTGTCCAAAAATTAGATGGGTTAACTTCTTGGTGGATTCTTTTTCAGGAAGTGCTTGAAGATTTAGGGGCGTACATTGTTTCTTTTGACAGACCGGGATATGGTGAAAGTGATCCGGATCCTAAGCGAACGCGGAAGAGTTTGGCTTTAGATATAGAAGAGCTTGGTGACCAGCTGGGACTGGGATCCAAATTTTATGTAATTGGATATTCTATGGGTGGACAGGTCATCTGGAAGTGTCTTCAGTACATCCCTCACAGGTAAGACTTTCCTACAAGCCTCATGGACAGTATAGGCAGTTGTAAATGCTCTACACGTCCATTGTGAATGTTAGAATACCAATTGAGAGAGAGAGAGAGATGAATTAATTTCAAATATCATGCTGCATATGTATTTAACTTTAACTTTTAAGAACAACTAAAATTTTGGCTGGATACAATATGGAAACCTTCTAAATGTTGAAGTAAAGATTTATAAAGGCTGCATAATACATTAGTTACTTTACACCAGCATTGGAACTTCATTGAAAGTAGGTTTTATCTGGTACTTATGCTTATATCAAGTCTGGATACAAGGCTTTACTTCAATGAGGACCAAATTCTACATTATCTGATATGTTAATCAGTATTGAAGTTTTTCTCAAGTTTGAAGTTTGGGATGCTGACAGGCTAGCAGGAGCAACACTGATTGCTCCTGTTGTCAACTACTGGTGGCCAGGCTTGCCTGCCAACTTGTCCGGTTCCTATTATAAACAACCTCCGCGGGATCAATGGGCACTTCGAGTTGCTCACCACATACCATGGCTAATCTACTGGTGGAACACTCAGAAACTATTTCCTACATCCAGTGTTGTATCCAGTAGTAACCCAAATATGAACATTTTTTCTCGCCAAGATTTGGAAATCATACGGAATGCGAACGTTTCTGAAAGGGATAACAAGGTACTTTTCATATTCGGTAAATGTTTAGGACTTTTTATTGAAACTCAATAAGAGGGACACAACATGAGGCATTACTTCAGCTCAGTCCATTACCACGTACCTTAGAAGATTCAATATAAAGCTTCATATGATGTGAAAAATTAACTTCTCAAACCGTTGTACAACAATTTCAAACCCTTGAGCAAGAGTTAATATCATTTGCAAGACTAATTCACACTTGGAGAGCTATAGTGCTAGTTGAGGCTTCAGGAGTCTCCTGGTTTACAGGGCAGTTGGGAGTTTTGTTTGTACCGTAATCTTGTTGAAAATACTCTCATCCAACTGTACTTGACTCATTTTATGTGGCATTCGTCCTTACCACCAGCTTTGATGATTCATTTATCTATTAATTATTTTTATATTTTTGCAGGAACAGGCCAAGCAGCAAGGAGAATTTGAGTCGGTCCTTCGTGACATGATGGTTGGATTTGGGACCTGGGAATTTGATCCTCTAGATCTGAAGAACCCTTTTGCCGGTAAGGAAGGCTCCGTCCATCTATGGCAGGGTGATGAAGATCGGCTTGTCCCAGTCGAACTGCAACGCTATATTGCAGAAAAGCTTCCATGGATTCACTACCATGAGTTACCAGGTGCTGGACACTTGTTTCCAGCTGCAGATGGTATCAGTGAAGCTATCTTAAAGGCACTTCTGATTGAAGAGAAGTAGCCCATTGTTGATACAGGGCAGCTCTTTCTCTTCCCTTTTTTTTTTTTCCTTTGTATCAGACTCAGATTTCTGTCATTGTTTACTATTTTGTTTCAGCAAGATAGATTTTGTAAGGTATTGGACGAAACTGGCTTAAAATTTTCATATAGATTAAATATATTGGAAAGGATTGAGACTTTTTGAAAATAGTTTGTGAAGATTGATAATTCTGCACAAATGACAGATGCAATGCACTTGGTGCAAATATAAGACATGGAAGGTGCTAGTGGTCTCCGTGTAGTTTAGACTATCGCCTATACTTAAAAAAAAAAAAAAAAAAGGTATGGAAGGTGAAAACATGGCAGTAGCCGTCTGGGTAAATTCTAGGATACTTTTTGGCAAATGTGTAAGAAAAAGTAGGAAAGAATAAAACGGAGATGAAAAGAAAGCATCAGGAGGAAGTGTTCTTGTACTGCTTATCAGTTGGCTTAATCATGAAACCGTCGTAAAAATATGAGAAACTTTCTTTGTGGCGGACAAGAACATGTGTATGTGATGTAGGATAAAATATGGGATTTATACATACGAAGAAAGATAAAGAGCATAGAGCTGTTCAAAATTGGCAAGAAATCATTCAAGACAGAAAAATTCTTCCCAAAGGATGTATTGGTGGGATTTTCAAATTGCTTGAGCAACTTGAAGTGAATAGGGTTCTGGCGAGGAAAATATTTTATTTTATGTTTTTTTATATTAATTTTAGAATAATTAATTGTTTACTTTTATTTAGATTAGGAAGTAATTGTTTTCTTGTCATACAATGTCATGATGTTGGTGGAATCCAAGCTACTTGAACTCAAAGTTAAATATTTCACATTGACATTTAGGAGGAAGGGCATGTAGAGAAAGGGAATGAATTGCTAATAGTTATCACAATGTCACACTTTCAGATGAACAATAGACAATTTATTCATTAATGTGTCAAAGGCAATGAGTACAAAGACCATAATTGGATTAAAAGAGCAAAAAGTAAGTTAAAGATACATGAAACAAGCAACAGAAACTGTCCAACTGAGATGAACTCGGATAATCATTTTAAGGCAATTCTTGGGTTCAGCCTAAAAGGATCATCTGAACGAACTACTTCAGGCTCATACAGCCATTTGAATCGTCCTGAGAAAGAACAGAACACCGTGAAAGAACAGGAAATCTTCTGAACTTACTTCGGCAACCCAGTTTCAGGGTTGAGAAGAAATTGACTTTCATCTGACAGCACAACTGGACCTCTCCCAGGTCTTGTGCAAATAAAGTAACTAACATCTCCTCTGTGCCTCTGGGATGGATCCTTGATTTCTGGAGGTGCGGGCAAACTTTCGATAGCCTCCAGACTCTCAACCCCAGCATCTTTCAGAATGGACTTATCACCAAGAACAAAACTGTGAAAAGAATTAAGAAAAATTTTAAAAGAGAAAGCCACACACACAAGGGGGAGCAAGGTTGGTGCCATCAGAAAAATCATTGATGCAGAAACTACACAGAAATAAGAATCTCTTGAGCTTGAGGAAATGTCATATGAAAGCCCACAAATATTACCTGTTCAAATCTGCATCAGATTTTGGAGGAAAGCAGAATAGCAGCTTCTGAACCAAAAGGGCAGCTGTTTCTCGGTTACGTGCGATTAGAACTGCATTCGGCCCCGCATCAAATGTATACGCCACCTGTCAGTTATTAAAATATTTTCAACTACTCAAAAAAATAGTATGAACAGTATGCAACTCAAATAAGCTTATAGAGTATAAAATCTTTTCCCAAATAAATATTTAGTAGCAGAAGGATGCCATAAGCTAAACATAAAGTAAGATTAGTGCCACATGGGATAAGCAGGTTCAGATTAGAATTTCTGAAGCATTTAAGAGTCACAACCGAAATTTAGTACTTTTACTAACATGTTATAATATTGCCATTCAGGAAAGGTATATCCCCAGGGAAACTGTCAAGCATGCTTTGAGCAATAACGTTTATTATGAGAACAAAGTCTGAACCAAATTACTTGAAAAGCTAATGCCAAAAGTTTTCTTTTCCACTAATAATTTGTAAATTTATTAGTTACATCTTCGGAAATTCTTTACAGCTTGCTTCTGTTGAGGATGTGCAATTTGCTTCAGTTGAGACATTATATGAAGAAAACATGCAAAATTGAAGCTTTAACTAGGTTCATCTTTTTATGCTGAAGGACTTCTACTGAAAATACAATTAGACATACCAAATTCAAGATATGACTGCTCACAGAGCACTACCAATCTTAGAAATTTAAGATCACCGTTTTTTAACATTATCATGCTAAAAAGAGCAGCAATCAGTATCTTATACTCGTTAATAGTTTCCTAACCTGAGGCGTTCCTGCTGCACGGTTCCACTTTTCAACAAGGCTGATTATCCTGAAACATAGTTACTTCGTCAATATTGAATTCCAAGTTTCTAGTTCCGCACCTCAATGAAAACATAAATGAATTACTGTAACCACTGAGCTTTTCAAGTAACACAAATTCAAAAAAGAGGCTTGCCTGTGGGATGTATCATTCATGTAGAATATGGGGGGACATGTGTCGAGGCAAACAGCATGAAACTGGTTACTGTCAGTACAGGCCAGTTGTGCAAAAGAAGCAAAATCACGATTTTTTATGGCTTCTTCCATTTTTAATATGCGTTTGGGTACCACTTCCTGTAACAGTATAAAAAGACAAACAGAAATATACAAGTCAGATCAGGGTTAAATGACCCCACCAAAATAAGCGACAGCAGATGACCTAAAAGAATAAGACACCGTGTTTTTCTATTAACGGCACTAAAATGAGGGAGCTTGAAGGTACAAATAATTCAAAATTATAGAATTTATGGATTAAAGTTCTAAAGTTTGTAAAATTCTTGATTGGTTAAGCTATTGAGCATAATGTGGTATAATACGGAATTTAAAGTTTCTGTTTTTAGATGCATCAAATGCAAACCACAGAGCTCAGTCAATTTGATAACCTTCTCTTACTAAAGGTGAATCCTATCATTTAAACTAGGCAGTGAAAGGGCAATGGAGAATGTACCTTCGCCCTATGTTGTAAGAGCAAACTTGTTTCAACAGTATCACGCATCCCTGTAGTGCTACTCGTTTCCTTCTGCTGTGAACTTACCTGGAATAAACAAAATCAAGATTTGAATAACTTAGGGTATAGGGGTGATAAACCTAGTCAGACATTCAGAATACATCTTTGGCTTCTGTCAGGATTCTATACAAATTGCGGCACCTCAACGTTCCAAAATAAGCATGTGCAGTCATCATAAACACCCATCATATAAATTTTTGGGCTGGGTATAACTGCCAAATTACGTTTCCATTCCACCAAATCCACCTCATGACAACAAAACATGCACTAACATGACTTGCAAAAAAATAAACTCGACTTTATAAAAATTATTCTTTTTAATAGTAGCAACTCTCAAATTAAATACATTAAATCAAACTTTTCTCTCTTACTATATTTTTTTTTTAATCTTGACTACTTAATATCTTCCTAACTCTTAACGGGGATATTTTTTTTTATAATAAAAATAATATAATATTCAAAGGTAGTATTTTGCAAAACTGAAAAGTATTATCGTGCCATTGATACTGACCAGAAAACACATATAAGATAATATGGCTGATACTACAAAACCAGAAAGATATGCATATCACAAATAGAAATTACGTCAAACCATCAAACTACCCAAAAAAATATTTTCAAAAAAAGAGAATGAAATGCATGGCCAACTCAGAGATGGAAAGCCGAAAATTCAAAAGACCCTAGGGAAAATCTTTCAAAAACAACCAAGCACAAGATGACAAGAAAGAAAGTCAAATCCACACGGAAAAATTTGCCAATAAAATCATTTGACAGAATGTATAGAACATATATTACATACCACCGCAATAACAATGACAAGCTCATCCCAGTGCTTCTTATCCGCGAGTTGAACTGCAAGACTGTCGGTTCCCTCTCATCCTTAATAGATAATGATACCAAGAATCAGCACTAAAGACTCAATAGAATAACTTGGTTTTTAACAGAGGGCATAACAATAACCATAAAAGAACTAAACTTACTTTTCCCATGATCCACTTGACAAATCCCCCATACAAACTGCGACAAGCACTGCCCGAACCTCGCCTGTATGAACAAACAAATTTAGAGAATTATCACCACCAACTACAATACTTGAATCTCTATAATGTGAATACAGAAGAAAAAGGATTTATAACACAACTACTAAGATGAACTTAAAAACACACATAGTGAAATCCATTACCATGAGGTCTATATAGTAGCAAACATAATATCTCTGATACTTATGACTTAAAAATTCCAAAAACAGCAGCCACATTCAAGCAATGAAAATGAAGTGCAAGCCATTCACAATTCTAATCATTATAATTGAAGCAAGATACAGGCAACCTGAAAATGAGATAATTTAAGAACTATTAAACTACCTTGCAATAGCAGAAAGCTGGCTGTGATCTTCATTCGCATTCATTAACTTTGCAAGGGCAAAAACTGCAAGTAGAAACATAGGCTTAGCTATGATATGCTCATTGCTTAATTACTATTTATTGACAAAGAATGATTAATCCAGTACCCAAGTAACATTATTAACACAGTCATGTGTTCTCAAACTTAAGGCACTAATCATGTAACAAATTAACAATAATATGATCGGTATTATCCGTTACCAAGACAAGCAAAACCAGCTGCCGAGGAAGCCAATCCAGCAGCAGTAGGAAAATTGTTGTATGAAGCAATATGTACATTCAATTTCTCCCAATCCTTCTTAGTAATCTTGATTCCCTTTTCCTTATCATGAACATCGGTAGCTCGACTACGAATTTCCCTTAAACAGCTCTGGAATCTGCCTCCAGAAAGAGAAATCTCCTACACTAACCGGAAAAATAGAAAAAGAGCCACGAATCAGTGAAATCCCAAAACGATCATGGTGTTTGGAAAAGCAAATATTAAACCCCTGAGTTCTGTGGCAAAAGCAACAGTGCCAATTTCAAAAGCTCAATACTAGTGATACAGCTACTATAAATTTTCAATTTCCTTTCCATTTCTACTTTTTCTTGCCAACCAAATGGGGCAAAAACTTAGAACCCAAAATTTTTTTTGCCTTCCGATGGGGACCCACCAAGTTTATGTCAAAGCTAACAGCAAATAAAGACCTTCAAATTCTCTGTTTCCCATGCATTTTGCCGGGAACCAAACACACAGAGACTACTGAGAAGACGAAAACAAACAAAAAGCTTTTACCTTTCCATTGAGCCACATCCGATCCTGGTCAAAGGCGGGACTGACGGAGACAGTAGTGGTGGTGCAGAGGTGCTCCGGATCAAGCGTCACGCTGATGCTGTCATTGACCGGCAATATGAGCGTCTCGTCCCTCTTCCCCCAGTACTTGATCACGGCGATGTTGGTGGGCGTCTGCGCCGTCACCATCAGTACCCATTTCTGCGACTCTTCGGCCATTTCCACAACGCCCACTTGGGTTCTCAAAAAGCCGCCGGGAAAGCGGTAAAATTTTCCGGGAAAACAGAGAGAGATCTAACGAACATATGAATCTGAGGGTGAGAGCAAAACGAGAGTTGGTGTTGGGAGTTTTATATAGTGGAGAGAGTGGAGGAAGACGCCAAATGGTGGGATTTGTTGTTCAAAGTTGAAATTTTTGAAGGCGTCCCGTGGTGGGGCCCACCTCGCCGCTGTCTAAAAATTCAGGCTGTCATAGGTAGACGCCATAGTTGTTGGACTTGGACTTCAATTTTTACTTCGATTTATTATTATTATTTTTTTAATGAAAATTAATGGCTCACCAAATTTTAACTGAATTTCCATCAAACAAAATGATTATAGAGTTATTCTGGGTAATAAATTTCTCGTCATGTTGTTGTTCTAACATTGTTTTTATGTTTTGACTCACCCTGAATATTTTATTACTATTATTTTTTCTGAAATAATATTTTATCAGTCTTCTTGGACGCGCTTCCACGCTTACGAGATGCGTTTTTTTTTTATAAAAAATTTAATTTATTTTAGAATTAAAAAAGATAATGGGTAATTGTGTTCTATAAAAATAGGATCTATTATCTGATTTTTCTTTTGATCTTAATTTTTTAAATATAAAAAAGTGTGAATTTACCATATTATCCATATTTAATTAATAATTTCAATTCTTAATATTTGCATTAACTAAGACATTTTCTAGTATTTTGGATGTTTTAACATTTTCTACCTTTTGCTTTACATATATATATTATTATTATTATTTTGAAGTAGCAACAAATATCAAAATTCTAAATGAAAACCAAGCAAACCAACGAGAGAGATAAAGTGTTAGCTGTCTTCTATCGCCTCTTAACCAAACATGGCTATTTAAAAAGTAAATCCTAAAGTGGCTAATCTCGATTCGGCCATTGAATTACAATGTGTAATTAACCAAATAAAGTGGTTACCATGATGCTAATTTGTTAACTTTCAGCGATTGAGCGCTATTTATACAAGTTGATAATCTTTATTAGTTTGGAGAGTGATGGATTGTTCTTAGCAATTGTTGCTGCAATCAGCCTTGTAATGATTCAAAGTCATTTATAAATGTTTTAATGTTCTTTTTATAATTAAAAGTGCATAAGAAAAATAAGATAGTAGTGAGAAGATAAATGATAAATGTGTGCGAGAGAGAGACAACGTAGGCCGTGTAGTTCATAAAATGAAAAATATAAATAATTTTATACAAATTTTTAGCATCAAAAAGTAAGTTTTTGGCTTATGTGTAGCTTTCTTCATTTTTACCGCTCATGTTTTTCTTATTCATTTTATAAGACGGTGCTTTTATTTGTGACGTGGGATAATACTCTCAACAATAACGTAGGCTAAATACGGGAACAAACATAACCCACGCATAATGCATGCCTAATTAAGTTTTCTATTTTTTTTTTTTTTTGTTGTGTCTCAATGGGACTTGCCTTTCTCGTTTTTAACGTTTTTGTTAGCTTGTTATATTTCCAGTAATAAGGAACATGAGACGCAATCTACCAAAGCATCAAATCAAATAAACACTCTCCATCAAATAAATAAATAGAAAAGTATCATAGACCGGAAGAAAGATTGGGGGACTTGGAGCTTTTTCAATTTTGTTTTCTCCGATTTCATCTCTTTTGTTACATGCTAAATCATTCAAATAAATTACATTTTTTTATACAAACAATATTGGAGGAGGGGGAGAATCAAATCTAAGACTTAGCTGCAGAATTCAGAGTTTCACTTTAGTCCATATAGTTCGATTCTTGCCATTTACGTTTTGTAATTCAATAATTATTGTAATTTGAGGGTTAATGACTTAATCGTCACTTTTTACCGTTAAGAATGAACATTTACTATATTTGGGATGTTAATGTCTCGATAATTTGAACCATACAAACAACGGAACAGGATAAAAATATCTTGATACTGACTTGTACTGTAAATACTGACTTGTTAGCAAATGAACGGGTCATTATAATTGTTAAGCTCACTACTCTTTGTTTATTAAATTCTTATCTTGTAAAGTCGTTGAAGGAGTTTCCAAGTTTGAATTACTCAGTAAAAAATAAGATATAATTTTATGCATTAAAAGATAAACAATAGAAAGGTTATGAACTCAGCAGTCCAGCCCCATATGTTGTTAGGGATGAAAAAGAACTAGTGATTTCATTGAAGAGAAGGGGAGGAAAAGAATCGAACTCTTAGCGAAGTATAGAAATACAGTATACAGTAGTCTACTGTATAATGAGTCCAAATTTGAGGACAAAAGTATGGTGTACATGTATAGCATTTTTAACAAGAGAAAGCATGTCTCATGCATCCACTTCGACTCAACTTTCCATGGTTGACGAGAGTTAGTGGCGATTATATTTTAAAAATACATGGGCTTTGTCTTGGCTGTTTTCCTGGCACAAATAGTAGAATCTTTGACATTATTCTGTGCTCATGGCTTTCAGGCATATCCCAAACAAAATTGATGCTTTTAATTGGGGCAGATGGTTTTATTGCTTAGAATTCTGCAATCAAATGTGGACTAATGTATGAAAAACAATGTTTGTTACTAGCACATTCTACACATTTTGTTTTCAATGAGTGTGTCAATATGGAACAATTCAAGGTTGGTAGGTTGGTGAAGGTGATTTGGAAATTAACCCTTTTTGTGTGTTTTTTTTTTGTGTGAAGATACCAATTTCTTACTCTTATTTTGTGTGTTGTTTTCCAAAGTAGTACTAGAGACACTAACTTTTAAGTATAAATTAATATATGACAATATCTTATTTGCTGTGAATAAATAAGTTCTAAAGTAAACTTAGACATGAAATAAATGAAACACTGCCACATCAGTTGATATATCTTAAAAGTTAGTTTCTCTAGTATTATTTCTCAAAACTATACACATAATTTCTAAAAGCCCAAGAGTTACAATATTATTTATCAGGAATCTACCCTGAGTGTTAATAAGGTGAGGCACATCAACAAAATCAGCTCCAATAAAAGTAGACTCTGTTATAACACTAGATAAAATGGATGCTTACCACACCTAGAAATGGTCTAATGACTCACCCCAATTTCTATTCTTTATTGTATAAGCCTACCACTATATTTATTGTTTACATATTTCCTATGCCTATAAATAGGCTTCAAAGATGAATAAGAAGATAGAACATCAACAAGCTTAACACTTCTAGTTCTCTCTCTATCATATTCTCCTAAACTTTCTCTTAAGTTTCCTTAGTGTTACAATACGTTATCAGCACGAGTTTGCTCATCAACCAAAGTCCCTGGAGAATCTCAATCCTGGTATATCATCTTTTTATAGTTCTTATCAATTTTCAATACATTTGTTTCACTAATGTTATTTTATGAAATTTATGCCTAATGGTCTATTTGGACAAAGTTCTTCCAAAAGATGATGACAGGAAATATCTATGTTCAAATTTGTCTCTAACCCCTTTTGATTATATATACTTTTTATTCTCAGTTTAGTGGAGTGGTTTTTTAACCCCCCACGTTTAATTTTTAAAAGGGAGTGGTTTTTCCTTTTAACCCCCCATGGTTATTTTCAAGTGGCGCGGGTTTTTTCCCCACATTTACTTTATTATTGTATGGTGTGGAACTAACCCTCATACAATAAACAAATTACTTTATGAATTTACTTTATTATTGTATGGTGTGGAACCAACCCTCATACAATAAACAATTTACTTTATGAATTTACTTTATTATTGTATGGTGTGGAATTAACCCTCATACAATTTACTTTATGAATTTACTTTATCGCACATTTTACTTGTATGGTGTGGAATTAACCATCATACAATAAGCAATTTACTTTATGAATTTATTTTCAAAAGCTTATAAGAATGAGGGCCCGAAGTTCCTCAAACTCAAGCTCGAGCCTGAAGTTTCGAGCATACCACATTTTTGGCCAGAAGTTCAAAAATGAATGTCATGTTAAGAACTTAAAAGTACACTATTATAAGTTCTGACGCATCTCAATTCTTCTATATAGATGGCGAACTTGGCAAAGTTGGAATTTGCAGCATTGGACATATCTGGCAATAATTATCTTCTATGGGCTCTCGATGCCAAACTCCACTTAGAAGCACATGGCCTTGGAGACACCATCAAGGATAAAAACAATTCATCTCCTGAACAAAATGCAAAAGCCATGATATTTCTCCGAGACATATCCATGAAGGATTGAAAAGCGAATACCTAGTGATTGAAAATCCACTAGATTTATGGAAGGCCTTGGAGGAAAGGTATAATCACCAGAAAACGGTGATCCTACCAAGAGCTCGCTATGAATGGACACATCTGCGGTTTCAGGATTACAAAACAGGATCTGAATATAACTCTGCCATGCAGAGAATTACTTCTACAATGAAATTGTGCGGAGAGAAAATCACTGATCCTGAAATGCTTGAAAAAACATTCACCACATTTCATGCCACGAACTTGCTCCTGCAGCAACAATATCGAGAACGTGGCTTTACAAAGTACTCAGAGTTGGTGTCATGCCTTCTGTTAGCAGAACAAAACAATGAACTGCTGTTGAAAAATCATCAATCTCGACCAACAGGTTCTGCACCATTCCCTGAAGTGAATGTTGTCTCCAGAAGAATAAATACCACCTCTTCACGTGAAAACACTTACAAACGTAGACCAAGAGGTGGACGAGGCCGAGGAAGAAGAAATGGTAATCATCCTGTCAGCCTGAGTGCGAGGAATGACTCATTTCCTAAAAATGCATCCCGACATAAAGGGAAATCTTATATGAGGAACAACTCCACACCTAAAACCATTGAGGGAGTTTGCCATAGGTGTGGTAGTAATGGACATTGGGCTCGTATATGTCGTACACCCCAACACCTGGTGGAACTTTATAAGTCCTCACAAAAGGGAAGGCAAACTGAAATAAACTTCGTTGATCATTTTGATCCGATGAACAATCCAGAAGGGAATTTTGGGATACAAAGCCAGCCAGAGAAACGACACACCTAGACATTTCCGATTTCCATGCTTAAAGGAATAAAATGACATCAAATAATTTCCTCTATTTTTATTATTGTATAATTAATGTCATTTTTATCTACCATTGTATAATTAATGTCGTTTTTATCTACCATTGTATAATTAATGTCGTTTTTATCTACCATTGTATAATTAATGTCGTTTTATCTACCCTTGTATAATTAACGTTACATTTTGAATTCAAGAAACTGGTACTGTTTTTTCTAATATATCTAATAAATATATCTTATTTATTTGAAGGAATGGAAATGATTTCTGGATATTCCCAACGCAAAGATGTCGCAGATTTTTGTCTTGCAGGGCAGTGCGACTACTCACACGATCCTACAAGATCGAAAATATTTCTCAAACTTGATGCTAAGAAAAGCATGTGTAACAACTATATCAGGTCCAGGAGATCTGATAAATGGCTCAGGAACAGCCCAAATTATATTACCCAATGGCACAATATTGTCCATCAAAACTGCTTTATATGCAGCCAACTCCAAGAGAAACTTGTTGAGTTTTAAGGATATACGTTTGAATGGGTACCATATTGAGACACGAAATGAGAACAAGATAGAATATCTGTGTATTATCTCTGGTAATACCCAAAAACGTGTACTCGAGAAATTTTGTGCGCTTTCATCAGGATTGTATTATACAACTATACAAACGATTGAGGCACATATTGTAAAGCACCAACGATGCATTGACCCTAGTATTTTCCAAATGTGGCATGACCGTTTAGGTCACCCGGATTTACAATGATGCGTCGAATCATTACCAACTCTCATGGCCACCCTTTGATAAACAAACATATGTCATCTTTTGGTAATAGCCATTGCCAGGCTTGTTCAAAGGGGAAGTTGGTAATCAGACCATCTCAATGCAAGGTTGATGTTGAATCTCCATCATTCTTACAGAGAATTCAAGGGGACATTTGTGGACCTATTCAACCACCTTGTGGACCATTTCGGTACTTTATGGTCTTGGTCGATGCATCCACACGTTGGTCGCATGTTTGCCTCCTGTCCACACGAAATGTGGCATTTGCTAGGCTCCTGGCTCAGATAATTAAATTAAGAGCTCAATTCCCGGATTATCCTATTAAGTCAATTCGACTAGATAATGCTGGTGAATTTACATCACATACTTTTGATGACTATTGCATGTCATTAGGCATTGAGGTTGAACATCCTGTTCCTCATGTTCATACTCAAAATGGTTTGGCAGAGGCTTTAATTAAACGTCTTCAATTCATAGCCCGTACTTTGCTAATGAAGACTATGTTACCCATTTATGCCTGGGGACATGCCATTTTACATGCAGCATCATTAGTAAGATTGAGGCCCATTGGTAACAACCAATACTCTTCGATACAACTTGTATTTGGAAATCAGCCAAACATTTCACATTTACGAATTTTTGGTTGTGCGGTTTATGTGCCTATTGCACCGCCCCAACGTACTAAAATGGGTCCTCAACGCAGAGTGGGAATCTATGTTGGTTTTGATTCACCCTCTATCCTTCGATATTTAGAGCCTTTGACAGGTGATGTTTTTACCGCACGGTTTGCGGATTGTCACTTTGATGAGACACTTTTCCCGCCGTTAGGGGAGAAAAGGTTGTTCATGAAAAACGGCGTGAATTATCATGGGATGTACCTACTTTGTCTCATCTCGATCCTAATACCACTCAATGTGAAAATGAAGTGAAGAGGATCATTCATCTCCAAAGAATTGCCAATCAACTACCAGATGCATTTAATGATGCAACAAAAGTGACAAAATCATATATTCCAGCAGCAAATGCACCTGCTAGGATTGATATACATGTCAAACAGCATAATGTTGCAGCAAATGATTCATCAATTGCACGTCAGAAAACGTGGGCAGGCCATTAGGCTCAAAGGATTCAGCCCTCGAAAAAGAAAGGCAATGGCAAAAATGAATCCAAAGGAAATTGATCATGAAAAAGAAACAAATATGGAACCCACAGGACATGATCTAAATGCCATCGAAAAGGCACAAATATTTCCTAAAAAGGACAATGTCGTAGATCTGACAAATGTCCCGGGGACGAAATGGTACCTAAAAATCAAGAGATCTCCATAAATTATGCATGCAATAACAAATTGTGGGATCGAAATGAAATAATCATCGATGAAATGTTTTCATTCTCAGTGGCTAATGAGATCACAGAAGACGATGACGTTGAGCCTCGCTCCGTCAATGAATGTAAACAAAGAAATGATTGGCATAAATGGAAAAATGCAATCCAGGCAGAACTAAGTTCTTTGGAAAAACGGAGTGTTTTTGGATCAATTGTTCTGACCCCACCCAATGTTAAACCTGTGGGTTATAAGTGGGTATTTGTGAGAAAACGCAATGAGAAAAATGAAATTTCAAGGTATAAAGCGCGCCTCGTTGCACAAGGGTTTTCACAAAGGCCTGGGATTGACTATGAGGAAACATACTCTCCAGGAATGGACACAATTACGTTTCGTTACCTCATAAGTTTAGCGGTTTCAGAAAAACTTGACATGAGACTCATGGATGTCATTACCGCATATTTATATGGAGATTTGGATACTGATATTTACATGAAAATCCCAGAAGGATTCAAGTTGCCTGAAGCAACTAATACTAAAACACGGGACATGTTCTCAATAAAATTGAGGCGATTATTGTATGGTTTAAAACAATCTGGTCGAATGTGGTACAATCGCCTCAGCGAATATTTACTCAAAGAAGGATATACCAACAATCCTATTTGCCCTTGTGTGTTTATTAAGAAATCGGAATCTGGTTTCGCAATTGTGGCAGTATATGTTGATGACATGAATCTTGTTGGCACTCCAGCAGATATTCAAAGGACTGCTGAATATTTGAAACAAGAATTCGAAATAAAAGACCTTGGGAAAACACATTATTGTCTAGGGCTACAAATAGAGCATACTGGTAGAGGAGTTCTTATCCATCAATCAGCTTACACTGAAAAGGTATTGAAGCGATTTGGGATGGACAAAGCCTATCCTCTCAGGACCCAATGGTTGTTAGATCTCTTGACACTAAGAAAGATCCATTTCGTCCAAAAGACGAAAATGAACCCATCCTTGGTCCAGAAGTGCCATATCTTAGTGCCATTGGTGCTTTATTATATTTAGCACAATGTACGAGACCAGATATCGCTTTTTCAGTAAATTTGTTGGCAAGATATAGTCCTGCTCCAACCATTCGACATTGGACTGGCATCAAGCATATTCTACGATATCTTCGTGGAACAACAGGTATGGGCTTATTATATGAACCTAACAATGGGCATAGCATTATTGGATATGCAGATCAGGATATCTCTCTGATCCACACAATGGTCGTTCCCAAACTGGATATGTATTTACATGTGGAGGAACGGCAATCTCATGGCGTTCTATAAAGCAATCATTAGTGGCTACATCATCCAATCACTCAGAAATACTTGCACTACATGAAGCCGGTCGTGAATGCGTTTGGTTAAGATCAATGATTCATCACATTCGGGGCACATGCGATCTACCTTTGGTGACAAATACTCCAACAGCCATCTATGAAGATAATGCTGCTTGTATCACTCAAATCAAAGCAGGATACATCAAGGGAGACAGGACCAAACACATATCACCAAAGTTTTTCCACACACACGAACTTCAGGAGAAGCAAGAAATTGAAGTCAAACAGATACGTTCAAATGATAATCTGGCAGACCTTTTCACCAAATCTCTACCAAAACATACATTTCAAAAACTGGTACATGGGATTGGATTACGCCGACTTTACAATCAGTAAAATGATTGCATACTTATCAGGGGGAGATATTCATCAGAAAAGGGGGGAGCGTGCTATCAACAAAGTCTCTATACACTGTACTCTTTTTCCTTCGTCCAGGTTTTTATCCCACTGGGTTTTTCCTGGCAAGGTTTTAATGAGGCAGTGTTGCACGCTTATCAGGATCCCTCTGGCATAAGACAGAGCTATTTGAATGTGTACTCTTTTTCCCTTCGCCCATGTTTTTCTCCCATTGGGTTTTTACCTGGCAAAGTTTTTAATGAGGCATATTTCATGTATGGTGGCATCCAAGGGGGAGTGTTATAACACTAGATAAAATGGATGCTTACCACACCTAGAAATGGTCTAATGACTCACCCCAATTTCTATTCTTTATTGTATAAGCCTACCACTATATTTATTGTTTACATATTTCCTATGCCTATAAATAGGCTTCAAAGATGAATAAGAAGATAGAACATCAACAAGCTTAACACTTCTAGTTCTCTCTCTATCATATTCTCCTAAACTTTCTCTTAAGTTTCCTTAGTGTTACAATAGACTCCAATATATCAAAACTTCTGTCACTCTCTCGCTCTGCAAATTTAGAACTCACTTTCTCACTCTTCAACTTAATTTTCACTATAAAAGATCTAACATTGTGCGCCATTGTTGGAAGAAAAGAAAGAACTATAAACGCAAATAATGAATAGAAAAGTAATCAAGTGATCCAGTTTGAAGAGTATGTTACTGCCAAATAGGAAACAAATTTGTAATATTTTTTCCGAGTACTGCCAAGATTTTATTTGGTAAACAAGTACTACTCCCAAATGTAGACACTCTTGAAAAAGAAAAGCAAAAATGAAGCAAGAAATCTTGTTTCTCATTGCATATACATGCGTGGTAGATGGTCATTCCAATTCAAAGTCAACCAAGCTAATAACCCAAAAAAGAAAAAGAGTCAACCAAGCCACTTTATACGACGAATATTGTTTTTTTAAATTAATGAAATATAGGTTATTCGAACTTAAGACTTTGAACATTGAATAAAAAAATACCACTAGACCAAAACACCAAACTATATAATGAAAACATTAATAATATGAAATATTATTAATGTGAAATATTGTATATTTCATAACTGTCAATGTGAAAAATACATAGATGACATATCTAGATTAGTCGAGTTGACTCCAGTAGCATGTCTATCCTCCAGTATCCGAGTTTGAATTTCTCTCCATATAACTTAGAGTAATTTAAAATATCGCATCTAAAAGAAAAAACGTGCGGGAAGTTGGTGAGAGCAAACAGTATTTGAGAGGGCGTAGTCTGCTTGAGTGGCTATTAATTAAGTGCTCAACAAACTTGGCTTCATTTAAGTTTTTCATGTGATGTGACTGCTTGAATATGAAAAAGAAATTTCATATTACCAAAAATTCTGTTTACACTCATGTTTCAATGGGTTTCTATTTTTATTCTCACCGTTCTCTTCTCTGGACACCCAACTCTTCCCAAAAATGTCATTTCTCTACTTCATCAAAATATTTTTATGTGGACACCTATCTCCATCATTGATTGATTTCATTTATTTCATTTTCTTTGTCACCAACCCTAAACCCAGCACTACTCATCACCTCACCTCACCTCATTGAATATGCAATGATTGCATACGTGTAAAGGAGGATGAGAGAATGATGACTATTTTAAGAGCATATATCCCTGCACTCAAGGTAATAACAATAAGTGTGATTCCCGCCTCCTAATATTGTTTATAACAAAAAACCTTGATAGGCCAAACCCAGATAAACCTGGTTTTCATAAACTTGTTGGTCAGCTTGATAGTGGCTTATTAGTGTCCAAATTGGTTGGGAAAGAAATGTCCACCAATTTTAGCAGATACCCTTTTACACAATGTTGAGCAGAGCACTTAACTTGATTGTTAATGACTAGGGCCCAAGGGTATATCCTAGGTATGTTACCTTAGGCCTAAAATAACCCTTTTGTTGTGATGATCTTTAAAGGGTGACCAAGAACATACAAAATTTTGTTTATTAAACCATATTGTAAGATGAGAATGAAGAAGGTAGAAAAATAAGGTACAAATGGGAAGATAGCTAGCATTCTTCTTATTTTTAATCGATTTTTATATATACCCAACTACGCAAACTAGAAAATAATTATATAAAAAACGAAAATAATGAAATTCCAAACTCTTTTGGACCTGAAAGTCTAAACGTTTTCAGGTCTTCAATTTTCCTCTCACCCTTTGGTTCTCCATCAATTTATTTTTTAGTAAATTGAGCTTAGACCCATAAAATTCATTTTAAATCACTTACAACCCTTTCCTTTAGTTTTATATTTAAAATACCCAAAATTTTCAAATAATACCGAATGACTAGGATCCAACTAAGCAAGTTACCTAATATAACTTAAAATTTGATTTATTGTATTTTTCGGATTCCAAAACTACCCCTATTCATGACTTAATGTGTTATGGGGGGTGTAACTAATGACACACGTTGAATTTGGAAAGATCGCCAAATGGTTGTAATGGATGTAGGAATTAATTTAGAAACTTATTTGAAATTAAATATTAAATTCAACATTAACGTATTAGTAATGTATTTTACGACTAGTAATCTATTTTTGAATTAATGTGTTTTCCTTTTATGAATTACGACTAGTAATCTATTTAACTTATTAGTAATTTAAATTCAATGTTAAATTTAGAAATTAATGTTGTTTTCCTTTTATGAATTATACGACCAGTAATCCATTTTATTATAGTTTTATGAATAATAGTGTACATTTTAATTATGTTGAAAAATAATTTGATAATTTATTTATTGTTTGTTTTTTAAATGAACCTATTTTTTATCTAAATAATGTACTTTTTTTTCTCTAAATAAAGCACCTATTACTTGTTTTATGAAAAATAATTTGATCATCTTTTTATTGTTTGTTTTATGAAAACAATTTTTTTTAAATGAACCTATTTTTTCTCTCCAAATAATGTATCTATTTTTTTTTTCTCTAATAATGTACCTAGTAAAACAATTTACCTAGTATAATGAACCTATTTTTTCGCTAAATTTTGTATCTATTTTTTTCTCTAAATAATGTACCTATTTTTTTTTTTTCGAATAATGTATACCTAGTAAAACAATTTACCTAGTATATAATGAACTTATTTTTTTCTTCTAAATAATGTACCTATTTTTAATTTATAAAAAATGTGCATATATAAATTTCAATTATACAACGCAACTACCTAGTAAAACAATTTACCTAGTATAATGTACCTATTTTTAATTTATAAAAAATGTGTATAAATTTCAATTATACAACGCACCTATTTTCTATAAATTATTGTGTACTTATTTTTAATTTATGAAAAATGTACGGAAATATCAATTACAAAGTAATTGACCTATTTTTTTAATTTTTTTTTGGTAAATAATATACCTATATATTTATATTTATATTTTTCATATGTAAATTATTGGACATGTAATTTACATATATATTTTTTTTGGTTTGCAATTTTAGGGGGCGATATGTTAGAGGGAATGGCAACCAAAAGAAATGGGGTGATTGATATGCTATTAATAAGGAGTTTTAATTACAATTATAACAGTTAATGAAATGCTTGGAATTAATTATAAATAAAATATGAAGTATGATGGCAATGATGTAAAAACATAGGAATACTACGACCTCTTATATTTTACTGGTCATTTAAGTTTGAAATTGGATTTTACACATAGATTTATAGAATGATGGGTAAAATTTTCCGGGAAAAAAGAGAGAGATCTAACGAACAATATGAATCTGAGGGTGAGAGCAAAACGAGAGTTGGTGTTGGGAGTTTTATATAGTAGAGAGAATGGAGGAAGACGCCTAATGGTGGGATTTGTTGTTCAAAGTTGAAATTTTGGAAGGCGTCCCATGCTGGGGCCCACCTCGGCGCTGTCTAAAAATTCAGGCTATCATAGGAAGACGCCATAGTTGTTGGACTTGGACTTCAATTTTTACTTCGATTTATTAATTTTTCTTTTTTTTTTTTAAATGAAAATTAATGGCTCACCAAATTTTAACCGAATTTCAATCCAATAAAGTGGTGGCTATCTTCTATCGCTTCTTAGCCAAACATGGCTATTTAAAAAGTAAATTCTAAAGTGGCTAATCTCGATTTTGGCTCATTAAATTACAATGTGTAATTACCCTTAGTGGTTACCGTGATGCTAATTTGTTAACTTTCAGTGATTGAGCGCTATTTGTACAAGTTGATAATCTTTATTAGTTTGGAGAGTGATGGATTTTTCTTAGCAATTGTTGCTGCAATCATCCTTGTAATGATTCAAGTCATTTATAAATGTTTAAATGTTTTTTTTTTATAATTAAAAGTGCATAACAAAAATAAGATAGTGTGAGAAGAGATAACGTACAGTTCATAAAATGAAAAATATAAATAATTTTATACAAATTTTTAGCATCAAAAAGTAAGTTTTTTGCTTATGTGTAGCTTTCTTCATTTTTACTTCTCATGTTTTTCTTATTCATTTTATAAGACGGTGCTTTTATTTGTGATGTGAGACAATACTCTCAACAATAACGTAGGCTAAATACGGGGACAAACATACCCCACGCATAATGCATGCTTAATTAAGTTTCTTTTTGGTTTTCTTTTTGTTGTTTCTCAATGGGACTTGCCTTAAGTTTTTAACATTTTTTGTTAGCATGTTATATTTCTAGCAATATAAGGAACATGAGACGCAATCTACCAAAGTATCAAATCAAATGCACACTCAACAGGTATTCCATTAATAAATAAATAGAAAAGTATCACACACTCGAAGAAAGATTGGGGGACTTGACTTTTTCGATTTTGTTTTCTCCGATTTCATCTCTTTTGTTACATGATAAATCATTCAAAATTTTTTTTTTTTTCTATACAAGCAATATTAGAGATGGGGACAATCAAACCTAAGACATTGGCTGCAAATTTCAGAGTTTCACTTTAGTCTATATAGTTCGATTCTTGCCATTTACGTTTTGTAATTCAATAATTATTGTAATTTGAGGGTAATGACTTAATCTCGTCACTTTTTATCGTTAAGAATGAACATTTATTATATTTGGGATGTTAATGTCTCAATAATTTGAACCATACAAACAACAGAATGAGATAGAAATGTCTTGATGTATATTTGGGATGGTATAATGTCTCGATATTATGCCATCCCCTATAGAAACTCTTCGTATCAAATAAGTATTTGTACTAATTACTGACTTGGTAGGTCATTATAATCATTAAGCTCATTACTCTTTGTTTATTAAATTCTTATCTTGTAAAGTTGTTGAAGGAGTTTCCAAGTTTGAATTACCAATAAAAAATAAGATATAATTTTATGCATAAAAGATAAACAATAGAAAAGTTATGAACTCAGCAGTCCAACCCCATATGTTGTTAGGGATGAAAAAGAACTAGCGATGATTTTCCATTGAAGAGAAGGAGAGGAAAAGAATCGAACTCTTAGCGAAGTGTAGAAATGAAATAGTCTACTGTATAATGAGTCCAAATTTGAGGACAAAAGTATGGTGTACATGTATAGCATTTTTAACAAGAGAAAGCATGTCTCATGCGTCCACTTCGACTCAACTTTCCATGGTTGACGAGAGTTTGTGGCGATTATATTTTAAAATTACATGGGCTTTGTCTTGGCTGTTTTCCTTGCACAAATAGTAGAATCTTTGACATTATTCTGTGCTCATGGCTTTCAGGCATATCCCAAACAAAATTGATGCTTTTAAGTGGGGCAGATGGTTTCATTGCTGAGAGTTCTGCAATCAAATGTGGACTAACGTATGAAAAACAATGTTTGTTACTAGCACATTCTACACATTTTGTTTTCAGTGAGTGTGTCAATGTGGAACAATTCAAGGTCGGTAGGTTGGTGAAGGTGATTTGGAAATTGACCCATTTTGTGCAATATTAGTTTTCTTTTGTGCAATATTATTTTGCGTGTTGTTTTCTAGAGTAGTATTAGAGACGCCAACTTTTAAGTATCAACTAATATATGACAATATTTTATTTGCTGTGAATAAATAAGTTCTAAAGTGAACTCAGACATGAAATAAATGAAACAGTGCCACATCAGTTGATATATCTTAAAAGTTAATTTCTCTAATACCATTTCGCGAAACTATACACACAATTTCTAAAAACGCAAGAGTTACAATGTTATTTATCAGGAATCTACCCTGGTGTTGATAAGGTTGAGGCCTGGTGTTGATAAGGTGAGGCACATCAACAAAATCAGCTCTAATAAAAGTAGACTCCAATATATCAAAACTGTGGTCACTCTCTCACTCTGCAAATTTAGAAATCACTTTCTCACTCTTCAACTTAATTTTCACTATAAAAGATCTAACATTGTGCACCATTATTGGAAGAAAAGAAAGAACTATAAACGCAAATAATGAATAGAAAAGTAATCAAGTGATCCAGTTTGAAGAGTATGTTACTGCCAAATAGGAAACAAATTTGTAATATTTTTTCCGAGTACTGCCAAGATTTTATTTGGTAAACAAGTACTACTCCCAAATGTAGACACTCTTGAAAAAGAAAAGCAAAAATGAAGCAAGAAATCTTGTTTCTCATTGCATATACATGCGTGGTAGATGGTCATTCCAATTCAAAGTCAACCAAGCTAATAACCCAAAAAAGAAAAAGAGTCAACCAAGCCACTTTATACGACGAATATTATTTTTTTAAATTAATGAAATATAGGTTATTCGAACTTAAGACTTTGAACATTGAATAAAAAAATACCACTAGACCAAAACACCAAACTATATAATGAAAACATTAATAATATGAAATATTATTAATGTGAAATATTGTATATTTCATAACTGTCAATGTGAAAAATACATAGATGACATATCTAGATTAGTCGAGTTGACTCCAGTAGCATGTCTATCCTCCAGTATCCGAGTTTGAATTTCTCTCCATATAACTTAGAGTAATTTAAAATATCGCATCTAAAAGAAAAAACGTGCGGGAAGTTGGTGAGAGCAAACAGTATTTGAGAGGGCGTAGTCTGCTTGAGTGGCTATTAATTAAGTGCTCAACAAACTTGGCTTCATTTAATACTGCATGTGTGTCTCACTCAGCAAGTCCTCTTCCCAAATCTGCACCAGCAGTCAAATATAATGATAATGAAAAGGCAACCATATATCTATATGCGTATATATAGTTTTCTCAGTCAAAATATGACAGCCCAGCCCTCCATTGTTGGCTTGGCTTGCTTTGTTTTATATTGACAATGACCTGGACTGTCCCATTTATTCAATTTTCTTAGCTAATAATATATATTAGGACGGCCCTCTCCTCTCACCTACTTTTATTTATTTTCCATCTTACCTATAATTTACCTATAATTTTATGTATTTATGCCTCGTGTAACAATTTAAAACTTAATGCAGAGGGGGCAACACTAGCTTAGTTGTGATTTTTTTTATTTAATATTATACTTTATTTAATAGGACTTCGGCTCTACTCCTGATTGCACGTATTTTAAATTTATCTAAAAATTGTGTACACAACAAGTAAATTGTAATTTGTAGAGCTTTTCGTCGTTACCAAAGAAAAAAAAATTTAGATCAAATCCTTATTCTAAGTCGTGAACAAGTACATGGAGAGAGTGATTAAGTGATTTTTATTATTTTTAATAGATTGAATAAAATGCTTGTATATGTTATAATATATTCTGAAGCTTGCTGGTGCTATGAGTTTCGCACATTCAAACTTGAACGGCGCCCCAGCGAAGCTACCCTAACTTCGTTGCTGAAAAAGGTTGACTTTAATGAAAATTGGAGCATCAATTTGGCATTCTTTATTTGGTGGTTTCAGTTGGTGGGGCTTCAACATTTAGGTCCAACAAAAGGTTAAATTTTACATATAACTGTTGTATAAACACTTTTCTCTTACTTAACAAGGGATATATAATTCAAGTAATTAAGAGCACTTACAATATCATTTTTGCTTAAATTTTTCATGTGATGTGACTGCTTGAATATGAAAAAGAAATTTCATATTACCAAAAATTCTGTTTACACTCATGTTTCAATGGGTTTCTATTTTTATTCTCACCGTTCTCTTCTCTGGACACCCAACTCTTCCCAAAAATGTCATTTCTCTACTTCATCAAAATATTTTTATGTGGACACCTATCTCCATCATTGATTGATTTCATTTATTTCATTTTCTTTGTCACCAACGCTAAACCCAGCACTACTCATCACCTCACCTCACCTCATTGAATATGCAATGATTGCATACGTGTAAAGGAGGATGAGAGAATGATGACTATTTTAAGAGCATATATCCCTGCACTCAAGGTAATAAGTGTGATTCCCGCCTCCTAATATTGCTTGTAACAAAAAACCTTGATAGGCCAAACCCAGATAAACCTGGTTTTCATAAACTTGTTGGTCAGCTTGATAGTGGCTTATTAGTGTCCAAATTGGTTGGGAAAGAAATGTCCACCAATTTTAGCAGATACCCTTTTACACAATGTTGAACAGAGCACTTAACTTGATTGTTAATGACTAGGGCCCAAGGGTATATCCTAGGTATGTTACCTTAGGCCTAAAATAACCCTTTTGTTGTGATGATCTTTAAAGGGTGACCAAGAACATACAAAATTTTGTTTATTAAACCATATTGTAAGATGAGAATGAAGAAGTTAGAAAAATAAGGTACAAATGGGAAGATAGCTAGCATTCTTCTTATTTTTAATCGATTTTTATATATACCAAACTACGCAAACTAGAAAATAATTATATAAAAAACGAAAATAATGAAATTCCAAACTCTTTTGGACCTGAAAGTCTAAACGTTTTCAAGTCTTCAATTTTCCTCTCACCCTTTGGTTCTCCATCAATTTAATTTTCTCATTGACTATTATCTCGCCGTCTTATATCAAATCCAATATCATCTGTGGTTTTTGCTACTCGATCTGTGATACAGCAAGTAATTAAGTTAGGTATAGTGACTCTTGACTGCAAGTTTTATACCACAAATTGGTGTGGGAATGCGGATGGGATTGGTATCCTTGCCTCACCTCACCCTTTAGGTTGGGCGGCGATTCCACCCCTTCAATCCAAGTTCGAATCATTTTTCCTATAAATTAGATTAGTTTAGAGTAGTTTCTGTTGAATTATAAGTGCTTAAGCTGATCTCATAGTTGGTTAAATTTAGTTTTTCTTTTATTTCATTTTATAAGCCAAGTGTCATGGTTTGATTGGATAGCTTGAGTGAATGGCTGAGATCTCATTTATGATGTAAGGGATCCAGCTTGTGCCTAATGGATATATTCCTCACACTAAGTGTGTGAGGTTGTAAGAGAAAAGTGAGAGCTACTAAATGAATATACGACTGCTACACGAATAGCAGAGAGATTTCGTCAATTCTTTCTTCCTCCTTCTATTTCTCTTCTTCTCACTCTGCTTTCCAAAATACTTGAAAACACTAACATGGCCTCAGAGCCAGGTTGGATTGTCTAATAGCTGGGCGTTCAATCTGTGAAGGAAAACAACGATCGAGGTGGAGCTCGTTCTAAGCTTACGAAGCTGATTGAGCTCGTTTTTTCTGTAGATCTGAAAACAACCCGTTTCCAGGTACATCTGAAACTAAAATGGCTGGATCTGGAAGCTCAGAGGCTAGAATTCCAATTTTCTCTGGAGAAGAAGACTTCTGAGGAAAGCTCAGATGCAAAAGCAGAAGAGAAGATGGCTGCAATGCTCATGAGTGATGCAAAAGCTCTTGGCATTATTCAAAACGCAGTCTCTGATCAGATCTTCCATAGGATTGCAAATGCTGACTCTGCAAAGATGGCTTGGGATTTGCTGTATACATAATATCATGGTGGAGATCATGTTAGATCGGTAAAACTTCAAAATCTTAGACGTGAATTTGAGTACACTAGGATGCGAGATAATGAATCCTTGTATGATTATCTTACTAGACTAAATGAGTTGATTAATCAAATGAAAACGTTTGGTGAAGTGCTTTCAAAGGAGAGGCAGGTTCAAAAAGTCTTGATTAGTCTTAGTAAGAAATATGATTCTATATGTCTTGTGATTGAGAACACAAAGAATCTGGAGACTGTAGAGTTGCAGGAAGTGATTGCTATATTGAAAAGTCAAGAGCAACGGTTTGAATTGCATAGTGTTGATACATATGAAAAGGCATTTGCCTCATTCACTGTGAATTCAAAAGGCCAGAATAAGAATGCTGCTCAGTCTGGTCCATCTAAGTCTCAGAGAAACTGGAACTCTAAAGGCAAGTCATGGGAGTCAAAAGACAAGTCACAACAGAACAACTATTCTGCACAGAATCTCAGTTCAACACAATTCTCAGGACAGGAGAGTGCAAAGCCTCAATGCAAGGTGTGTTCAAAGCATCATTTTGGTGAGTGTAGATACAAAGGAAAGCCAAAATGCTATAACTGTGACAGGTTTGGGCATTTAGCTAGAGATTGCACTCTTAATAAGACTGTGCAGAAGACAAATTGTGCATATCAAATGGAAGTGACAGGGAACTTATTTTATGCAAATTGCACAACCACTGAGATAAAAACAAATGGAGAGTGGTACATTGACAGTGGGTGTAGCAATCATATGACAGGAAATGTAGAGTTGCTTGCTAATGTGAGGACTAATGTAGCTGGAAAAGTACAAATGCCAACCGGTGCACTTGTGAATGTAGCTGGTATTGGTTCACTAGTGATTGACACAACAAAGGGCAGGAAATATATCAGAGAGGTAATGTATCTGCCAGGATTGAAAGAAAATATGCTGAGTGTTGGACAGATGGATGAGCATGGGTATTGTCTGGTGTTTGGAGAAGGAATGTGCAGGGTATTTGAAAGTTCATCCATGGATCAACTCATTCTCAAGGTTCAAATGAAAAGGAACAGATGTTATCCTTGTTTTGGTTCTAGCCTCCTTCAATCCAAATTCGAATCCTTTTTCCTATAAATTAGATTAGTTTAGAGTAGTTTCCACTATCGTTTGCATACCCAAAAAAATGATACTGGTTTTGGTTCTAGCCTCCCTCGTTCTATACTTTTTCCTTTTTTATTCTTCTAAATAATGTAGGTGGGATGGGAGGGGACTTTTCAAAATGTAGGTCTTTTCACCTTCGAGAATGCAGGGTGTGCTCTTGTGTCCTGTAACATTCAGTAAGGAGTTAATCTCACATAATCCTCAGTCAATACCAGTCCATGGAAAAAATAAATAAAAATATCTCCATTATGCAAGTAGACAAGTAAATGACTTAACTGTTTTAGTGGAATCTTGGTTCGTCTACAAAGAAGAGTAGACTTACAAGTCAAACACTGGAATTCATTAAGAGAAACCAGGGCAAAAGCGCCAAGGCTAGAGCAAATACATGAGAAGTCAACCGCCAGAAGCACGGCAGCAAAACAACAACGTGAGAAACTAAAACAAAGTAATGAAAGCTGGAGAGAGAAACGCAGAAGCAGACGCTGCTACAGCAAGCCAAGAAACGACGACGTCTCCTCCAAAGCAAAGACAAACTAAATCCCAAACTGCAGGGCTCATCCTTGACCTGGCAAGATTCTCCATATGATCAGCTGCCTACTTTATGAATAGATTTCAGTTAATTATAAAAACCAAATTAAACAAAAATAGTTCTACCTTATGCATAGATTTAAGTTTGCACAATTTTATTTTTTCATATACTTACAGCTTATCTATTAAGCATATGCTAGCTTTAGTCGCCGCTTGATCAAAGCTACCCTCACATAAAGCCAATCATTTAAACCATTCAAGAACTTCCAGTATGCATATCTCCATGACCTGTTGAATATCAAAGTGCCACAAACTCCCCAAAATCCAGCAGCAAAGCCAATCCCCATACTGATGTAAAATCCCAGTGTTATAAGCTCATCCTTACCCCCTTGATTGCTCAAGTCAATTTTCT